>VZRN01005540.1:1278641-1371342 GCA_013397935.1 Dasyornis broadbenti
CTCCATTCCAATGTTCCTTTTTTTTTTTTTTTTTTTTTAAGCTTGATATCCTTAGGCTTGCACATGAATTCTCTTTCCTTGTAGATGTCTATATACCCTCATATGCCAATTTATAATGACATTCAGTTCACTGGCCAATTTTATCTAAATTTATCAGGGGACAGACATCTCAAAGACAATTAGCGTCCTATAAAAAACCTTTAAAGAAGTGTTAAGTGAAGGTAGCAATGTGACCTCACTTTAGCAGGCATCAGAGAATTCACACTTGACAGGGCCTGAGGGTGCTCCTGGGGAAAGTCTAATTCAGAGGAGCTCTGATGCCCCTGGCAGACAGCTACCAGGAGATCATGGAAGCACCTGTTTTAATGGGAGGCCCAATGGTGAGAAGAGGAGAAATTGAGGAGCTGCCAGCATGTACTGGAAAAATAATTGCATTTTCCCTCTTCTTTACTTGAAATGGGTTTTGAAATTTTGCGCAGTAACGAGCTAAACCCACCTATCACCCTGTTCCTTGAGTTCCTTCAATCTAACAAGATGACTGAGCTGTACCAGCCCCGTGGGGCCAACCTCCTTGTGTGGAGCAGAAAGTGAGCCCAGAGCAGCTCTCGGGGAACTGGGTGGCTCTGCAGCCCGGCACAGGAATGATGAGGCTGTGAGCAATTCACAGCCCTGCAGTCACCCTTGTTGTTTTTCCTGCTGCTGCGTGTGCTCCGTGTTCGTGCCAAAATCGGGAACCTGCTCACAGTCACGAAAAACCCCATGGCTGCAGTGGGGGCAGTGTCAGTGAGCAGGAACACTGAGCTATGAGATCAGGGTATGTTTAGTGTGTGCTGGAAGCTGTTAAACACTAGAAATGAGCAATACTTCATAAGTATATATTTATTTTAGATCAAACCAGGTCACATTTTCATTTTCACACTCAATATATTCTCTTCTGTTAATCCTGAAATAATAATATTAGTTCTCTTTTGTATGTTCAGAAGAGCAAAAAGTGTTTGAATTGGAAATTTATATTGTTCAACTGCAGCCAAACTGGAAATAGTAGGGGAGGTCAAAGAGGATGATAATGGTCTCTGTGTTGCCTAGATGCATCCTTAGGGCATATATGGCACTTCCTTTTTGTTTCTTTTCACCTTTAGTCTGGTATTATCACTACTGTGAAATTTCAGCTTAGGGAATATACTTGATCATTCCTGGTACTGCTAAATGTTTCTTTGTGTTAATCTCCTACAAAAGATGACTCCAGTGAAAAATAATTCAAGGACAGGGCCTGTGAAACTGAATAATCCTCGCCCCTGAGAGCAGAGTCAGGGAAGAGAATTTTCTTCCTGGCTGACTATTCATGTACTATTTGCGTTGTATAAGAGGAAATTATTTTATTTGCTTACTTTTCATGCAAAACCCATTCTAACTGGACGTGCTGGTTGATAAGTAACTTGATGCTTATTGAGAGAGGCTGATCCCCACAATATCAGCCAACCAGAGTAAAGAAAATTCTGTTTTCATACAATTGGAAAAAAAATGTTGCCTATTTCCCCTTGAAATACACAAACTGCTTTCACCTTTTCAGTCACTAATAATCGTAAAGTGATGTTATCAGTTACTAAGGTAACATGGATCAAGAAACATATTTTCTTATCTTTCAAGGCCAGAGGGTTTTATCACAGCTGGGAGACAATGTTACATGAATTTAACTTCCTACTGTAACAGAAAACAATCTGAATTGTGTTTGGAATGTTTACTATTAGGTATTCAAAACAATACAGCTTTAATTTTAATTACATTAGCTGTGATGTCAGTTTTAGTATACACTGTGTTTAAACAATTCCATCCATTTATATATCTATATATATTTATAATTGATTTTTATGTAACATTAAACATCTTTTAAAAACATATAATTCTCATGCTCATTCAATTCCTATAGTGCAAAATTTGCCAGATGGGCCCCTTCTCAAATGCCAAGAAACATTTAAGATTGGTCTGGCAGTCCCTACAAATGGACAGGGTAGAGCTGTCAGTCACAGCACCAATTTACCCTTTGTGCTGACAATCTGCTGTCTGCAGGAGCTCTGCTGAAATCCCAGACAGTCTTACCAGCCTGTTTAAATAGGCAAGACTGGCCCTTCTACGAAAAAGAAGTCAGATTTGACTTCTCTAGCAGTAGAATTGAAAACATTTTCAATGTAATTTTTCATTTTGACAATTCCAATAAATGTCTTACCTTGCTCATAGAGATGCTTTTGGAGCTGCATACCCTTGAAGAACCATTAGAATGACTAAACCCATCAAAGTACCCTGTAAATCTTCCCAACAGAAAGTAACATTCATAGGAATAAATATAATTATCATGTTAACATCTTTACTGGTGTCAAAAAAAAAAATCAAAGGCATTTTCTTTGAAAAATAAGATTAGGATCATAGTTGCAATTGAAGTAGTATTTTCACAATTAGAGAAATTTGAATGCAGGGCTTATTTTCTATAACTCAAACAATTTAAGGGATTCTGCCTAATCTCCACAGAATTTATTAAAATCACACACAAAATCCATCACACAGCAAAGCTTTCTTTGCACTTGTTTCCATAACTTGACATCATTTAATGCAGTTTTTTAGAGACAAGTGCCCTACTGCTGTAATGTCAGAGCTGTGATAAAGCCAGTGCTCCTGTAGTTGATTCCAATTGAGGAAATCCTTTATAACATAGAATTTCGGGTATAGAATTAAACATTAGATTTTTCAGTTTTAGTAGAGAAGTCTGGGAAGAAAAAGAAACATGCTGTTATGCCTATATTAAAATACTTTTACAGCTGTTTCCCTGTGAAGATTTATTGCTTGGGTCTTAGAAGAGTGACTTTAAACAGGGTTGGAGGGCAACTCTACCTCCTAAGCTCTGCCTGCCCTGTATAGCATTCCTGAATCTGGATAAGTTTAAACAGAAAAGGAAATCACATGTGTATGTGTTTCAAAGGTGTTCTATTCAAATTGGCTCAGTTAGAGGTCAGGAGATCACTTTTTTTGGAGGTTTTTGGACAGGGCACATTTGTTAGAGCAGAGGTCTTCCTGATAGTGCTAGTCTTTGGCTTCAAGTATTCCTTTTCTCTGGATAAAAAATCTGGAAAGAGGTTGTTTTTCTCCATTATGTACGCATCCTTCTGCCTGGCAGGACTTCAGCGATACAGGGGAAAACAAAGAGGAAGCAGTTTCTCATTTTACAGTACTTTGATTTTTTACAAACAGTAAAATCTGACATTTAAAGTAAGGAACACTGAAAAGGCTTACGTATACGAAAAGGTGGGCTAACACAATTCTTTCTTTTTCTTTTTGTCTTTTGCCAGAAAACACTAGGAAAGTGCTTCTTGGTTGATGATATTGCTCATCAATCGCTATTGAAAGTCTGATCAGGTGGTGAAGATACCCTTCAGCCTGCAAGAAGGATTACAGTGACAATGACTGCTTTTGGGACACAAAGTAAAATTAACTTCTAGGTTATCCCCGTCAAGGACCATTAAGTCCTGAACTATGAGGGACACTGTGAACAAGTCATATTTTAACCTCCTGTGAGCACAAAAGCAGGCAGGTTCTTCTCCTCCCCCAACAAATCTGACCTTCGTTGAAATTTATGTGAAAATGGAAAAATAAAAGAAAGCTGTAGCCCTGCCAGACTCTGATGATGTGACTCATTTTAATTACTGATACTTGGAAATTAAACGGCCTGAGTTTCATTCGGTAGTTTGTTGCAGGAAGAATGATTTAAGAAAGCTCCAGAGCTGCAGCACCTTTTACAGCAGGTGTGAAACAAGGCATTCATTTTTCTTTTAGCAGCGTCCTTGTAAGCATAATAACAATTAGGAAGCCAGGGCTTCACGTCAGAATCTCCTGTGCACTCCGACATTACCTCCTTGGGCTACTCCATCACTTCTAATTTTCTCAACAAGTTCCTCAAATAAGAGCTTTGATAAAATGACATTGAACAACATTGGATGTGGACAATTTCCCTAAAAGCAAAACATCTAAGGGACACACACAGCCAGAACACAGACACTGCCAAAAGAAGCTTCTTAATTAACTGAACTTCTTTGCCTTTGAATGCTTTCGCCTTGTCAGCTTCATTAAACCAGAATATCCACTGCACCCAAGCAATGAGTCTTCATTCTGTGTACAGAATTGATGAGGAAACCAGAGCTGTCTTACGAGAGCAGTGGTGGGTTTCCTTGCTATTGCTACGTTTTTACATAGTATTCATACAACAGGAAAAGGGGAAGCATGAGAGGACTGTATAGTAGCAGTAGTAATACTACCAACTACTTCTTATATATGTTATATATTTTGTTCATCTTTAAAGAGCACAAATCAGCATCAAAAAATACATGAGTTTGCAGTGCTATCTCAAAGAGAGATGGTGGACTCTCTTGAAGAGAATTTTTCAATGCTGTTCAGTGTTCCTGATAGCATTTTTTCAGAAATATAAATTCACACTTTTGAGAATAAATAAATGAGGCACAGCTTTCAGATTTTGGGGGACTGGGGCTTAAAATACTAATTTGTATTTCTTAAGTTTACTCAGGATCCTGGAATAATTTTAAATATTTTAAAATATGTTTTTACTATATTTTACAATGATATTTTGGAGTATGATGGTAATTATTTTTACTACTTTTATCACTACAACAGTAGGGAATAACCAAGCTATTTAAATCTGAACTTTACAAAGAGAGATAATGAAATAATTTCATTAGAATGTACTAATCTATATGCTCTTAAACTCACATTTTGAACACCAGCTAGGAATTATTTACTAAATGAAAACATTTATGAAAATCCAAACACATTTTACTGTCAATACATAATTATCTCACAATAAAGATGTATCTTTCATCCTCAATTCCATACATACAAAAACTTTTTTTCTTTAAATGTTCTTCAACACTCTTCAGCCATTTCAAGTTATATGTTAAATAAAATTTTATGAGGGTCATAGTGGCTCAAGTATAAGCCAAGAATCCTGAAGAATCTTCCTTTAAGTTAATTTTTGTCCATGTATTTTAAAAATACGGTGCCTGGATGAAATATGTACTGCCTTCCCTGCTGTTTCCTCATAGTTAACAAAATTTCTACCGTTATTGTTTCTTTGGGAGACCGTCCTCATAACACAGCTATTTGAAGGCTGACACTACAGGAATACATTTAAAATGCTAGTGTTCCAGTTCCAATAGTTACAGTACAGAAAGCTTTGGAACTGAAATGTACTGTGCCGTATCTCAGTTACGGAGCTATCTTGTAAGTCTAAGCTAAGAAATGCTAAGAAAATCCAGAATTATTGGTGGTCTAGTTCACCAGAGCAAAGAATGTCTGAAAAACAAATTACCTGAAGGATATGCAGTATGTACAGATTAAGGGAAGGTGCAAACAGCTGTGCTCTGGAATGAACAAAGTACATGGTACACTTTAAAAGCGGGGATCAATGCCAAATGGTCAGCAAATATATAAACTGCCATTTTTCACTGAAGTATTTCTGTCCACTAATATAAAAAAAAAAAAAAAAAAGATGGGAGTGAAGATTATAATAGGAAAAGGTGGGAAAGAGACAGGTACTGCAGCAGTCTTTGTAGCTATTTTAGTACTGAAATTTAAATTATAGTAAAACATGACCTTATTTTCAGTGTAAGAGACCCTTGGAAAAGGAGAACCAAAAATAAGTCATGATAGCTTCTAAAGGAGAAAAGATCTCTGCTTCTCTGTAGAGTGGTTATTTGCACAGTTATAACTACATCTATATTTCCATTCTTGCATTTTTTGGAGGGCTTTTCCTGGTGTACAGCATAAATTTTTGGGAAGGCTAGCAGATAAGCACAGAGGAGCATAAAAACAAAATGAGGTGAGTCTGTTAAATGGCAGATCTTGTGTTGGTTTAATGGCTCCCAACTCTCAGTGAGCACCTGGTCTGCTCCCCATCACTGCTGGTCTTGGGGGAAAAAAAGTGGAGGGTATTAATCCCTTGGGATGGAAATGGATTAATAGAAGCTTAATTTCCTTTATACAGAGGGCCATTTAATCATTATTCTGATGACTCTGCTTTGACAGCTACATGCTTCATTGATTTATAATTTACTTGTGCTCTTTGGTAGAAAGAAATTGATACTCAATTTTGAGCTGAGTCTATAGTTTGGAAAAAGAGTACTAAGTCTGATGATTTTGTTGAGATCAAGATTCATTAGTGTCAGCCCTTGTGATGCACACACCTGTCCTCTAAGGCTGTAACTCTGCTCTAAAAATCAAATAACTGCATAATTAACAAAAAGCCACTAATACAAGAATCAAAGGAGATGATTTCTCCTTTGGTGGCATACAAATTAAGGTGTCTTATTTAAAATCATGCTACCATGTATCCTAGCACTGGGAATGTCCAAATGACATTTTGAACACCAGCTAGAAATTATTTACTAAATGAAAACATTTATGAAAATCCAAACACATTTTACTGTCAATACATAATTATCTCACAATAAAGATGTATCTTTCATCCTCAATTCCATACATACAAAAACTTTTTTTCTTTAAATGTTCTTCAACACTCTTCAGCCATTTCAAGTTATATGTTAAATAAAATTTTATGAGGGTCATAGTGGCTCAAGTATAAGCCAAGAATCCTGAAGAATCTTCCTTTAAGTTAATTTTTGTCCATGTATTTTAAAAATACGGTGCCTGGATGAAATATGTACTGCCTTCCCTGCTGTTTCCTCATAGTTAACAAAATTTCTACCTTTTTCCATATTTTCTATTGATTTTTAAAAAATACCTAATTCAGTTCTTGTAATGCAAATTGTATCAGGAAGAAAAAGTCGGTTAGAAGACCAGCCTGTGTTTATTGACATTGTGCTATGATGAGATATAGCCTGTCACTGCCAGGTGCATACTTATACGGCCATTCTGATGACATGCACATGAAAAGAATGATTTTGCACATGAGATAATCACCTTGAATTATTCAAAGCGCAGCTTCTTCCTTCCATATCGATCATATATTACTGCCGGGTCAGATAAGTCGGTGTTAGGTGGTGGTGACATATTTCAGTCCAAAGTGGGCTTTTAAAGATGAATTATGAACCCCTAAAAATAAAATAGGAGTTTATCATGGGACCTTCGAGTACAGAATCGCTGGTAAGCATAATTAATACTGAGCTCAAAAATGGGCAATCTGCTGCAATCCTCCACTGGAGAAGGAACATTACATGAATTAGAATGCCTCATGTAACGAAGAGAAAGAGATCTATTGTTATCATAAACTTTCTGGCTCCATTATCTTCACCTCCAAATCTGTATCAACCACCATAGTGGTATCTGTGGAAGGAGTATGATCACTCCACACATGGTTATTTCAGGTATTCTGAAATAAATACAATCCGTGCTAAAGTTACAATACATAGTGAGACATCAGAATTTATTTAACGATCAAAAAAGAAACAAGTACCAGAAACTGACGAAAAGGTAACATCAAGGATGAAACTGGGATAATTCTACCTGTGCTGTATCTTTATGGAGGAATAAAGTTGGACTGTCCTTGCCACTTAAGCTACAAGGACCCTGATTAGACAAGCTGAGAGCAGGTAACAGGAGAAGTGTTCTTAAAATCAGTCTGAATCTTAGCTCTTTGGGAAAAGTCCTTTTAGCAAGGATTTATAAAAGAGGAGTATCTTTTGTTTGGCAACAGTGGAACACAATGTCAAACCTACCCTGATCCTCCTCCCTGGGCTCTTGAACAGCGGATTCCACTTGTACTTGAGTCATCAAAACACAGCTCTGACTTTTTCCACACACTCTGCATTATCCTTGTATTCATACTTATAGTTCTATGTGTACTGTCACACATATTGCTCATGAAAGACAGAGGCGTTTTGCTGTATTTATGAAGAAACAGAAGCATGGCTCAAGTTTGTTGCTGATTTCTTTTAAGTCAGCTGCAGATCTTTATTACCATTCACAAATATCAGCACAGGCTAACTGAAATATCTGTGTAAAATATGAACATATTTTTCTTTGAAAAGTTACATTCATAAAATACAAAATAATTATTTTAAACATCTCTACATATTTTTCATCTTTCCTTTTAAATTTTCTTTAAAAATGAAGCATGGGGAGAAGGACAGTAAATTTCACTATTTGGGTAAAAAGGTAAGACAAAAAAACCTTTCTTTAAAAAAAAAAAAAAAAAAAAAATAGATCCCCACCAGCCTCTTCTTGCATCTTCTGCGATCTCCAAATTACATGGAGCATGTGCTGTAGCTTTCCCTCATGTTCAAGTATTTATCTGTTTTAAGTGTCCTTCAAAAAATATTTTTAATTAATATTTATGTTTTCCCTGGCCACAAAACACCAGGATTCTCTCCTGTGTTTCAAAAATAGAGTTATCTATTGTAATATAGCTGCAGAAAATTTCCTTAGATCATTACAGCTACAACAGTGCAAATGTAAAATTGCAAACATGGAAGTAAAAGAATATGCATAAAGAAGAAAGAATCTCAAACAAGTATCTGATTTTTTATATTTATGATATATGGGTTGACAGGAAATGCTAATGTTTATTTATTTTCTCTGACATCCCTGCTGGTTTTAGTAAAAAAATTTTCTTTACTGCTATGCCTTGCTTTTATCCATCATGGCTGTAGCAATGTTACTACTTTGTAAATATAGCCTTCACATTGACTGAGCTTCATTTAATTCCTGATTTCTCTATTCTCACTCTTACTGTGCTGTAGTGTGAGGAGGATAGAGTAAAGGATGGATAACACATCCAGTTTTGCAGGGGAGGGCTCAAAGGGAATTCTTACAATAGCAGGGAGATAGGGGCTTTAACCTGGACATCTCAGAGGCTGTGGATCTCTGTCCTTGTAGCAAATTCTTCCTTTAAACACCCAGCTGTTCGGGGTTCAACCTGAACTCAGTGTTGAACCTAATTTGAGCAGGATATTGGAGCAGATGTGTTTCAAGGCTCCATCCAAACCGAATGGTGTTTGAGTCAGCGACAGTGGACGTGTGTAGCTCTGTAGTGGGAGCTTGGCAGCACCAATGGGCCAGGCCAGGCTGGACAGGCTGTGCAGATTGATCTGTTCCAGCAGGTGAAGTCCTGTCCTCACCACAATTATCAAGAAGACAGTGAGGTTACCAACACTGTTAGAAAGGGCACTGTTGTGGCACAGGATATTGAGTATTCAAGATGCAGTGCATGTATGCAAGGCATTTATCCTATAAAAGCAACAGGTTACACAATTTTCTACTTAATCCCACATATTTTATATCATCTGTGATCTTGGAGAGATTCTGCCCTTTGCTTCCTGTCTCCCAGAATCTGAGAGGCTCTGGACTGACAGACCACCCTCTGTGTCTCTGACATACAGCCCCTTGGTGCAGATGGATTTATGTATATCCCTTCTCCATGGAAACAGCTGTGGACGATTTTCCTATTATTACTACTTTTTCTGCTTTGTCCTCTGTGCTGGAACTACTGGTATTCTTTTATTTTCTGCCATGTTTTTATTTCTTGACATGTTTTTCAGCTTCTGGATATTGTTCCAGGTTCCCCATCTAACCCATTCTCCCTTCCACCAGTTGATGCATCTTGTTAATAACTTTCTTTGTATACTTCCCCCCTCCAAAATATTTTTGCTATTTTGTATAATTTAAAGATTTTTTTAGGTTTCTTTCAAAGATTTTCTCTTTTTATTCAAGCTTTTCTCAATAACTTTCCAATCACACCCAATGTCACAAAGCCAATTATGTATAAGGGTTACAAATGTGAGGAAGTGCTTTAGCTTGTTACCCTTCCGAAAGCACATCCCCACCTGTGAGAACAGATTGTGTTGGCCATGCATGGCTGCAATACTGTTCAAACTTTACCATATCTCAGGTAAGACTCTGTAGGCCACAGCCTTGACTAGAAAATTCATAATGAAATGTGACGGAGGAGATGGAGAACCCTGTCATCCTTGTATTCTATATTACACGTTGTCTTCCTGTCAAGCCAAATCTAATATAAATGAATCACATTAATCAGAAAAGGTGAACTTCTATTTGACAAGCTAAAGGAGCATTACATCTTCAATTAGACTAGCTACCTAAAATTAGCTACTGACACAAACAAGTATACATGGTCAATTTGCTTGCCTGAAACTGAAAACCAAGTAAGACATATTAGATGAAAGATAGTCCCAGAGTGAATGCAAGGCTGTACCTCACACATTGGGCCACACTGACGTCATACAATACCAAAATTAATTCAGCTGTATATCCAGTATGGGGTCATCTGTTGATATCTGATTTACAGTACACATTTTAACCTTAAATGGTTTATACTCTGGATATTTCAGTTCTTTGGTTAGAAGAGAGGGTAGAAGCTGAGGTCCATCTTTCAGATATATTCTTAAATCCTGCGCCACTCCGCGATCCCAGCTATGAAAAAATGGTAACAGGCTGGATAGGTCTGTTAATTTTGTTGGTTCAGTGCACAGTAGAAACTTATTTTCTACAAGTTTATTAGGATGAAATAAAGGGAGGAAAGACAAATAGGGAGAAGATACTTCAGAGGCATATGGACAAGGGCATATCAGCGTTTAGACAATTATTAGCCAATTACTGACTTAGAGATGTGCGAATCTTCTCGAGGCTAAGTTAGCTCTTGCTATCAGTGTGGCAGAAAGAAATTAAACACATACTAGAATCTTAGCAAAGATTATCAGATATTTCTAACCTTCTTCACAGGGAATCAGAGAACATTTCAGAGAGGAGATTAACTGCTTTTCTAAGCAGTTACCTTCTGGATTTTCAGAAACTTAAACAAAATATATGAAGATAAAGGCTCTAATATTTTCATGTATTAAAAAGTCTATCTTCCTTCCAAAAAGATCAGGACTATAATAGTTATAGAAATAATAAATAGCAGTTACAAACCAAATAATAATCCAGAACTCACAACATTAATTTCCGTGATTGTGTGATTGACACAGAAAGTTTTGTAACACAGTTAAGTAAATATCTGCTCTCTCACTTTTCTAGTTCTCTTTCTTGTCAGGCTTCTTTTCCCTCCCTTTTGCATATTCTTGGTGACTTGCTGTTTTTCAATTCTCTTTCCTTCTGAGACTAAATACCTTCTATCTGTTACATTCACTTTTATCTAATATGGGCTACTTCCATTTCCAGTAACAACTCAAACTCTTTGATTATCCTAAACCTTAATTAGTCTAGCAGCTTAATCACTTCTAGAGAAATTCCAATAGAGAAGAATAAGCAGAATAAAGGCATATGGATTTAGAGACCTGAGAGGAGCATGATGATCATGTAATTTGACCTGCTGCACAATGTAAAATATTTTCTACTGATTGCAGCATCTTCACCAAACTTTAAATCTCTTGCTGTAGTGACGTGTTATAGAGTGAAGGGTTTTTTCTCTAGTTATCTTTTCGAATACGTCACTACTTCTTCCTGTGTGAATCTTATCTTTTAAAGGGAAGTTGGTTATTATCAGAACTTGTCCTGTGACATTTACGGAATGTCCTCTTATTATATTAGGAAAAAAGAATGGCCACAGGCAAAGATTAAATACTTTGGGCATAAGGTGAACAGGCAAAACATTGTTTTCCGTATTGTAACTGGACAAAGACAAAGGAGAAGAGATGAGTCCAGAGACAGAATTTCAATACATGATGAGACAGTATGTGTTTATTGGACAGATGGACACCCCCTCTCAAATGTCTGGCTGCATCTGCCATACGACAGAAATGCAGGTATTTTGGACACAGAACAGGGTAGAAGGCATAAGGAAGTAACTTCATACACCAGAAATAATGCATTAAACCACCTCTGTCCTCAAAAACCTCCTCTGACACAGCTTTAATATGATACTGGAGGGACAGTTGGTGAAGAGAGCATTAGACCAGTTGTTTGACAGTTCTTCTAGAGGAATTTATCCATCCTGCATGCTGCAGACCAGTTTGAAGGTCTGCTTCAGGGCTCAGGCCCATGAGTGACTTACAGTAGCCCATCAGGAACTTTTCCAGGTTGAGTTCATAGTTCTTATCCTAGGACAGCAGTCTAGGATGAGATGAATGATGGTAAAGGATGCCTCTGTCCCTGCATTGACTCTCTGAAGGGAGCCTAAATTACTTTGATTAAGTCTGCCTTTGGTTTGAGATGAATTTCACCTCATGAGGTGTGAGCTCAGCCTAAGTATCAAAGGTTTGCCCTGAATAAAGCAAGGGTATCACGCAGCAATACTGACACCGATGATGAGCAGTAATATAATAGGAAGTTACAATCTGACTGTCAGATCTTTGCAAAATGGAGTTCTGAGTTCTTACAACCCTTTGAGAATAAACTGGATCTTTTTCTGTTGTGTCATCTTTGCTTTGAGAGAAGAAATTGTTTATAGATAACACTTTCAGCCATAGTTCATTCCAACACTGTACTGGCAATATAGATAATGAAGACCTTCAAAACTATATTGTCATCTAAAACCAGAACAAAGACTTTTAATAACAACATCTTTTATCCTTTTCTTGGCACAAGTATCAATATCTTTGGAAAGCTTCAGAAAATCCCACAACTATGGGTAGAGCTTGACCCAGCTTGGATTCCACAGTCAAATCACTCAGTTGCTTTCAGAAGAGATTGAAAATCTCTGTAGAAGTTTGCTTTAATCACAGGGAATACTTTTTCCCACATGTACTTGACTGGGAAAGAAAGATAAGTTGTATACACAAAAAACCCAAATGCTATCATTTTCCATTTCAGTATCTTTACAGTTTTAATCAAATACCTCCAGCATCTTTTGACAGTTCTGCTTAGGGTTTTAACAAGTTAATTGAAAACAGATACAGGTTTCAACTACTTTTTTTTTTTTTAATTCCTTTTGACTCTATCTTTGGTGCTTTCTCATCTTTGTATCGCCCATAAATATAGAATCATAGAATATCCTGAGTTGGAAGGGACCCACAAGAATCATCAAGTCCAACTCCTGGCCCTGCACAGAACCATCCCCAAGAATCACACCATGGGCCTGAGAGCATTGTCCAAACTCTTCCTGAGCTCTGTCAGGCTTGGTGCTGTGAGCACTGCCCTGGGGAGCTGTTCCAGTGCCCAGCCACCCTCTGGTGGAAAAACCTTTATTCTAATATCCAACCTAAACCTTCCCTGACACAGCTTCAGGCCATTCCCTCGGGTCCTGTCACTGTCACCGCAGAGCAGAGATCAGTGCCTGCCCCTCCTCTTCCCCTCATGAGGAAGCTGTGACTGCAGTGAGGTCTCCCCTCAGTCTCCTCCAGGCTGAACAGACCCAGTGCCCTCAGCCGCTCCTCACACGGTTTCACCTCAAGGCCCTGACAGCACCATTATTATGAACTTCTTATTCCTGGTGTTTCTTTGGCACACTGCTGCCCTCTTATTTTCTCTGAAATTACGAGAAATCCTATGTGGAAGTGCCAGAAAGGAGCACAATTTATTTGAAATATTTGTGAGTACAAACATTTGCTTGTGAGCTATACAGCAGACCACTTGAAGACAAGGCTGTTCAGGAGTTTGCTGTTGTATTTCATTCTGCCATAAAAAAAATCTTTTCTGGTCAAAACTCTGGGACTTTGTCCAAAGTCGTAATTAACTGTGTCATTAGCAAACAAAAGGGATTTATATTGTTTTAACATTAATTTCTACAAGTAGCAGAAGTTCTTCATGCATGTTTTCTGAGTGAAAATGTAACACAAACTTTCGGAAAATGGGATAATATATATGGTAATGTAAAAAGGATGCCTTCCAAGTCTTCTTGCACCCTGCACAAAGCTATTTTATTTTTCATTAAAAGAAAATAGAGATGATTGTTTGCCAAAATGAAGTTTCTAGTTTCAATTTTCATATTTCATAGACTGATAATGCAAGTGAAATTATATTAAGAAAATGGAGAGTTTGCTTGAACCAGAGCCAAATGCTGTTTGGGGCTCAGTTGTTTCATTGTTATTTTGCATAGAAAGGAAAGGATACTCTCCTTACAATAAATCATGCTATTATTAGCATGGATCATTGAAATATATATATCTTCATTCCCCAGAAGTTTTTTTATAAAAGAAAGGAGATATTTCCTAATCACATATGTTCTATGGCTTTAATAACAAAGTTCCAAAAATGAATATTTTCAGTGGAAAAAAAAGAAATTCAAATAAGACATTAAGAAATAAAATTTTAAGTAATTTTCTTACTTCCACTTAGGTACTGACTGTGCCCTAGACTTTGGCAGCTGCATTGGATATCCCTCATCTAAAGAGGGAAACACCTAAGAGGAGTGCTGGGCAGGCCCCCAGACCAGCAGTTATTCCTGTTTCCTGACTATTACAATTCTGTTCACTTTCTTTTTTACTCCCACCCAATTAGGCAACCGATATTTCAATTCCTTTAATTCAAACCGATTACCATTGTGTCTCTCTGAGGATCTTAATTTCTCACGCAAACTTGGAATCCATTGTTAATGACCTCATGGATTAAATAAAGAAGAAAAAGACTGAAAACCTAAAAAACATTAGCAGCAGCCACCAATATCAAAATAAACTGCCACACAGACAAAGGAATTAAAAGTAGACATAAAAATCTGTCCAAATTCACCTGGCATCTGTCAAAGAAACCTGGAACACCACATACTGATGGAAGATTTAAAATGGTTGCATCAGTGGCTGCATGCTGAGACCATCAGAGATGGTTGCATCTCAGCCACTGATAATGCAGAAAAGATACTGGGCCTGTTTGCTGAATAAACACCACATGAAAATCACAGAAAACCTTGGTTTGACTTATGCAAACATATTTATTTAGTTCACCTCACCCAGGGATTTTCCATAGTAGGTTTGACTGGAAACAGATTAATTTAATGAACTTTCCATGAATTTACTGTGTGATTATTAAGGGCGAGAGAATGTTTCATTTTGTCAGTCTATGTACTTCAGGTAATAACATCTCACAGTACCTGTCAGCTTCACTTAGAATACAATCTTTAATTCATAGGAGAACAAATAACGGACAATAGGATTAGGTAGCAAGTATAAACTTTTTTTTGCAACTGATGATGTTTGTGTTAGGCACTGCAACTTCTCTAGCCTCTTCACCCTCCAAAAACCCATATATTCTTGGGTCTAGCCTCAGTTTTCTCTTGCTGCCTTTCAGAACAGAGGGCCACTCAATAATGTCCCTCCATATGATGCCAGCCCTTCCTGCAGCTGCCTTGCTGCTTGCTCAAACTGTGGTTTCACTCACCTTTAAAATGTCGAATGAAAACCTTCTTGTTGCTCCCAGGATCTCAGCTACACGAGGAGAAGCCAAACAATGGTAATTTTGATCTTCACTCCGTTGAGGGAATTCTTGCAAAATGCAGAACTGCTGAAGTTCAACTTCTACTTTCACTTTGATAAAAGCACCAAGTCAGTGATCTTTCCTTATAGCAAGGCTGGTATTAAATATCATAGGAGAAGTTTTTCATATGAAAGAATTTTATTTACTTGCAGATTAATGGGAAATTTATTGGTAGCTGCTCTCTTTATTCTCTCTATTGGAATGTCCATACAAAGAGTTTTGAAGTTGATAGAATTTATTCAGTCTTGCAAAAGCAAAGCAATGTAGCTAAACCGCCTGGTAAAAACATATCCTTTCTTCTGACCACAACATGTATGAAAATAATAAATATATGTAGTTTTATTTCTCCTTCCTCAGCCTTCTCATCATTACATCCTGAGCAAGCTATTCTTCTCAGCTGCTGAGGCATTTGGAACAGAAGCGTGTTGATCTGAGAGAGGACTGATTAGGAGAGGAAATCACAAAATTTTAATGGTCTTACGAAGACTGTTGCAGTGTATGTGAAGGAAACATGGTGTTATGAGACTCTGTCTTTGCTGCTCTTTGCAGGTTGGTTCTGTGTCAGTAATTTTGAAAGCTTTAAAATGCAGTTTTGCATATATATCTTTTTAGAAAATTTAATCTTTGGTAAAAGACTTTGGACCTACTGATGAGGATGGATAAAGGTGTTATGAGAAGCTTGGAAAAAAAGAGCAACAGTGATCGGGAGATATACGGACCAACAAGATTTTCATACAAAGTCTCTATGAAGTATGTAAAATGCTGTATTGTTATTTCTATCCAATACTATAATTCTTTGTGAAAATTCAGAATAAAGGTTTTTCAAGGACTAGATTTGTGTTTCACAGAAGGTCTATTCTGAAATGCAACCTTAGCTGCAGAATCACAGAACCTTTGCAGAAGTTAGGTCCAGCAGAGGCTTGGTTGTCTTCTCATAGGAAGTTACACGAAGAAATTTAAGAAAAGCTTTTTTTAGCTGAGACTCAGACACTGATTTTGTTTCACGTTGATTACTGAAACAGTGTTCAGCACTCATTTTCAAAGACCAAAAAGGATATTCACAATCTTTTTATGATTTTTCATCTTGTTTCTTTAATTAAAAAAACCAAACAAACAAACCCAAAAAATAACAAAAAACCCTCCCTCAGAAATCATTAGATTTTTACTTACATTTTACTTCCCCCACCATCACTAGGTTTGACTCTGACAATAAAATCTAAACCATGTTGGAATATAAGCACTTTAGTGTTGTGATATGGGGATGTAAAGAAAAGATCCAAACTTGTTTGTAAACTGATGCACTTCCACTGAAATTATGAAACTATGTTAGCTTCCTGTTGATTGTAAAGAATTTTCAAAAGAAGTTGATGTAGAATGAAATGAGATTACATACAAAACGGAAAAAAAAAAATAATGAGGTACTACTTCTTTCAAATAAATAGCATTGCCTATCCTTAAAATGGAAGGTAATCTACTTTTATACCTACCACATCAGAGAAAGACATATTTTTAAGGTCATTAGCAATGCGCAGTACCTGACATATGAAAAACTAATCAGGCTGGCACCATGACAGTAGCACAGACCTGGAAAATAGCATTTGTAGACATTATATATAAAAATAACATAAGTAGGTGACTTTTGAAGGACCGTGCTACTTGCAGAAATAGTTCATCAGTGCACACAAAGCCTTTTGAAAGATGAGAACATGCAGCCTCTCACAGAAAAATATAGGACCTATATTTTAAATAATCTTGCTTTGCCTAGGCCTATATTTGATTAAGGCCTAGGCAAAGCAAGATTATTTTATTATTTACTCATTGAAAGAAAATCAATTGCTGTAACATAATCCTATTGACAAAACCTGCACAGATGCATGGACTATCAACAACATAAACAGTTACAGCTCTAAAATAAATAAGCATTCAGACATTGAAAAACAAACTAGTCACTTTGGTTTCACCATTAAAACTGTCACACTCTTATGCCAAACACCCACCGGGTTAACAAGTATTTATTTCAATTATTTCATGAGAATGAAAAGAGTTCTGATTCATCTCTGCTGTCCTTCAGAAGCACTCCAAGCTGTAACCAAAGGACTCTAAACACTGGTTCCTCCTAAAAGGAGTACTACTGTTTGTATCACTAGTGTGTAGCACAGACAGCAGCAGGTGAGGTCATTTTTCCTGGATGCATGCTGAAATAACCAACGCTTTCCACATTAAAGGTTCTAGAGTCAATGACCCAAACCTGCTTGGCAGCACAAAAATTTCTCAAGTTATGTAGGACTTAGACTCTACAAGACAGCTCTGTGAGCCTATGAAGAAAAATACTTTGAAGAAAAATTTTAACTATAATCCATACAGAGACATGGGAGGGACAGAGATGTATGAAATATTTGCTAGTCCTTTATCAACTGTTACTCCACCTGCATTTTAACTTCTGTCTCCAGGGGAAAAAGTAATAATTAGGCCATCACTCTAAATTTGCTCACCAGTCTGCATAGCTGTTCCCCCTCTCAGTAACCCTTAACTCACAAAAGGACTACATTCCTATAATATGTGAAGTAATTTGAAATAGTGGGAAGGAACTCTATTAAAGGTTCTTCAAAACAAGGCTAATTGACATGTTTCTGTCTTTTTAGACATCAGAAAAATCTGTAGTGGTACCTACTCCTGAGACCCAAAGGCAGACCTTGTTTTATTTTTAGCTGGCACTGAGAACCCTGTGTGGGATGCGTGCCTGTGCCACAAACAGGAAACATTTAAACATTCCTGGGACTTTTGCCTTTCTGAACATTTGAGAAATGCCTCACTCTCTGATAATCCTGGGAATGCTTTTGCAGCATCTGGATGTTCTCCAAGTAACTTTTCAGGCAGCCTTGGAAGAAGTCATCCAGAATTTCATTTTACAAGACAGACCCAGTATGATACTGAACACATTTCTTAATGCAGTAGTTCAGCAATTCCCAATAACAGAAATTTCAGAATCATACCCACAGTATTAGAAAAGCAAAGAGGAGACACTACCTTCATCCCCAGAGGTATAAGATAATTGGAGTGGCACTTTGTGAACTCCATCATCACAGATCCCTGGAACACATTTGCACTGTACAGCACCTGTACAAAGGTCATGCATGGGCTTCAAAGCTGTCTTCAGTATAGAATTCTTGTCTGAATCCTTGACCCCAATTAAAATATTTCTTGCCTTCAGTAAAAAGATGAACATCCTTGATAAAATTTCACTGTTCTCTTTTTAAAGACTTTTGAAAGGGAATAACGTTAGGTTTGGTTATGTAAAAAATAAAAAAAAAAAAAAAAAAAAAAATTATGGAAGCCCATCAGATTTTGGATAAATGGTGTGAAAATCAGGAACTCAGTCAGCTGTGAGTGATTCTTCAAAAGTCTCATGAGCCATTAAGTGCTATCACAAATTTCTTACAAACAGTAGATTCTAAGCACAATCATATCATATCACAGAATTTACTATGAATCCAATACCTGTATTCTTTCATTTCCTTGTACTACCTGTTTGATGATTAGTTCCTGGATAATTCAGGAAAGCTAAATACTTCTGTATTTTCCACACCATGAAGGGCATTTGGAACATCATACATCTGTTCACCATACAATAAAGTATAACAACTAAGAGAAAAAATTATACTTAAATAGAAACCAGAAGTTTGTGTTGCATCCATCAGAAATCTCTACATCATCAATAAGAAATATAAAAAGATGAGTAGGACAGCTGGGAATGCATGAGAACATGTGCAGAGTTGGATATCAAAAGCTTCAAAGAAGAAACAGTGTGGGTAGTGTCAGGGTGACTTTGAGAGTTAACTTTCTTATTAACTTGTTTTAAAATTAAGCTCTGCTAATGTGAATCATGGAAAAGTTTTTAATGGCTCACAAGTTTAACTGAATTACTTTAAAGTGCTGTAATACCAATTATTTACTCTTTTGTGATTTATTTCACATAAGAAGCCTTTATAAAGAAGCTGCTAGTGTCTGTTGATCAATCATTGGAGGAGTAACATAATTTAGGGAGAGAATTCATTTAGAGGAAACACTAAGTGACACTAAAATCTGTGCTTCAGACTTTTAAGGCTATCTTGAATTTTGAACACAGCTACAGCTGCAATTGCTTTCCTCTGCAGAGCTGAACCTAAACTTGCATGCTACCAAAAAATAAGAGAAGTAGATGAAGATGAAATTTAGGAAAAATAAAACAAATTTAAAGGCGGTTTACAAGATATATATATATATATATATTTTTATATATACATATATATGAATAAATGGCACCTGAAAAAAGATGAATTCTCATGCTAAGGAAAAGAATTTTACTAGCAGATGATGAAGTTTTAAAATGATAATCCAAACTAGAATATCTCTATTTTTTCCACTAACATCAAGATAGAGTGCATTTACTATTATCTAGCTACTGTTTTTGGTTGACTCTGCCAGTAGAAAAGAGCATTTCAAAGTTATTTTTATATAACAGACATTCTCAATGGACAGACATTCTCAGGACAAAGGAACTGAGACACAAGTTGATGAAGAAAGTCTTTATTAGATCTAAATAAAGCAAACTCTATAGGTATAAATTTATCTTTGAAAGACTCTCTCAAGAAAGGGGTACCAAAACCACTCCACATTGTGTCCTTTCAGGAAGGAGGATTTAAAATATTTGCAATATTTTCTACCATTAAACATTGAGTTCTTTTTCCCTCTGGTAAGATGCAGCTTGGCACTCCTGGAGAACTGTTCCATGTTTGGTTTTGTCATGAAGGTCTTAAGAACAGTACAGGTGTTCTGGAACATGTGTCTGAAAATGGTGATGATTTGTACCAGCCTCTGATTCAAAATCTTGCTCAACAATAAGTAAGTTTTTTTTAACACACATTGAGGAAATATGTAAGAAACTACACATGATGATTCAGGTTACTGAAAAAGCCTGCATGCAGGGGAAGAAGCTGTGTCCTTCTATGACTGTCTCTTTCCTCTAACAACTTTATTCTTTCTGAAACCAAAATATCAGAGAAAGAAAAGACATTCCTGGTTTCTACCTGCAGCTATGCTTTTTCTGTTCATTCTGTTCCTGAACCCTGGCCTGGTCACATAAAATTGCTCCTTTTCTGAAAAGTTGTCTCCTACTCCTGATTCATGTCTCACAGGAATCCAGTTTATTCTCCTTTTCTCTCTGGGTCCTCTATGTGATAGAGCTCCAAGAGCATCCTCCACACAGCAATTTTAGTTGTTGAAATGTACCCTTAACCTTCCTTCCCCTGGAAGAATTTTGTCTCTCATCTGCCTCTTAACTGGGATTTGCTACAACAATTTCATGAGGGATAGATGGACAACTTTATATAAAGTGGCAACAGAATCCCATTGTAGCCACATTAGCAAGTGCAGTGCAGCACAGTGGGAGCCAGTGCATAGAATAAAACGGTGCTGAGGATTCAAGAGTGATGCTGTCTGCATTCCAGGGGCTTTGCTTTGGGTTAGCTCCAGTCTGGTCAGCTGAACCAATGCCATTGGCAATTGGAGCGCATCAGGTACATTTCTGGGGATAATATTTCAGTCCAGTTTCACCCAGCAAAATCTAGTTTGCGCAATCCAAAACCACTCTGCCATGCAAACACAGTCCGTGGGGATATTGAGCTGAACTCAATACTGACTGGACTGCTGTATTAAATTTCCTTCTTCCGCACATTTCTTTATTCTTCTGAATTGGATGTGAAGCAAGCTCTCTCAGATAAATGAGTAGAGTCTTCCCACCAACAATAGCACCTGTGTTGGTGGAAGGCACATCTGAGGTAATATTTTTAGCTCTACTATATTTTTCTTCTCTTGATTTTCTGCTTAATATTTGCAGAAGCACATAGTACGGCACTGTCTTGAGTATTTTTCAAAAAAGTGTCACGTAAAGAAACACATCACAAGACTAGAAGAAAACAGCTAAATCATTGTGAAAGAATGTGCACAGGAAAGCCAAATATATTTCAAACACCATCTTTAAATTTGACATTTATTATGCCTATATACTATTTAGGATGTTTCTAAACTATTAGGGATGGCTTGTTCATTGGTATCAGAGAACAAGCTCTTTCTTAAGAAATGTGATCAATAAATTGAACTGGCAGAGCTGTCTAAGTTAAAAAGAAAGGAGACTAATGAGTGCATAACTGTCACCAAAAAAAGTTAGGAAGGGATGAAATAGGATCAGCTATTAAATGAAGCAAAATTTTTAAAGAAGATAAGCAAGCCAAAGATAATAAATATTTATTCATAGCATCCTGGACAAGGTAAATGAATCGAAATTTGCATTTTAGCTGATGTACATGGTATGTAGAAAATAGAAAAGTGAGAGTGCAAGTTGAAAATTGTCACTTAGAAGTTGTACATCAATTAACATATGGACAAAGGTGATTTTTAAAGTAACAGTGTGTAGACATGTAGGAAAACATATTCCCTTTAAAAAAAGACTGATCTACAGCTTCAGAGAAGGGCCTTGAAGGTGTCCCTTGAACGAGTTTGCTCTTCTTACTGAAAATATTGCTTTTACTTTTCATTTCACCTGTAATCAAACAATGATGAACCCATTAGGGAAAATGACAAAAGAAAATCCTGGAACATGCTAGAAATGAAGAGGCCATTTTAATCTCAAGTCACTACAAGAAATTGTGAAAACACTAATCAATTAAAAACGAATGTGATTACTTTATTCTCTCATAAATGTCATTGGCTTTATTTCAACGTCACAATTTTTTCTTACCAATAATGAAATTTATTTGAAAACGTCTTCGTAGAAAAAAATAACTGAGTTGACACAGTAAGGAAAAATAACACATCATGAGCCTGTACTACAGTAAATTGCCCTGTTCTGGATATCAAATTTGACTCTTGCTCCCTCTGAAAAAATGGACATTTAGTGAAAGGCCTCCTTTGGATTACATAGAAGGTGTCAGCAGAGACACATTATTGAATGCATGCGTGATATCTAAACCTGTATGAAGCCACTTTCTCTTAACAGTACCTACCTCATGAATTTCCTGTGTTCTCTTACCTTTCTTTTTTAAAATCCATGGTTTCCAAGCAGAAATTTAGAATACAAAAATTACACAGTGTCACGGTTTAAACATGTAAAAGACAATTCAGATTTCAAACTTTCGAAAACCTCATTAAAACCTTACACATGTGTTTGCTGCTGTGCCTTTTTTGTGTGCATAGACAGGCTGAGAACAACACACCCAGGACAGCCTGTACTAAAGAAGAAAAGGGATTCAAAACACAGGCTTTGGGAAAAGTCAAAATCAGATTCACAATGCAGCAGTGCACATGCACTCCTCAAACAATAAAAAGTATAAATTGGCAATAAGTTTTCACAAGAAAGATGAGGTCAACTTGCCCTTGTGTGCTGTTGAAAGCTCTCAGTCATACAAAGCTGAGGACACTCTAATAGGCTGAACTGGGTTGAAAAACTTTCTCCCTCAGTGGATCCAAATTAAGATTTTCCTGACCTTGACAGAAAGAAGCAATTAACTTGGAGTTTTCACTCATCTGTAGCCAACTTAAGGTTGGTCAGGCATGCTGTTATAGTATCTTTGTGAGACAAATATAGAAAAAAATAACTCCTGAAGAAAAAAATACTGAATGCTAGGATACTGCTTACGTTATTTCAAGACCTAGCCCTTCCCAGAATTACCTTTTTTTTTTGTCTGCATACAATTTCACAATTAAACCCAAAAGATTCCACAACTCCATTTAGCCCCAATAATATCAAGTTCTTTTTATGCATTAGAATTTGCATTGTAAAACTCCTAAAGAAATTTAAGATTTCTTATTCCTAATCTGTAATCATAATTACTTTGAAATGGAGAAAATTAAACTAACCACATCCAAGTTTAGAAAACATACTCCTAATCAACAAAAAATGTGCTATTTACTAAATTAATCAACTAAGTAGTTTTAAAATAATAATAAAAATTAATTTCCCTCAGCAGTTTGTAGACATGTTCATTAGCACAGACCTCAAACATATGTCCCTATCTGAGGAAAAATGTGGTCATACTCTTCAGAAATTCTAGAGCACAGGAGAATGAAGGGCTATGTACACATATCCTATTCTGAAATCACTATTAGGAGCTAAAGGAAGTGTGAGATTAAGTTTAGTGCTCAGCCCAACTGCACATAGCACGGAGCTGGTGAGTACACTTATTTTTAAAGTAGTGTTTCCTTACAGCAGACTTACAACTTGAACTATGGTCCCTCCAGAAACTCTACTGAACAGCTTTTTACACTATAAACACACAGTCTAAGGGGAAAATACCCTTAAATTCTATCCAGTTATAGTATGTCAATATCAAACAGTAGAAAATCTTAACATAATCATTTAAAATGTCTCAGTCCAATCTTCCTGTGTCCCACTAATAGCTCTTGGCCAATGTAAACCATAGATATCACAGTGACCCATTGTATATTTTCCTTAATACTGTGTAAGAAAATTGGCTTACAGATAGGAAAAAAGTTTACAACACTAAAAAAAGCAATGAAGAAAGGGATCGGGTGAGGCTCTCCATTGTCAGCTACATTTAGAAATATCTTAAGCCTCTTGGCACATTATCTTTTATGTGTATCTCAAAATATGAACTCCACCTGGATTTGCTTGTAATGCTTAAAAGGAAGGGTTAATGAAAACCAAAAGTTTGTAAAATCAGTAACTGATTTTTCCATAATTAATATGTCTTCTTTAGCCATTAGTGCATAGTTTGGGATCACAGTACCAGTTAGAAACCCACTATGAAGATCATGAATTTCAGCCTTCAGACAAATCCCAGCTGCACACAAACCATATTAGTCTGAAATATTTGACAAAAAAGATTAATATCTAACGTCAACAAAGTAGAAAACACCTTGAAAAAGTTGCATTTCCTTCCTTCCCTCCTTCTTTCTGCTGGGTGTATGTTCTGACCCATAGCGACAGACCAGCAGGTACTTAGTGTTAGTAGTAAGAGATGATTCTTAAACACTGTTTGAGAATCCTTAAGAACAAAGTATAAAACCTGTGGGTCCTGTTTGGAGTGTATTCTGCAAAGACATGCTTTTATATTTTGAAGTGAATACTGAACTGGTATCACAGGAAGATGTAAATAGTTGCCCTTTTATGTTCTTTTAAATTACAAGACAAGTCCTTATCCTATTTGGGAATATTTTGGTGGGCTAGTAACACAATCTGAAATAAATTTTGAAATACTGTCTTTCTCTGCAGTGTGGCAATATTTAGGTTTAAATACATTTTTTAAATCTGGTCTTTGCATGGAACACCTGTTAAGGATGGTGTGGTACCAACAGAGCCCTATATTATTACAAGCGCTTACGTTTTATACACCACCACAACTTTCTTATTGCCAACACTAACACCTCTGATCTTCTTGTGACTGTTTTTTTGAAAGATATTGTCCATGAGGAAAAACAAACAGAGCTGCCAGAAGATGAACTCTGCATAACAGCTATAAAGCTTTGTCATGCTTAGGGAGCTGATCTGAAAACAAAAGGAAAACCTACATGTTAAAAAAAGTCTTTTTGTTTAGACATCAAAATTGTTGACTGATGCATACTAAGAGGCCGAGGAATATTTCAAAGTTTAATTTTAGTCACTTTCATTAGTCACCACTCTCTTTCCATATTTCAGAAGCTGGGTGTGAAGTAGCACCAAAGCCCAATATTGTCTGATTAGGTTCTTTTAGATATTCCATGCATGAATTGTGTAATGTTTAACATCAAATGTACTTATTTGAAGTTTATGTTACAGGGGCTTTCTGATTTATCAGAGTGACACAAAGTATATTGCACAGCACAATACAAATGTAAGTTACACTTAGCCAAATGCAATTATAGGAAGTGCAATATAGAGTTCAATCACAATACTAGTATGATTTCCATTACTGGCCTTTAGAATAGGCTCACCATCATGAAACTGGGGTCCCCAGTCACCAGGAAATTGTAGATGGCTTCAAGCCACCTCAAGCTTGTTGCTCACTCTGAAATTATTTAGTTTTTCAGTTTTTGTTCTCTGTGTTGGAGTAAGTCAGTATTCATTCCACCTGTGTTGATCTGGCCAACTCAGGGAGACATTCCTCTAATGAACTCAGGGAGAAACATTTACAATGCCTGATGATCCACTTGGCTGTTGATAGCTTTTACCTGTAACAAATGCCACCCTCTGGTCCCCTTGGTGCTAAGTCAGCTTCTATAGAACAGCTTTGGTCAGTCAAACCCTGCATTATTCCCCGACCTTCATAGGAACATTTCCTTGCCCATCTCCTCTGCACCTTCTTCCATTATGGGGATTTATTGGTCAGTCTCAATTAATGTTAATTTACATACTTAGAGAAGCGTCAGGGAGAGTACATTCAAACACAACAGAAAAACAGGAAACAGAAAAGAAACAAACAAAAACCCCAATGGTATGACTATAAAGATGATAAATCTGGATTCCAGCCATGCTCTGAGGTGCTGTACAGGAGCAACCAGTTGTGGTAGGTAGAACCCCTCCTTCCAGGCACACTCTTCATTCCCTGCACCACCTCCTTGCCTTGCAGTTGGTGGTACTATCAAGTATCTATACAAGCCTCCCCGAATAACTGTTTCTCTGTCATGAGTAAACATTACTTCCAAAACATACCTCTGCAGCAGGAAGTTATTTAGTGCCCTTTCACGGGCGGGAAATTGGAGCCTGAGACAGACTGTCTTATCCAAGGTCAGTCGCAGTATCTGCTGTCTGAGCTGGGAAATGAGCAGAGACTTGCACCAGTACTCTACCACATCCCATCTAATTCTATCTCTATGTTTATATTGAATATGACCTTAATTTAGACTTGCTATCAGCTTAAAATAAGCTGCTGCTTGCAAGCCTCCTCGCAAGCTTGTAAGGAGTTAACACAGCGAGGCTAAAACTTTCAGTAAATACGATTTATTTTAATTACAGCCTACAACAGTATGACATTTTTTTCTCCAAACAACAAGGGCAAAATCTCAATGCAATAACTTTTTCAAATGGTTTATGAGAAAAGTAGGTCAATATCAAGGATTAAATGGTACAGCAACACAAAGTTAATCAAAGCTACTATTTAAATCACCAGGAGAATAATCCTATTTTGTTATGTTCTAGACCGTATTTTTAAATATAGTGCTAACATGGAAATAGAATTTCTTTTCAGTTCTTCAGAATTCTAACATGAGCTCTGTAAGATCACATTTTCCATTGCTGTTAAAGCACATAACATCACAGGGTTCCTTTTCTTGTAGCACAGTAAAATATGTTCGATCTAAAATCTTAAATTAATAGTGCCATATTTGTATTACTAAGCCATCTATGTGGACCTTTATAATCAAGGTAACAGTTAGAACACTTTCAGTTTGTATGTCCAAAATTTTCATTTTCTTTGTATGAAAAAAAATCAGAAACAAAAATAGCCTAAACCTCTTACAGTATACTTTAGGATGGTGCTTAGCTAGAGAGCCATTAACACATAGAAGAAATAATTTAGCATCTAATGGTAAGCAGAAGGATGAAACAGGTGGTAAACAGAAATAAATAAAGGTACTGTAAAGGGAGCACAAGAGGCAAATTAAATTAACATATTATTGTGAGCTTCTTGAATTGCTTCATTGCACTGCCAGCATTTTTGTTAAACAATGCCTTTTTTTTTTGTCTCTGAGGAACATTATGTTTCTATTGTCCTTGGTATCTCTTAAAATTTTGTAATTATGAAATAATTTCAGAAGAGTGTTTCTATTGAAAAGAACACTTGGCTTGTCACTGTTCTTTGCTTTTTAAATAATGTACATTATATTTTTAAAGGTCATAGATGGAACTTTTAATAAATAAGCTTCTCTTTTTCCCCTTACGTAGGTGTATTAAGTTGTAAACATTTTTGGTTTTCATTTTTGTGTAAACACTGAGACAAACACAGAGATGGAAGCAGAGCAGTTCTGCCTATGTTTTTGAACTGCCTATCACCACTTTTAAGCTCAGTAAAATAAACTAAAAAAAACTTCAATACAGTCACTAAGCCAAGGAAAGCAAGGAAACTGAAAAATAAATAAGCGAATACAGGATAACATTTTTCATTACTGAGCTCTAGGGGAAAAGGCAAATCACAATATTGCAAACCAAGTTCTAGTCTCTGTTGTCACTGCAGGTTATGGTGATGTAGCTAATGACAGTCATAGGAACTGCAATGCACAGAATCCAAGAGAAGCTCCATTCATGCTAATAGAGCTCAGGGTAGCCCAGGACACCTTCAACAGATGCAATAAACTCCTCTGGACAGCAGCCTGCACTTCCAGAAATTATTGGTATCATTTGTCAAATATAAAATGCCTCTGCTTTGAATGATTGCTTTTTCATTAAAGAAAACATATCAGAGTACTGTGTACTTTAAATCCCTGGACCTTTCCTCTTTCCCCTTCACAGCACAACGCGGTATGAGTGCATGTGACAGAACGTGTCTGTGTGGTGTGTTTGAGACTGACAGCTACGTGCCATAAACAGCAGTCTGAAAACAGCATTGATACCTGCTGATACCTTGTCTGGTTGGGGTAATTTAGAGCTATAACACATTTCCCTTCACCTCACCTGTGTCTTTGCTCTGTGGTGCAGTTCTCAAGCACTGCACTTCCATTGTCCAGTGACCATCACAGAGGAAGGTATGGAGAAAGGTGAATTACAAGTAGGCAGAATTGAAAAATTCACTCAAAGAGCTGTGTCATAAAAACAATGAATGTGGTGTAATAGACATGAGTCAACAAGGATGTTGTGCAAGGTAGTCAGAATAAAGTAGTGATTTTATGCAGAGTTCATGCAGTATCAATGGACAAAAAATAGAAGTGGCTCTAACATGTAATAACAATTTACTTGTCTACTCTGTTGTTTAAATTCTGATCCTGATCTGGTGGATAAATTTGGTTTTAATGCCATTATAAAGCAGATACAGTTTTAACTAACAGGCATTATTTTCCAAAGTCAAGACAGGCCATAATCTTAACAGTGCAGGATTTCACATGCTTCAGACTTTAATGATCTACTCTGAAACAGTGTTTGTGAATATGTGGAGGGCCATGCTGAATAATTTTTCTAAATAGTGCTAGCCTCATCACTAAGACCACAAGCTTCCTATTGCATTTTACAAAGCATATCATTCTCCTTTGAATCCCCTGGAGCTTCATTGGGGTATGGACAAATTCTTCTGTACAAATGGAATTTCAGCTAACTTACAATAGGTGAAGAAGACTGGGTGCTCAGGAAAGGTGCAAAGTCATCTACAGCTGTCTATGTGATAGCACCATGCAGGTTGGTAGTGTTGTTTTAGCACTTATGTACGTAGAATTTGCCCTTCCTTTGCTGATGTTTTGAGAAAAGTCTCATGGGCTTGAAGGAAAAGCAAGAGAAAGCCAGCACAGTTTCATCATGTGCTGCTGATAAGAATGTCTGAACTATTACAGTCTATTTGGGAATGTCCTTGGAGTTTTAACTTAAGCTTCTCTAGGGGAAAGAGAAGTCCTAATAGATCATTCTTCTAATAGTCATGATAACAAATAGAACTGATATCAGTCAGCTGTTGTATATCAGGAAAAATTGCCTCCTGTTTATTTTAAAACGACACAGTCAAACCACATATGCACTGCCTTATCACACATTTTCTGGACAAAAGTTTTCTGCTGCTTGTTATTTAGTACGGGGATAATAAGTGAAATAAAAAATGTAGTCAGTGGAAAATGGGCAGTAGAAGCCTTACTGAAATAACATGTGTTTATTCAAAGTCTCTCTACCAATGACAACACTTGAGGTGTTTGAGACACAGGGTGAAACAAACACTGTAGTCCTGCTTCACCAGTGATGCATGACAGAGTCTGTATTTCTGTTTATCCAGTAGTGACAGGAACATATTACTGCCTACTACCTGAAAAATGGCCCAGGCATTTTTGTTTGCTGATGAAATTTTTGTTTAAGGAATAAAAAAAATCTAAAACTTCTCCATATTGTGGTAAGAAAAATTGCTTTGAGATAGTTTGAGTTAGGCCTGGCTGGACACTGTGTAGTATCACACAAGTACAGGGAAGGGTAAAGAAACCAAAATTGATTAGGTCTATAACTTATCAGTGTTCCTGGATTTTTTTCATACAAAGCATGCTGCAGTGTTTCTTTGGTCTGAATTCTAAGTAACAGAGACATCCAATGTTGTAATGATTATGCAAATTATTGCAGAATGCTTCTTCTGCATTCTTCTGCTGGAGCTCCTTTAGCGCTAGGATCCTCTTTATGCCATTCCCATCCATTCCCACTACATGAAGCTAGGACAGAAAGACATGAATAAGGCAGATTTTATTTTGCTTCATGTCACTGAGAATGACCGACAGCGGAAGGGCAGCCAAGAGGGTAGGAATAAACCAAGCCAAGTATCCAAATCTATTTGAGTAATTTGGCTTGAATGTAGGTATTTCAGGACTAAATTGCAAGGTTATGATAAAGAGGTGAACTGATAGGGAGAGGTTTAATTTAATTTAATAAGGAGCTAAAAAGGCACATTCTCCAACATTTAAATATTTCAAATATTATGCTTAGGGCAGATTTCTTGAATGCAAAATATCAAAATAATCAGATTTTTTAAAGTTAAAGGACTGAGCTTAAAGTTAATCACTGAGAGAACTCTCCAAAGGTTTAGGTCATCTAGTGATGCTGTTAATAACCATGGTAAAACACAGGATGTGAAATGGAAAGCTAGGGACTAACTCGATCCTGGAAAGGTAGGATGCAATTTATATGAACACTGGTTAAGCTTCTGCTCTCCCTGGTTACTGGCTGAGCTCTATAAAGACTTGGCTCATCTATGACCTCTTCATACTGCACAGAATCTGAATAAGAGAATAAAAAAGTCACGATAACTAGAGGATTTAGTAGAAAATAACTCAAAAACATAAAATGCATGTCACAGAAGAAACTAGTAGCTCTTGAGGGAAATGGATGGATGGATGGATGGATGGACGGACGGACGGACGGACGGACGGATGGATGGATGGATGGATGGATGGATGAAAAATGGCTCTCAGAGTCAAAAAATACTGAACTAGAGGGTAAATCAAGGTGTTCGCAGCCTCTCAGAACAACTTTTTGATAAGCCATTTGTCTGAATCACACTGTGGGTCACGAGTTGTTTTTCAGTCAATCACGTTATCCTGATGGTTTTCTCATCTCTTCTTGAAAGACTTTTGATTTTTGTTTATTTGCTGTTTGCTTTGTGTTTGATGTGTTGTTTTGGTTTTTTTTTTTCTTTTTCCCTTACCTAGTTAATTTTCAAAACAGTGGGTTTAATTTAGTGATCTCAACTTTTTAACCAAAAGATTTAGTGCATCCTCAGACTGGTAAATTGAACATTGAGCTACAAGGTTCAAACAATTTGCCTGTTCATTTTCAAAAATACCGGAAAAAGGATTTGTATTCTTATTATACACTAGTATGATCTAAATGAAAATGAAGACTAAAGCTGGCAGAGAAGGCTACATGAAAATCTGTGAACCTGATCATGAATCAAATGAATTTGTGTTGCTCTGTGATGGTCTCTCTAGCTGATTGGAATATTTGAAGGAAACAATCAACTTTTTAGCAGTCATCAGATCTTGAAATGTGCAATTCATTAATCCAGCTGTGGTCTTCCTCAGAAGCAGCTGCATTGTTTCAGAATGAGTAAAGCACATCCACTGGCAATATGTATGAATGCATATTTCTGAGGCAACTTTAATATCATCCCTGGTATATAAATTGCTATAAATTTATTGCTATCTAAATTTATGGAAATAGCTTGTTTTCTATTGACAAAAACAAAGAAAAGTAAAAAAGCTGGTTTGTTTCTGGAACTGGATTTTCTTCATTATCATGAGTTACGCATTGAATTCTCAGCACCAGAATAAAGAGCTAGGAGTGCAAGATCATATTAGCATAAAACTATTTAAAAATTAGAGCACAATTGCACCATTTTGCTGAAAAAAGTCAACAAAAGTATTCAGTCAGAATCACTCATTCAAAGGTGAATAAAATGGAAATTAAAAAATTGCAGATTTTTTTCTTACTATATACCTTTTAATTAAAAAAAAAATCACCTTACTCTTGCGTACAATTAAGTATCAAATAAAGCTTTTGCTATTAGCAAACAGTCTTATCTAGTGGGAAACTGCAGACATGCTTTGACTCTACAAACTTTACTCTGCCTGTTTATTTCTACCCATCTTGTTTCCATTCCTTCCTGCATGGCTCTTGGTCTGCAATGAAGCAGCTGAATGACTGTGAGGCTGCTAAAGCAAAGAGCAATGTTTTCTCTATATGTAACCCCAAGGTCCATTTTTTTTATTCCTTTTTTCACCATGGAACTGTTAAGATGTAGTGTTTCACTTGCCAAAATCACTGGGCTGAGCAGGCACATGCTCTGAGAATAGATTTGGGATAAACAGCCAGGCTTTCATGCAGGTACAGCTTTAAATGGGGAAAATAAAGCCTCTCCTTCTTCACTAAGCCACTATTTATCACTGGATTAAAACACTGATTTACTCTTTTTAACAGTCAAATCTAGGATAACATCATGCAAATTTTGTGTATTAAGTAGGAGTCTCACAGTGTTGGCTTCTTTTTCCAGATACTGTCCTTGAGGATATTAATCATATTCTTAATTTCATCATAATGATAGGTTTTAACACAGGAAAATTATCTTCTCTTTCACTTGATCTTCTTCCTGCTTGTTTTTATTTAATTTCAGCAATTTATCACAAAGGACTAAAACAGCACTCTGATGGCTTTAGATGATTATGAAAGAACAGGCCCTTCTATCCAGCTTTTCTAAGCATTTATTCTTCTCCCCAGGCCCCATTCCCCAGGAGCAGTGAATGTTTGAATGTTTTCAAGAAATGTGGCACTGATGCGTATTGGCATCTTCTATGTTTTGGAGAAAACTGTTACAGATATGACTGGATCCTGAAGCTAGGGGATTGTAGGGGATGCCTACAAAAGCATTTTCAGAGGAAAACTTGGGCTTTAGAGAATGAACACCTGCATAAAACCACCACAGAATGAAACAAAGAAAATTAATGAAAGTGAAATGGGAAATTTTGCTGAATTGATTCTGCCCTGGAGTATTCACTGGGTGGAAAGGGCTCTGGCACAACATCAGTGATGGACAAATAGGAAAATGCTCCCAGTGTTGGTACTCGAATGCTGACTACTCCCTTTTATGTTGGCTTCCACTGTTTCTCTAAAGTGGCACTTTGACCCGGAACATTTAATAGGCATCACAATTCAGACCTTTGTGAATCCTGCTCACATTTCTCAGTGCTTCACTGATGAGGAAATTGGCCGACATCTGTTTCAGCTGATTAGAGAACCGAGTTTCCAATCTGATTTTGTGTGTTCAGCAAAATGAACACACTGTATTGAATATGGCCTGCAGTATTTTAAAATCAAGGTGTATGCTAGGCCTGGTGTGGAAGGGAGGATAAACTTGAGAAGCCATAATATGTGGGATGAACCTTGGCCTCACTGAACCCAGGGGAAAATTTATTGCTGGCTTAAATAAACTGGTAGATTTGCTTCACAATTCAGTTTTTGATTTAATAAATAACCTCAGGTAAATCATCTCATATCTTTGTTGCTAGTCCTCTCTGGTTTTGATCCTCTTCAGCCAATTGTGATAAACCCTGTCCCAGACTGTTGATGGTCTCTTATCACCAGTCAGAGATCCTAAGCACAATGTCACACTTATAGCAGTCTTTAGTCATCATCATCCCACATAACTGGCAATATAAAAGCAGACTGTATCAGGAAATCCATGAACACTCCTTGTTTTCACTGGGGCCAGTTGCACAATTGCTGGGGATAATCATGAGCACTTACACATGAGCCCTCTCTGCAGAATCTTTTGATGGTTACAGACAACAGCAAACACCTAACACAGAAAAGTGAAGTGCTCAGAGACACACGGCATTGAAAACAGCGCATTGATACAAAGTACCTATAAACCAGACAAGGTGAGAGAATTCAGAACAGGCTTTCTCACTGCATTCTCTTCCTTGCACTTGTAGCACAGATTACAGATGATAACTCTGTTTCTGTGTCACAAAGCCTACTGCATGGCAACACTTGCCCAGAGCAGGGCAATTTACTACGTGAAATATGTCCTTTAACTTTCCTTAATTGTCAGACTTTAACAGTTACCTTAAATTTAATTCTGTTGCATTTAAGGTCTAGCTTTATGATGATATAATTTATTTTGGACATTACTGGTGACATTGCTCTGCCTGTCAATGGAAACATGAAGGAATATCATCATAATGAATATCCATGGGCTTACATAAATCACTCAAAATACTTCAGATATGTACAGAGATTTTCCATTGACCCTGTAATGACTTTATTAAAACTGTTTCTTCACGAGCTGTGTCAGCAACAGAGACATAAAATGATGGTGCTTCAGCAACATCACCTCAGCTTTTAAATGTTTTGGGAAAACACTGTTAATTTTCTTTTAGTAGTGTATCATCCTTCCCAAATTACAGTCTCAGAGAACAGCACAGGCTCCATATGCTGGGAACACAAGAGATTTCCTTTTTCTGTTGCTTCAAAACATCAGGAAGTAGTAGTTATCACTTGGAACAAATCAAAGTTATTAAGAGTATGTCTGCTCATCAAAATGAAACTGTGAAGCCACTGCAGGTTTAATTTAACCATTAGAATGAAGGTGATATAGCTGACAGCCTAGAGGACTTGGATGGTGACTGTCATTTCCATCACGTCATTGCTACTCCTTCTAGAATTAATAAAACACCCCTTGTTTAATGTTGTGGGATGGAAAAAACCTTAGAGGACTGGGGTTTTTCGGAACAGTCCAAGGCACCACAATTTTACATAGGCCCTAACACTGGTGTAATTCCAGCGATCAGAGAATTTCAGGATTTCAATATCTACTGTGGCAGTGGATCAGATTCTTTGTACCCTTTGGAAAGCAAGACCTTGGGAAAAAACCTCGCTAAGCCAGTTTCTCTCTCAAAAAGGTAATTTTTCTCTCTCTCCTTTCCACATTTTTAATTGTAGTCTGACCTGCTTCCAAGTTAAGCCCTCTTTCCTCACCAGGAAAGACTGTCAAAGATTCAGGCTGGTTATGACAGAAACTTTTAAATGACCTGAACTGCCAAGAGATTTGGAGGTGGAGGGGAAGGAGGCTGATGGGAGAAAAAGGTCTCCAGGGAACATCTGGGATTTGCATGTGTAAAGCATTAACCCTTGCCAGGTCTGGTAAAGGAAAACACAGAAGTTTGCTTTAGGAGAAGTAAAAAGAACCTACAAAATATCAGATTACTTTTTCTATGCTTTATGTGGGAATTATTATTGTAAGAATAGAACATAGCTAATAAAAAGTAAAAAGTCATGCTTCAAATCAAAAGCAAACATGATTGTTTTACTGAAACTAACCCTCGTTAATTGGTGAAAGTTTCAAATATTAACATCTACAGTCAGCAACGGCTTCAATTCTCAGAACTACTGAAGTTCTGAAATTAAAAGGCCAAGGTAATGAATGGTGTGATTTACTGTGCTACAGGTGTAACTTGACTGTGAAAAAAGTAGAAGATTTAAACGGAGTACGTTCCTGAATGTGAGAAAGAGATAAAGAAGTGTCAATGATGACATTGTGGGTTTTTTTCATCCTTTTGAGGTGGACTCTCTGCGTGACACATATAAGTAAGCAAGATAAATGATGGGAGTGTGAAAGAAGGAATTTGCAATGTGCCTCTACTAAGGAACCCAGATTTTCACAGACAAACCTAGAAAGATGCTTTGATGTGATAGAGGAAGTAGTGAAATAGCAAAATAATCACATTCTGGTGAAATTTCACTAAAAAGAGAGATCTATGTAAGGTATGGTGTGTGCAAGAATAAGGGAAAGTGTATTTACCAATCCTTCCTATTTCTATGGGACCAACTATCTTAATTCTGTCTATTTTTAAAAGTTCTCCATCCCCTGTAATCTCTTCTGTGTTTTCAGTTCTTTTTCCTTTTTCCTTTCTTTATTTCTCATGACTTCAAAATTTTCTTCTTCCAATTTTCTAAGCTAAAGTTTTCCTCTAAATGCTCATTTTCTATGTCAAATCTTATGGCTACTCTGTCACCATCCAGTGTACTTTCTTTATATTTGATTGGTATTCAAGGCAGAACAACCTAAACATTATTAAATTGATTGCCTATTCCACCCTTATTGAACAATTAACTCTAAAATAGCATATGATCCTTGATTTGTCTGAGTTTTTCAGTGACATTTATGCTATTGATTTCAGTGTTACTACCCGAGTATTTAGAGGTTTCAGAATGTTTCAAGAATTGGACCTAAAAATGCAACTCTTACCACTCAGGTCTGTCGACATGAGAAGAACCGGAAGGTTCAAATCCTCACAATTTGTTCTCTTATTTATATATTTTTTGAAATAATAAAATACTGTCTGCGTCTTTCTAACATAAAGCATAACACAAAACTTTTCAATGATGACGAGCCAAAATAAATTTTCTAATAAATAAATAAAGCCTAAATAAATTTTTATAGTAGTACACTATAATATTCAACTCTGTCTGCGTCCAGCCAAAAGTAACCACCCAGATACAGCATTTTTTAGAATTCTTGTAAGGTGTTTTTCTGAGTGACATGACATACTGTTTAAAACATCAACACTACGCAACAGCAATAACTGACTTTAAAAAAATGAAAAATTAGAATGGACAAAACACACTTACTGAGGAAAATATTTCCATCTCTAACTCAATGGAAATGTAGGCATTCATGGATGAAGATGATGATAAAGGAGAAGTAATTGAAGGCCAGAAAAGTCCTCACCTTGGATTACTGGACCTGTTCACATGGAACACATTATAATGCAGCCAAATGCAGACTTGAAACAAGAAAGACATCCTACCTCTGCTAAAAAATAGCTCTCTTGTTGAAAGAAAATCAGAAAACTATGTAGGAAGTCACAGCAGAGAAGCAGCCTAACATAAGTCCCAGTGAAATATGTAATTATGACCCCAAAAGACTAATGATTCTTTAATATGGGAGCCCAGAGTAATGGATGTGAGTTGGGGGGTTACTGTGTCTCTCTCTGGCACTGGAGAGAACAGCACGGGTAGAACCCTCTGTGAACTTCTGATGTCCACACATCGAAGACTTAGAAACTGGCAAAAGTGTTGCAATGGGCACAAAGGATATCAAAGAAACAGACCTTGCCAGAAAAAAGACCCTCAAAGTTTTATCTTAGAAAGCTGTTTATAAGAGAAATATATGTTTTACTCATTAAAAAGAGGGTGAGTACTTTCAGGGATTACTCCTGTGTTTTTAAAATTAATAGAGAAAGGTGTATCAGGAGCCTAGAAGTTATAAGTTGAATCTGGAAAATAGTAACACAGTGTTAATTTTATACAGTAAGGGTGATAAAAACCTGGATAAACAACCACTGCAGTGGTGGGCTTTAATATCTTGGACTGAGTTTGCAAACTGAGATTGGATGATTTCCTGCTGGGGCACAGAGAGGAGCAGGAGTTGTACTTCAGTCACAGCAGCTCCGTGTTTAGCAGTACCCTCAGGAAATCAGAAAGGGGAGTTGATGGTCCCCCTCAGCCTTAGAGTCTGAGTCACAGACCAGCCAAGGATACTGTCTGGCTGCAGCTGATAGATTAAGATGTTAGCTCTTCCCACTGTACTTTGGGCTATCAATGACTGCAAGTGCACTGAATGTACCAACAGAGCCGCTGGGTCACTACCTAATCCACTTGTGTTGAAAAGATCTGGGTTAGAAAAATCCTTTCTTTAAAGAGGGTAAGTGAACCTGATTATTTTGACAAAACTGAATATGCAGTCTGTCTTGTCTGACAGCAGAACAGATTGTCAAATGATTTCCCTGTTAGCTACAGAGTGGGTATGGATTTAGAAACCTGGTGAGAGGTGATTGAAGCAAAGAATGCAGCCAGAGGACTGCAGAAGTTATTTGAAGATCATAAGTATTTGAGATATAGATTATTGGTGAAGTTTTAAATTAAATATATACCTTTCAAAGTCACGTTTGAAGGACAGTAAAAAGGAAAGAAATTAATTTTTAATACCGTAACACAAACTTGATCTAATGAGAAATTATATTACTGATTCACCAGAGGACAGTATTTTTAAATATCCGACTTAGGTGAACTATACAGTAATTAAAACCTATGGAAAGATGTATGGATTTTTAAAACCTGCACAAGGATATTCAGATAAAATACATACTAAATTAGAGGCCTATTTGAATGTAAATTTTTATTAGCAGAATGTCCTATTATATTAGTCACAAATGAAAGTGTGCTTCTGAATTCATCACTCTCAGGAAATTAGCTGCAGTAACATACAGAACTTTAAACTTAAAAATTGGTGCAATGGATACATAGTATCCTCTTGCCACTGAACAGCTAGAACGTGTTTTATTCTTTAAGCCACAACCTTGAACAGTATCTCACTTAATTGAGCTTTTTGCCTGTCATCCATCTGTTATTCTGTATCAGCAATGTATTCTTCAAGGTAAGTAACTGAAAGCTGTTTCTACACTAATATTTTATAAGACAATTCCCTTGTTCAAGTGTCATTAGCAAGGGTACAGATCAATATTGCACGGTATTTAAAAGAATAATTTAAAGCCAAAGCTTGCTCCAAGCCCTCTCCTAACCTCTAATTTTTTTCTGCGCTCAAGTTTTAGGATTTTACCTTCCTGAGGGAGCAGTTCCACTTGGTGGCTGAGTGGAATACTGGTTGCAGTAGTATTTTCTGGTATGTCACTAATGTTCTAAATCCTCAGGCTGGGCAGAAACTGGGTAAAATAAAGCACAGAGAGCCCATTTCAAGGTATCTCATTAATGGCTGTTACAAAAATGCTGCCAGCTTAGTAAGAGGATTTGGTTGGCCAAAGAATCAGGTGTGTGCCAGAGCTGGGGCAAGGAAAGCTGTGGCAGAAACACATCTGTGGGAGTCACATCTCTCAGCTCCAGTGAGCCACTAGATTGGCTCAGCAGGGATTATGGGACTGCACCCTTAAGCGTTCCACACTGGCAGATGTTTGGGAGCCCTGTGAAGCCATTTTGGACCAAAATATAAATGTTTACTTATATCTAAACACTGAAACCCCAATAGCATATCTAAACGTAGAGTTTTGGTTTGCTGGGGCCCACAGCTCTTTACAGAGCCCAAAGATCAATTCATCTTTTTTAAATGGGAAACAACTGAGTGCCTTTCACTGTAAAAAGTTTACAGTGTTGCTATTCTTCCCCTAATTTTGCCTACCCCAAAGCCTAGTTAACCTACTCACCTTAGCATTAGCTAAGGTAAATTAGCATATGGGTAAAAGAAAAAAAGATCTGGGGTATGTGAAGGCCTCCTTAAATTTCCTATCTGCCAGTGGGAATATGACAGTGAAGTGCATGGTTCAATAAGAAGAAATTGAAATTCAGGATTGCTGTTTCTGCATCCAAAATGCCATGGCCACATTTTACAAAGAACTGATCTGACAACAACAACAACATATTCCCTTTTGCATGTTCAGGTTTATTTAAGATATGTTGAAAGGCTGATTTTGCACCATTACAGTTTATACCAGATTAGACATCACCTGCTTTCAAGCAGCTGGCGGCAAGGTCTAAACCTGGGATAAACTCTTTCTTATGTACTCTGGCTAATTCTGTAAAAATGTCACCATATGCACATCCTGCTCCAGAACAAGCACACACTGTTAGGTGAGCTGGTGGTGGGATAAAGAAACATTGTCAAATCACAGCCCGAAAAAGCTCTGAAGATTCTGGTCAGCATCTCTCAGCTGAGTTCACCTCAAGTATCTTTGCCTCAGGCTCTCAGTGTGCTCCTCTTAAGGAATCCATTGTCTATCCAGGAAGGGGGCAGTAGTGCCATCAGGAGTGTGTGGTACAGCACATAGGTAGAAATACTTTTCCCTTAATCCCCACTTATTTCAAAAAACACCTCAGTAAAACAGGGGAAATATGAATGGTGGTCAGTCTAATGAATGACTAGTCACAATGAGAAAGGCACGAAAAATAACTATATACTTCAATTCCAAAATTGTGTTTTAACAAGGCATTTATTTTTACAAAAGACATATTGCTAAACATGTCCTTATAACAATATTCCACATTAAACCTTTTTTTTCTGTAGAGAAAAAGTTAACTTCTTTTGTGCTAAACACCAAATTGAATCTGTTTTACAACTGATCTTAAAAATCAAATTTTATTTTTCAGCACTTATACTAAAAGGAATAGTATGTATTTATAGAACATCAGAATCAAATTTTACACTGGAAAAAAAGGCTTTTCTTAAGCTAATGGTGCACAGAAGCACTGATGGCACAAAAACAAATGCTTGTTTGGTCTTGTTCTGAAACTGAAGTGTTGCCCTCTGGCCAAGAAGCAAATGTGCTACCAGATGAGTGATACAGAGACACTGAGTAGCAACACGAGAGAGTGAGACTGCCAAGACTGCTCTGTATCACTTTCATATCCAAGGCTTTGTCTGAGTTAAAAAAACCCTGTAGCCACACACACACAAAGCCAACCCAAAACAAAAACAATCCAAAAAAGCCACAAACAATATAAACAAGCAATTGTTTGTCTGGAAGATTGTAAACCTATTCATGAAAGTACCACAAGGAGCTTGGTTATACCTATGCAGCATTAGATCTTCCAGCAGAAACCAGGCATTTCCTCTTTATGCTAAAAGGATTTTCATGCATTTTCCCTCAAACAGTTAAGTGTTTGAGAGGGATTTTATTTTCTTTTTGGTTGTGAGTAGAATGTTTTGTTGACTTTAATTTAGCTTGAATGCTATAGACAGGCAGAACTCAGATTTTTAAATGAAGACTGTACAAATTGCTAAATACCAACATGAAAACCACAAATAAATATTTATAGGATATTCTTAATGTTTTAGCTGGGAAAGAGATGATCTACCCTGAATGAAATAAACTGCCAAGTACATCAGAATACACTAAGAATTAGAATGAGAGAAATGAGTGCTTGTATACACATGTGAGAGAAGGAAGTACACTTATAACTACAGCAATGTGATTTCTGGCACTGAAGAGTAAACCAAGTTTCAGTTTCAGTATGGGATATGCATTTTGTTATAGTTATCAAACAAAAAGACTTTTTGTATAAGTTTGTTTAGAAAATGAAGAGTCAGTAAAATCATTATATAACAGAAGAATTGCATCAGCACTTGAGCCTTGGTTGAAAGAAAAATACCTTGAAAAATTAAATACCTGCAACCAGTATTGCTACATCAGGGAAAAAGAAAATCCGTTGTAGACTTGATATAAAAGTTAAATATTTCCTTTGTCTATAGCCCTGTGTGAGCAGCATCCTCCCATAATAAGCAGAATATTCCCACAGTTGGAGTCCAAGGTCAAAACTGCAAAGGCAATGATTCCAATCTCAGCTGTACCATGCTTTCCCATAGATACTTTCCAAGTTACAAACTCATAAAAACCATATCTAGATTCCACAGTCAAACTACTAATCTGTACCTCATGGAAGCAATGCTACTGACGTCACCTAAAAGCTTAGGGATGCTCTTTTTCTAATAATTGGCAAGATTGACCTCCGAAGTTAGTGAACAATGCCACCCTCAAAAAACTAAGAAGGAAAAATATTATAAAGGCTTAAAGAAACCATCCTAATGTTGAGGAAACACTGATTACTGTAACAAGAAACAACCTAGAATGGCAAAGAAATGTTCTGGACAAATAAAACACTGTTTACCCATTACCAGTTATACTATTCAAATGAAAAATTTGGTAACATTTGATATTACTACATTTGTTTTGGAAGTCTAACTTTTTTTTTTTTCTTAAATGATGTTTGGTGAAACAACTGACCTGTCAAAAAACTGCAGACATCACTTAATTGGTGCACTGTAGTAGTTCTCTACTACTGCAAAGCCAATAAAGGGCTTTATCATGTTTTGGTCTGTGGAAAACAAAATGCTTTTCATAGGTAAAACCAAACTAGATTTTGGACAGCTTGCATTTGGAAAACAAGGTTTACTTGAGGCAGGTAGCCCATCAGTGTTTTATATAACTTTATTTTAAAAGTGCCTCACAAAGAGCACAAGTAGTTTGTAAAAACCATTCATAAAGAAAATCCCCTCTGAGTCCAATTGTGAGGAAACACTTAGAGGGAAATGACTAATATGACTCTATACCTGTGTTAACTGATAGGGTAGGACTAACTTCACATGGAAAACAAATTGCCAAGATCCAGCCCAAAATTATTTTGTTTTTACAAAATCCGATACACTCAATGGTATTTGCTTAAACACCATGAATACCTTTATAGAAAGAAGCTTTCCAAGGGCAATTTACTCTTCTCTTAATAGGAGATACTGGAGGAGCAGGTACAGAATTTTGCTTAAAACTGGTTACTTTCTCTCTCTGTCAAGGTTCTTCCAGATCACATGGACCAGAAAATGTTTCTGTTTCAGCCCATAGGCAGCAGACAGAATAACTCTTTACTTTCTGTAGTGTTTATTTACTCCTCTCTGCTGCATCCACTTTTACTTAGCCCAGCTGAGAAGGTGCTTGTTTTTTATTCAAGGGGCCACATTTGGGCAATCACTATTCCCCTATCCCTCCTGTGTAAACATTAGGGCCTGGAAGGATTGTTTTCTTGTTTTGGAGTCCATATGCCACTTGGAGGAGACGGGTCACAGAAAAGTAAGTATCTAAGAGGAAAGATTCATGGAGAAACAGAGCCTGAAGGGAAAAAGGAAATGTTTTAAACAAATGGATAGAACAACGTGACATCAGAAAGATGGGCTGTGTGTCGCAAGGCAGAGCAAGGGAATTATTAATGGGAGTGGTCCCATGGGGGATCCCTGTGGGTGCTGCAGTGGCATCAGCCCCAGGGCACCCTGACAGAGCCTTTATGCACCCCTCACAGAGCACCCATTTGGGCAGGGACATGCTCGATTCTCCCTCCCCACACGACAGCACAGGAGTTCATTTGGCACACAAGGCATCACTCCTTAGGGTAGGCACACACAGAAGTCCTCCATGCCATTACTGGTGTCACTTTTTTCCCCTCCTGCGGGAATTTAATAATTTGTACCAAATCAGCGCTCCTTTCTTCACCAATACACCTTTCTCTCTCCTGCCCCAGGCCTCTCGGGTACTTGTTGTGAGTACTCGCTGGGCGAGGAGGGTGCAATCCGCCGCTCGTCATGGCTCAGCCTGTGTGCAGCGGCGGCCAGCTCGCCGGCTCGCCGGCTCCTCCCGGCTATCTCTGTCTCTGGAAGGAGAAGGAGGGTTTCCTTATTCTTTTTTCATCCTCCCCCCTTCTCCCCCCGCCTCTGTTCCAGCCAGTAAAGAGTGTCTGCCCCTTTGAACCGCCGGCACAGCGCCTGCGGCTGCACGCACACACACACAGATACGCACACACCCCCGCCCGCTATAAATAAGTTAAAGAGCCGGGCAGAGGGCGAGCAGAGCGCGTCTGCCGGCGGGACCAGGAGGCAGGGACAGCCCCGCCGAGCCTCCCCGGCGGCTCAGCCCGGGCCCCGGCACCGCGGGTGCCATGGCGTGCGTGGAGCGCTGCTGCCGCTGCTGCGCGGAGGGCCGGCGACACAGCAGCATCCTCTACAGCATCCTCCGCAGCGAGGAGCGGGCGGTGCCGCCGGCCGGGCCCGCGCCCCGGGACTGCCCGTGCGGGTCGCGGCGGCGAGTGGCCCTGCGGAGCCCGCAGGTGGCTTGCAAGGCGGCCTCGGTCGTGCTGGTGAAGACGCTGCGCTTCGTCCAGAACGTGCCCTGCTTCCAGGAGCTGCCTCTGGAGGAGCAGCTGCTGCTGGTCCGCAGCTGCTGGGCGCCCCTGCTGCTGCTGGGGCTGGCGCAGGACCGGGTGCACCTGGAGACGGTGGAGAGCGCGGAGCCCAGCATGCTGCAGCGCATCCTCACCGACCGGCAGCAGGGCGAGCAGCCCTCGCCGCGGCCACCGCCTCCGCCACCGGCCCGGCCGCACCACGGCCCGCACTCGCCCGCGGCCGGCGACATCCAGGCCATCAAGAGCTTCCTGGCCAAGTGCTGGAGCCTGGACATCAGCACCAAAGAGTACGCTTACCTCAAGGGGACGGTGCTCTTCAACCCGGGTGAGTGGCCGGGCGGGGCGGAGGGGACTTTCTGCCACGGGACAGAGGGGAGGGCGGAGACAGCCCGCCTGTATCCCCAGGGAAGCGGGGCAGGCCCGGGGCGTTCCTCAGGGTGAAAAAGGTGCTGGAAGAGAGGGATGTGGAGCAAGGTTTCACCCTCTGCCCCTTCCTCAAGACCCCGGCTGCCTGGCAGGGACAGGGTCCGGCTGTAGCTCGGTCTGGGGTCCCGAGGGCTGGCGCCTTCCACAGATGCTTTCCACGAACAAAGCGAATTCCAGGCGCCTGCCGGTCGGTCAGGGAAGGTTGGGGCTCAGCAGTGGCTCCTTGCTCGTTTCCCTCAGCGGGAGCGGCGGGACCTCCACTCCACCGCCCGAGGGTCGCGGATCTGCACCTGCCGTGCCCGGGAGGTCCGCATGTCCTGGAGAGCAAGGGAAGGCTCAGGGCTTCCAGAAACAAAGTGTTGTTTTGGCTTTTTGGTGCAGCACTTAATATGGTTTTTTTTGTTGTTGTTGGTGGTTTTTGTTTTATTTTGTTTTGTTTTTTGGTTTTGGGTTTTTTTTGTTTGTTGTTTTTTGGGTTTTTTGTTGTTGGGTTTTTTTGTTTGTTTGTTTGTTTGTTTGTTTGGGTTTTTTTGCCATTTCTCTTTGTGGAGACTCCCATAGATGCAATCCTGCAGATACTGAGGCATTTCTTACCACGTCGGTGACTCACCTGAAGGGTAGATGGCAGGCTGGATTTGGCACTTCCCAAGTATGGCAATGAAAGTGGGAAAGGGCCCTTCCTGCATTCCCACTGCCGAACTTTTAGCTAGTGATGGTTAGGTTCCTGTAGTGTTACTTTGCATTTATCATTCTCCTCGTGTCTTTACTTTCTGTACAGATAAGACTGTAAAAGTTGTAGTGGTGAGGCTTATGTTACACAAGTCAAAGTTGGAAGCTGATCTAATGTAAAAAGATAGAGGCATTGTTCTGGTAGGAAAATTTCTTCTCTGAAAGGGGGGTCAAGCATTGGAACAGGCTTTCCCACCACTCCTGAAACTGTTAAAAAATGTGTGGATGTGTTGCTCAGGAACATGGTTTAGTGGTGCAGCTGGCAGTGTTAGGTTAACGGTTAGACTCGCTGATCTTGGAGATCTTTTCCATCCAAAACGATTTATGGTCACATACAGCCTAATTCTGCACCTTCCATCTTTCAGTATCCTTGCTATGGTTCATTGGGAAACTTTCTGTCATATGGTTGAGTCAGTACTTCTTGCCACCTATAAACTGGAGTAGAAATAGCTGTCAAAAGAAGTCTTGAATGTGACCAATGAATTTTTGTAGAAGAGAACAACTGAAAAAGTTATTTTTGTTGTCTTCCCCACTGTAATGGGGTTTTGGATGTCATTCTTCAATCTTTAAAAGTAAACTTTAAAGTTTTTAGCGACTAATTTGTTTGACACTTCATTGAATGTTGGCAAACATCATATTTCAAGTGTGTGAAGAACAGTATTAAATGTCTAGAACACCAACATCATAAGAATTTGACCTGCCCAACAAAATTTGGTGTGGTGACTTTGCATACAAGAAGTCCTCCAGCAATTTAATTTGCTTCTTTCCTTGAGTGATAATTACAATCTTTCCTTGAGTGATAATTACAATCTGTGAGCTGTTAGGAGTTGTTCTGTAAGAACAATGTTTTGTAAACAAAATAATTTATTTTTCTTTTCAGATCTACCTGGACTGCAGTGTACACAGTACATTGAAGGACTGCAGAGGGAAGCACAACAAGCTCTAAACGAACATGTCAGACTCATTCACAGAGGTGATGAAGCCAGATTTGCCAAGCTGAATGTTGTTCTATCCCTGTTAAGATCTATTAATGCTAATGTGGTTGCTGAATTATTCTTCAGGCCCATCATTGGAACGGTGAACATGGATGACATGCTTTTGGAAATGCTTTGTGCAAAATTATAAAGGTGTGTAAAATAATGAAAGTCCAGTGCAAAGGAAGTCCAAGAGCAGGATAGTGTAAAGTATTGTAAATAAACTAACTTATTGTTTTTACATAGATAGTATTTTTGTATTCCATAATAAAATATTCTTCAAGTTCTGAAATTAATTTTTATTTAAAATAGTGGTTTTGGAATAAGATTACAGTCATCAAAACAAGCTTTAAGATTGTAGAGAATGCTCATATCCAAAGTCGACTGGCTTATCTTTTACCATGTCTGTGAATAAAGAACTTATTTACTACATTGTACTTTCAAGGTGAGTAATCCCTGCTTTTTCAAAATAAGCGCAGCCTTACTGCTGTTCTTACTGCTTCTATTGACTTTAACAGAGTCCGTCTGTGAAGGTTATTAAATATTCACCTAAGATTTTCTTCCATATGGGAAAGATGTCTTAGGAGTATTTTGAGGCTTAACAAACCTTAAAGAAGCTTCATCAACTTTAATATTTGCAGTAAAACATCCCGTTCAACAGACTTTGGGCTCCAGGAAAATAAAATAAATCTGTTCCCCAAAACAACAAGCAAATAAAAACTGCCTCTAAAAATATGCAAACAGCAAAGGCTGAGTAGGGTCATGAGAAGTAGTAAGGTGGACTCCACACTTTTATTTCATCTAGATAACTGTTAACTGGGATTTCTATAGTCAGATTCCCCAGACTACTTATTCCTATAAAAAAGAAAAATTATTATGCTGAAACATAGTGTACCACTGGTACATCCATCACAATTTGTCAGTTTATGTGATGATCTCTTAATTAAGCAATGAGCTTAACCTTTTTTTTTTTTTTTTTTTTTTGTCATCTTGGATTTGATGCTTTCTCCCAAAGTCATTGTGTTTTCATTGTAAAAATAAAATCAGAAAGGGAAAATCAGTGATTTATGGGGCATTTGTTTCATGGGTTTTCCTTTCTTTGCATGCAATTTTCTATCTTTTCCTCGGGGGAATATTGGTAAAGAAATGGAGAGTGAAGCGTCACACTGTTGCCAAAGTCAAAAATATCAGTAACTCCATGTAGTGTTCAGACTTACATTAACCACTAGCAACAGGTGATCTCTAAAACACAATTAACAAAGGTGGAGTTGCTCTCCTGAAAAGGAGGTGTGCAGGGGAGAGAGGAAGGAGCTTGAAGAGCTTTCTTTTGCTGCCACCTTGCGCAAAGGATAATCACAGCTCCTACACTAAGATAAAGAGCAGGGGCACTTTCCTTGGTGTGTACCTACCCAGATAAAACTTATGGGAAGCAGAAATTGTTTGAGAAGTTGCCAAATATTCCTGGGTGTGCAAGTTCATTCGTAAATATCACTGAGATTTGTATTACCACTGCAGCAAGAATCTCCTCAAAGACCCAGACACTGCCACTGAGCAAACAAAACTGAGCAAGAAGCACAATCCTGATCCCAAAAAGCAGTGGTTGTCCATAAATAAACAGTGTTCTGGTGCACACATAACTCTGTGTAGGCTTGTGTGCCATAAGGAGCTCCCCAAAAATTCAAAAGAAGAAAACATGTGTAAGGAAAATGATCTTTACTACCAGTCCAGACTTCAGACCAGTTCAGACCATAACAGAGCAGGCTTAGTCTTTATATTAGGTTGATCTTTTTACATGTACACACGCATGCATATGCACACCTATAACAAACATCTACATATGGCTAATATCTATTGTGCATGTATAAATGTTCTGTGAGTTCACAACAGCTTCTGAGCTCACCTAATATCTCTGTAACATAAATATATATATAGATGTTTCCCTCTTTCTCTGTAGACAACATATGAGCTCACTGTAGTTAGCTTTTAAAGATGCCTAACAAAGAAACCTCTTTCCACGAAAGCACAAAGCATGATGCTAAAACATTTAAATAGTGGTTAGTGGAAGATGATGAATCTTGGATAAGGACTAAAATGAACTCAAACAGCCTCAGATTGAAACAACTTCATCGCCACAGAGAATTCATTAATATTCACATTACTGTTCAGATTTCTCTGCTAAGTGGCAGAAGAAACATGTTGGCAGTACTCCTAACAATTAATTGTAATAGCTGAACTTTGGTCACAGGCCAGTATTTTCAGCTGAACAGTCACCTTGAGACAGCTTGGGTCTATTGTGCCACTAAATACTGTAGTTTTCATGACTCAGGGGTACCTGCTTACATCCCCAGGTTTGATGACTCAACAAATTCTATATTCTGCTCAATTTTCTGAAGTTGTCATGAAGAATGTGCACATCAAATCCACCTTGAACTGTACTCTATCATATTTCTCTTGGACCAGCAATTCTGTTAGTCATTCAGCTGTTGTCTATTCTAATGGAAGCACCTGGGAATGGTAAGTAGGAAATCTGAATGCAAAAAGGAAACATGATCATGGTTTTTACAGAGAAGTGGGTAAAAAAGGTGTCTCTTCATAGGCAAGAGCAAGAGGAATGACAAAGCAAGACATTAAAAAGAGATTTGTAGGAGGAACCAAGCTGAGGACTTGGGAGAACTATGCAAGAATGGGAGAAAAGAGTCTGGTGTGGCTCTGGAACAGAGTGGGGAAGGGTCTGATTTTAGTGTGGGGGACAGTGTGCCAAGAGCTGGGTAGAAGCTGTTGGAGAGACATTGTAACTCATGAAACAAGCCAGAGTCTGAGCAAAAAGGTTGCTGTAGGAGGATTCTTGTGTCAAATACAGAAAATTGTGCAGAGGAGAGAAGAACCAACCCCAGAAGCTGACACTGAAGAGGACACAGGCATTCTCACTGACCTGCCAGGACAGGTGGCCTCTTCTCTCCACTGGTGCTGCTGCTGCAGGAGGGTCCATAATGGCAGCTGTGCAGGTGTGAAGAGCGAGCTGTTTGGCCTTTGACAGAGTACGGTGCTTGCAGAATTAAGCAAAACTACTTGGTTGCCCCAGATCTTTGGCCCTGGGTGCTCTACAACACATTTTTCTATTGGCTGGGAGAAATACTGAGCTAGATCCTTTCTGTCCTGCACAGGGTAGGTGAGCTCTGGCTCAGATAGCCTACATGGCCATGGCCAGTGCTGTGACACAAGGGGTGATCTTTCTGGATATCCTGGGCAGCAGGGTCAGGACAACCTGCTGGAGGCCTCAGGAGGGCAGGGGGAAAGGACAGCTGCCATAAAGGGATGCTTTTTGGTAATGTAGCCTTTATTAGAAGAAGGGGGCCAGGTCAAGACCCTCCCACAGTCTCAGGCAGTGTGTGAGAACTTTTTTTCTTCTGTTTGTTTGGGACTTCTGTGGAGGCAAAAGCCTCCAGCCCTGCCAGCAGAGCAGGGCTGTGCTGGGAGCTCTGAGCTGTGCTGGGAGTTCTGCGCTGTCACATGCAGCACAGAATTTCTCCTCATGTTGCTAAATGTACCAGTAAAGACTGCCTTGCAGATCAGCCTAGTCATGGCTTCTGAGGTTCTTTTAGCATTTTCTCTGTTTTCTCTCTATTGCTGTCATTCCGGGCATGAGTGTCCTCAGGAGCACCATTTCTTTCAGCCCTGCAGGGCGTTAGAAACATTTTACTTAACTAAGGGCAGCCTCCCAAGCAATTTAATCCTGCAATCCCCACAGTGAGTGTCTCAGGCAGAAACAGTGCTGTACAAAGAGCCATTCCCACCCACCTCAGCAGAGATTCCCATTGCTCGTGGCCAGGACTGCCACTCCAGCAGTCCAGACACCGGCTTCTAATCACAAAGCACCATGTGGCAGAGTAGCCTTGCAATGTCCTTTTCTGAAGAGATCTAAGCGAGGATAATTTAAAAACCAACTTGCATTTTCAGTTGAATGAGTGCTTCTTTCAGATAAGGAAAGGCATAGCATTTATTTATAATTGTATTTTTCCAAGTTTAATATATAACCTTTGTTTTGGTAACCTTTCTAATAGTTTGCTTTAAACTTTCCAGCATTTTGCTGTTGTGGGTAAACTGTGAACGCTCTTAATGCCCAATGAGTAGTAACTTTCGTACCAAAGGTGTGATTCTGCAACTTAAATTTTCATGTTTTGAATTGGCCTCATATACTGGCTTGAAATTATGATACTGTCAGTCACTTTCATCCCTTTTCAGACAGAATTTACTCCTCTAGTGGACCTTCTGGACATTGCAATACATGGCAAATAATTAAAGTAAAATAAAATGTCAGAAGGTCGGTTAGTGGTCAGTTTTTAATTCACTGGAAAAAAAGTCCTGAACAGTGTAAGCAAATATCATATAAAAAACCAGAAATTTCAAGATGCAGTTTGAGACTTGAAGACACATATTGCCTTTGGACTACTAATATTTATTTTACATTATGAAAGTGTAGTATTTTAAATCTGAAATGTACGTGAGTAAGATTCAATAACTGAGACAACTAGAGACTGTCAGAGGAACTTTGACAAAAATACTCCTAAATCAACAAGCACTGTGACGCCACAGGGCTGTAACTTGTTAGTTCTCTGCAAATCCACAAATCATTCATGTTGTTGGTATACAACACATTGTTGATAGGAATGGGTAGTCATTTGACTGCTTGTGTCAGTAATGCAATTGGCCCAGCTTCATTTACATGTTCACAACATGCCTAGATGTAGGTAAATAACCACACAAGTATTATGCAAGCATACATGATACACAGACACTTTTTCTTCTGTGTGTATGTATAGTATTTACTTATTTTATATAAGGGAAAATACACTAATTTCAGGTTCAGAAAAAAAGAACCCGTTCTTTAATTGTATAGAATCACTCACTGTTTTGTTCTGATAAAGAAGTCCCAAAAACTCAAGAAGCTACTACCTTTAAACTGATTCTCAGCAGGTCCTTTCTATAATTCCTGAGATTTTGAGTTGTGAACAGTAAACTTTCATTTGCTGTGGTCAAATTATCACAGCCCAGTTAACACTTTGAATTAAGGTAGGTGCATCATACAGCTGAACATAAGACACTTAATGGGAATCAGCTGGAATAAGTTATTCTGTCTAGAAACTGTGCTCAGAAAGAGCTTAGACTTTAAGAGTCCAGCTCAATTAGAAATGTGGCCTCCCTTGAGCAGGGGCTCACCCAAGCTGCAGCCCAGCTTTGCTCTGGGGTGAAACCCCTGTGTGGCGCCTGCAGTTTCCTCTCTCAGTTCTCTTCCTCTCTCCCTCACAGTTCTTTGGTTTTTATAGGAAGTACATCAGATCTGTGGGCTGAAAGGAAGTTGTGGCTCCTTCCCATTAGGCTGTTCTGGACAGACACACACGGCAGCTCACTCAGCTTACTCCAGATGCTTTGGGGAAGTTGCAGACTCCTTTTCTCAGTACTGAGCAATTCATGTTTCTGTTATCCATGTTTTCCCCTCCTTGTCACTATCTTGCATGTTGGCACAAATATTTGAAAGTATTTTCCACCTTGTTTATCTGCCAAACCTAGAGCCGTAATAAGTTTAAAGCATGAAAGAGGCACTGCTTAGTTTTGTCTGCCTTCTAAAGAGTCCATTATGCTTGGAACTGCTATGATCTCAGTGTTTCCTTAATACAAACCATAGAAGCAATTCAGCAAAGAACCCCTTTTCCCATCAGTTATTTTATTACAGAACAGTAAAGGTGACAAGAAAAAAATATGAAGAGAAGCAGTAAAGCTGAAACAGGCTATAAATTATAGTGGGTGTATATTCTGTTCTTCTACATAGTCATATGGCTGGAAGGGATTTCATATGATCATCTAATCCATCCTCCTGTCCTGACAGGATGAATTGTACACCATGTCATACATGACAAGAGCTTGTCTAATCTGTCTTTAAACATTTTAGTGATGGGCACTCTATGACACCTCCATTCAGTCTATTTTCGTGTCACTACTCTTAAAATTCTAAAGTTTTCCAGGCATCTGAGCTGACCCTTCTATATTGTAGCATAATTTTCCTTTTTCTTAATTTATTCACCAGCCACAAGGATAAACTTTGTGGCAGAGGATCCCTGCATATTTGAGGGCTGTAAATCTTACATTTTGTGGAAAGTAACTTGACCAGATTTTTTCAGTCACCAATGTTCCCTAAAGTTCTTACGTCCTCTACACAGCCATTTGGTCAACATCTTTCCTGAACTGCAAATCAGATTTTCTACTGGAATAGAAAAAAGACACAAATTATGAATTATAGTAATCTATGCTCCATTTGCACGATCTTGTCATAATTTTAAAAATAGCACAATGAACCCTTTATAGAAATTTTTGTACATATTTCTTTTATATCACTCCAGCACTTTCTGATAGTCAATAACCACAGTTAAAACATATTTTCCAGCTGCAGTTCTAAACATTCTGCATAGATACAAGTTATACTTTCCTAGCCTCATGGTTGTAGTATTCGATGTTATATGCAGTTATATTTGAAATATTTCTTGGATTTTCTTTTTTCATGGTAGTCTTGACACTTGTGAAATTTAAAAATAAGACTGTTTAAAACACTTAGAAACTCCCTAGAGGGACTGTTCTTAAACTGTCAACGTGGGTGGATGAGCTTGGTGGATGGGGAGTTTTCAAGAGCCTAATTGCCCTGAGTCTATAAAATGCAGTTCATTGCATCATCAGCATATGCCATTGTCTCAATGACCATTATTATGTTTTCTTGAGACAAATAGATTCCACTTTACAGTGGATTTTAATTTACTTATTTAAACTGTCTTAAACACTAGAAAGGAAAAAGAACCAAGTGCGTGTGTAACATAGCAGTTCCTCTGGAATTTGTATGCAGAGAATATGAAAGGAAAAGAGCTAATCTTGTTTGCAACATGCCCAAAGAGGAATGCTTTACATCAAAAGTGAAACACTACCATTTCTGCAGACCTTTTATTTCACAAACAGCACATGTGTTTATACATAAGGAATTTTGCTGGAGAAGAGGAAAAATGAAATAAAATAAAAAGAAGGCAGAAAGATTAAAGGAGCATATGATGGCTGCTATAGAGCCTGGCAAAATCTGCTCCACAGCAGGTCTCCCTGTGTCTGCTATGCCATACTCTGTCAAAAGCAGCTCCCAAATATGGTGAAGGAAATGTTAACATTTCTAATCTTGGAAGCATTCAATGGTGCCATCTCAGTTTCATCAAAAGCCTGTAATAAAATACACCCAGAACATTTTCTCTCATGAAAGCTTAGTGAAACACAGATGTTGCTGCTCCATATTTTCCCAGGGACCCTCACCAACTCCTTTCACAGAGAATCTGGGCTTCCCATAACCCCATCATTGCCTCTAACAGCAGCCTGCCATTTCCATCAACATTTTGCTCTGCAGAATTGCTGTTATCGTGCAACACTGTGCTTTTCAGCACATTAAACTGGTTAGAACTGAGGCTGTAGAAACGTATCATTGCTATTGCTGGGGAAGAAAGCAGATGCTGTTCATATGCATACTAAGAAATGAGAAGAGAAAACCCCAACTGGAGACTGTTTTGAAAATTCCTTAGAGAAATGCGAAAAAAAAGCACAGCACAAAAGGCAAGGAAATTACACTAATCAATATTCACCTTAAGCCTGTGAAAGAACGATTGGGATCCATGCTGACATTATCAAAAGCTCTCTTTCTTGCTCATGTACTTTTCAATAACAGGCTTATTTTCTCTCTCTCTCGAGACTGGAATAGCCAATTAAGGTTTTTAAACATCTATGGATTCTTTTTTCAGTAATCTACAGAGTGAATATAAATCATCTTCTGTAGCTTACAGTGCTACTTCATGAAATGCCTGTATTAACTATTTTGCTCTGACATCTTTCATTTTTCCTTAAACTCTGATTTTTTTTAAAATCTGTATTGATTATTTTTGTCTTAGTTTTAATAGTTTTCTCCCTTAAAATATTTTGCATATGAATATTAGTATGATTCCTGTTGAACATTTTCCAGTACTCTCACAGGCACATGCATTCACATAAATTTTGTGTACCTAAGCAAATCCTCATTAATGTGCCTACTTATTAATTTAGAAGAGCAATCACTTCTTAGCCATGGACTAAGACTTTGTAACATGAGGAACCTTCTTCCATTTTTAACTCACCTCTCCGACATTTCATGATCTAACACTTGAGTGGCAGGGTGTATTAAGATGTATTGATGTATTTGAGTGGCTTTAATGGGGAGTTTTAAATCTGCACACTGTGGCTGCCAGCACTGAGTGAGAATCTCGTGGCTATCATGGTGACCAGTGGACTCAGGGTAGACATTACTTCTGACAAGTGAAATAAATCTGTCCTGTCAAAGGAAAGGACTGCACTCAGGAAGCTAAGCAGCAGACCTGCTCAGACTTTAAAACTGGTGTTCATTCTGTTGGAGGAATCTGGAATTGGAAATTCCAGATATATAATGATAAAGTGTATCATGCTGGATCTGACATCTTGAGGAAGGCAAGGCTGCTGCCACTCTGTGTCCCCAGGTCTAACTGATAATAAGGCTGAAAAATTATACCCAGCAGGCACAGGGCACATATCCAGATGTCTGGCAGTGCAGGTCATCGACAGACACCCAGAGCATTCCCAAAACATAGGCAGCACCAACAGGCCTGTCCTGCTCCCCTCTCTGGCTGGCCAGGACAGCAGACCCTCAGTGGGAGTACATGAACACGCACACGAGGGGGATCCTGCCAGCAGTGAGGCTGCTCAGTGTCCCCAGCTGAGGCGACCTGGACATGGGAACTCCCAAGGATGCAGCCCCACTCCAGCTGCTGGCACCACAGATTCACAGGCACACAGACAGGGTCACACACAGAGTGTGAAAAGTCTCTTACTGGAAAGCGATTGAAGGTGGACTTTAATAAGTACACAGACATTGCACTCGATGATCAAGTGCAAGACAGGGCTGAACAACTGCACTGCCCAGACCTCGCTGATGTGTTAACTGATCCTTTTTCTCCTTTACCCCCCAATATGTTCCTCCCCAAATCTCTTCCTTTCTCTCAGTTTTGAATCCTCCCTTAAAAATCCCATAGAAAATCCTATACAATATTAAAACATTCTTTCCCCTCACCCCATGATGTCCCAACCTTAGACAGAAACCATCCTTAGTCCAAAAGATGATTCAGAGAGTTGCTCCCAGTGACTCATGGTGATGGGTTTCACACCTGGACACTGGGACTGAGGTTCAGCTGGGATAGCCCTGGGCAAGGCCCAGACAGGATTCCCTTCCCTTTGAGTCTTGGATTGGATTCTCCTCTGCCTGATGTTGTGGCTCTGTGCTCCTCTGGGCTTATGGCTGCAGCGGTGGGCTTGGAACTGGCTGGACAGGGTGTTATTTGGGGTTTCTCTGCTCCCTTGTCTCTCCGGGCCCCTTTGTGGGTGTGCAGGTGAGCTTTCGTCAGATGCCCTAACACATTCATTTTGTCTTGTAATAACTACAGGGACCAAAAATTCAGTAAGACTGGAAAAATCTCTCAGCTGTAAGACAGTATAAGAGATCCTAAGCTCCTGCCTTCTGTGATATCCCACATGCTTTTTTTTTTTTTAGTAATATATGATAGCTTGGGCCATTCTACTACAGATATCATTTGCATGTTAGTCTGCTTTATCTCCCATCTTTCAAAATGCACTTCCACCACTACAGAAAATAGGGGTTTTTTTCTGTATTTCTTTGAAGAAGTTCAGGATGATAACATCTCTTGACTAAATTTTGGTAGCTCACAGATATTTTCACCAAAATTACATCAGTTATCATCCTGTCTACATTTGTTAGTTTTGGGGGCGGGTTACTGCGGAGATGTGATAATGGTGTGTCAATGGGTGCAAAGGCAGCTTTTGATTCCTAAGCGCTTTATAAAAGTAATGTTCCTCCATGTAACTTCACAGTGTCACCCTTACTTCCTCCATTATTCTTCGACCAACACATTTTACCTGTAAACAATGTGAAGCGGAAAACAGCTAACAATCCACTGTGTAATTACAAAGTAATGCCCTTAGCTTACTAAATTCAGGATAAGACAAGGCTCTTGATTGCTGTACATTCATGCAACTTCACTGATTTTTCTACAGGCTGGAGAAGCAACTTGAGCAGAACTTGGCCCATGGCATGACTGACATTTCACACAGCCATGGTGCCACTTCGCCCACTGCCTGTCCCCAGCGGTATTTCAGCAGAACTTCTGAGCACCAAACTCACTCCCCAGCTTCCTTGCACAGTTGTGGTGTGAGAGAACCCAGTAAAAACCTCCTTCGTGTCTGAAGAGCTTAACAGAGTTTCCTGAGAGGCAAATGTTTTAGAAGCAGAGCTGAGAGACACCTACCTTGGATTACAAAGTAATGTTAAAAGCAATGGGTAAGTAATGCTGTTAAGCACCAGAAATAATGGCCTTTTCTACTCTGCCCCAGACCATTCCATATAAATTCTTGTTTGCTGTTGTGTCCAGTGGGTGAGCAAGTGTTTCACAGAGTGCATAAATTGTACATCATGTTAGGTTTACCTGCATAACATGCTGAAAGTGTTCCCAGCTACAGTGCTTGAACTTTTAACCAAATTCCTCTAGCACAACTGAAACTGTAGTTTGAAAAATAAAGCTTGACTTGAACTGCAAGATAAGGGATAATTTGAAGAGATTATGGAGATTATACCATCGAAGTAGCAGTCCTAAAATTAAACCGTTTCTCAGCAGATATGTATAGAAGTGAGTTTTTTCAGTAGGTTGTGACTAGTACCCAGAATAAATCCCCTTTTTCTTCAAACACGGATAGTCTCAACTCATTCTCTGCAAAACGCGGTCATAGCTGTTTTATATTGACAGCAGTCCTAACCTCGCTGCTTTTGAAAATGGAATGGGAAAAAGCAGAAAGAATGTAATGGAATTGCTAGAGCTGGAAGCTAGACATAATATCAAGGCTAGTAATGGAGAGCATATAATAGGGTTTTCAACTGATAAGGAACTTGATCTTAACTCTTATCTTCAAAGGAAATACCTCTAACAAGCTGGCATTTTCCAACGCGGTGAAAGGCAGGGATGTAAGGAGCAGACCTGAGGGAAGCATACTGCCTGGTAAGTTACCAACACCTACACACTGCAGCATTTCGGTTTTTTTGGAAGCTTCTCACCCAGATACTATCCAGCCCCATCTGCGCTTAGCTTGAGAGCTCTGCTGCAGCCAGAGCTCAAAGCTGCAGGCCAAATTGGAGATGCATGAACTGATCAAAATTTCCTCTAATCCTACCTCAAGAATAAGTGACTGAAATGAATTCCATCAACTCTATACATTTGCAGCACTGCCCCTGGCATATTCGAGCTGATTGGCTTATTGCCATAACGGGTTCAGAAATACACTGCACTATAAATGCATGAGTTCTTCACAGCAGAGCATTACAATCAAAATTCCTACACATCTACACCTGCTATTATTTAAATTGCTCACTGCAACTTCATTGAACATGGCACTTTATTACAATGGATGCTCAGCAAGAAAATCAAATAGAAGAGGACAAAGGGATAAAATCGCAAGAAAATGAGAGCACGTAATCAAAGGAAAAAAATACATAACGCTCTGGGATCTCCACTCTTACCCTCACAGTATTAAATCATTCTTTTCTAGTCAGTAGGGGAGAATCTGAATGACTAAGAATGCTAAATGCAAGTTTGCAATGCTGAAATAGACACTGCCAGGTGAAAGAAATCCCAAGTACTTAAAAATCATCATTGAGCTCCCTGCAAATTCAGCATAATTCAGATTTCATTCCAAGTGACTAAAAATGTTCAAAAAGAATTCCAAATACGTTTAAATTTTTTTTTTAAATTTTTTTTTTTTTTTTTTTTACTCCTAAATTGGGGCACTATGTAAATTATACCCTGCCTCTAGAGAGGGAGAATATATTCAAAAACAGGGTGTATATCAACTCTATTTTTCAGGGCTACACAGTCCAGTGTCCCCATGGGGCCCATTCAGCAATCCAGCTGTGAGAATTCTTCTGCTTCTATAGGCAGTACAGGCATGTGGCTCAACTGAGGTTTTGGTTTTTTTCCTATTATGTGGGCTCTAGTGTCTACCTTTCTTTAGATGCAGCTTCTCAGTCAGAAGAGCTTAATCCTCTGAGAATGAGTGATTCTACCAATATTAAAGATTCAGGGGTTATGTGCACTTGATAGCAACTTTATTCAAAAGGAAATCTATTAATTTTCTTATGGTCAAACATACTTTTAAAAAGCACTGGAACGAGATGCATTTTTTCCAAATTGCTGGTCTCACTTTGTTTTTAACTTTACATTAGAGCTTTGATAGCATCAGTATAAAGTAGCAAGATGTAGTTTTGGTTGACAGACAGTATTTTTCCCCTCCTCCCCTAAATCAGCTCCTTTGCAGATTGTGGAAAAAAAAAAAAAATCTGTGTTTGATTTAAAATCAAAACAAAGAAAAAATTGAAATTCTCTGTGGAACAGAATTTCTGTATTTTATACGGCTTTATAATTAGACTTTTCTTCCACTAATGGCAGGTGAAATATTTGGACACACTTGGAAAGTATTTTCCATTGGATATTCTCTCCTGGCTAGTAACTCTTCAGTTAGCCAATATATAACCTTACTTTGGCCTCTCCCAGACATTCTGAACTTGGAAGAAACCCTTCAAAGTCCCAGAGTAAGAGAAATTGTTTTGTTTAAGCCTATGGTGACAAGGTTTCCCATGGCACATTAATATTTAAATAATAATAATAATAATAATAATAATCACTTTTTTACTGACTCTTCAAAGTCCCTCTGACTGTGCTATTTTCTATTTAACTACCCTGTTGATTTCTACAAACAAAAAGCTTGTTAGTGAAATCTAAATTCTATACATATCTAATTTCAGCGAACCTCTTGCACCAACTAGTAGAGAACAGCACGACTATGTAATAACCTGATGCATGCCTCTTCCTTTTCTGCTTTCACTCCCCTTGTTTATGAATCCATCCATGTTCTCAGATATATGATGGGAACATATCATTCTGTGATATCTGTCACTGTTACCCTGCTGTGTCATTTTTGCTGCTGACTGTTCTTGAAGACTCAAGGGCCAGAGTCACTTTGTGCCCATGTTGTAAATCTTAGGCTGAAAGGACTAAAGCTCAGGATTTTTTGTATTTAGAAAAAAAAATTGCCCCTATCTGGATATCAAATGCAAATATGTCAGCAGACTATGTCAGACTCCTTTTCAATTACTAAATATAAATTCTTTCTATACCACATACAAACGTTCTATATCTCAGCCTTTTCCAAGTCTTTTCCTATATGCAATCTGTGTAGTCTTGTTATTCACTGCTAAATTACAGGCATTTATGTCTCAGTAATGTTCAAGTAATCAACTTGAAAACTGAAATACTTCTCAGTTTTAGTACAAGTCTCTCTCCAGGAGCTGAAGTTATGCTGATGTTATATTGCAAAAAAAAAAAAAAAAAAAAAAAAAAAAAAAAAAATTTCTCTTTTTTTTTTTTTTTTATAANGCTCTGTTGTCTTTGTATTCAGTAAAATCTTTGCTATGTTTATCTGCCCTCAACCCCGTTCCCCCATTTCTAAAGCACTCATGAGTAGATCAAATACTTGACATCTGAATTGTTTAAACTTTGCCATGAGAAAAGTGATATTATTACTTCAACAAACACAGTCTGTGACTTGGCAATAAAAATGAGATATATGAATTGCTAAACATAATTTGAATTATGCATACAAACTTTATGGATAAACCTATCAACAGATCATCTCCTTTCTGTCATTTGATGCATATTAATTTTATGCACTACTGCTTCAGCTGCTATTTCATTAGAATGGTTACTGATTGTAACCATTATGTTTAAGGTATATTAATTCACAACAAAAATAAAAGTTCTTACAAACTCATATTTGTTTCCCTTCAGCATTGTAACTTGTGTAAAATTTATTTCCTTCAAAATTAAATACAAGAAGATAATGACTATAGTGTTAAAACTTTTGTGGTTATGTAGGTATATTGTTTTCTTTTCTTTCAAGTTTTTTAATTTTAACTCAACAATGGAAAAAATTCAGGACCTCCTTTTTAGATTGTATTCTGAATATCATTTTTTAAAGAGGAGAGGTAATGGTAAAGTTGTAAGCAAGAGAATTGATTTGAGTCAGGGAACACATAGACATAAATATTTCACTCAAAGCTTCTGTATTTTTTAGGCCTAAAGGAGAATTAAATTAGATATGTGGAATTCATATATATATATATATAAATATAAATATACCCCACCCAAAAAAACTCCACCGCTAGTCCATCCTCAGACTAGTTTCAAATAGTTGCCGTTTCTGAAGTGATATTTCAAGAAACAAGTAATTTTGCTTTGCAGCCAAAAAATATCTTATTTCTCTCAATATGGTGCTGGATTGCAGTCCTATTTTCAAAAAAAGGCTTTATTTAAGTGCTCTTGTGCCTTCACACAGCATAAGAGTAGTCATCCTTAGCAGCATCCCTTGGATTGGGAGCTTACATTTGAAAGGGAATTTTCCGGTCACTCCCATTTACCATGCCTTGGCTCACACTGTGGAAAGGTCTTGAAGAACAGGAGTGGATTCCCTTCAGATGAAACTGAGCTGGGAGGTGAGCTCAGCTGCTTGAGGGCATGCAGTTCATGGGACTAGGCAAGAGTTAATTCAAAGTAAAACACCTTTTAGCCCCACAGTGTGAATACCTGGTCTTCAGTACAGTGAGGTCCTCCTGTGCTGCTGTACTCTGATGCAGGCTCTCTCCTTGACCCTGCTGTGTCCTACCTTCTGCCACAAGCAGGTTTTGCTGCAGTTCTGGAGCCTGGATTCTCTCCTGACACTGGTGAGGAAAACCAAACAGGACCAAACCAGCTGTTAGTTGGCTAGGTTAGTGCTTTACTAAATCAGTTTCGGAAAAACCAACATTTCATGTAGTCATTGGTCATAGAGACTATTTCCCTCTCTCGGGTCTGATTTTGAGGCTATACCAAGGAAAAGAAAATTACAGTTCCTTAGATATTTGTTGTGCTCATTTTGTGAGAAAGGGAAGAGAGTCTTTGACCCTGTATTGGGTTTGCATGGCCAGGTTTGATAACGGGGGTGCTACAGGAGTGGCTTCTGTGAGAAGCTGCCAGAAGCTTGTTCTGTGTCCAGCAGAGCCAAGGCCAGATGGCTCCAGAATGGACTCGCTGCTGGCCAAGGCTGGGCCAATCAGGAATGATGGTAATGCCTCTGTGATAACATATTTAAAAAAAGGAAAAAAAAGTTATTGCATGGATATAATTGCAGCCAGAGAAGAAAGGAGTGAGAATATGTGAGAGGAGCAACCCTGCAGACACCAAGGACAGCGGAGAGGGAGGGATGGGAGGTGCACCAGGCGCTGGAGCAGAGATTCCCCTGCAGCCCATGGTGAAGCAGCTGTGCCCCTGCAGCCCACAGAGGACACGGGGATGCAGAGATCCACCTGCAGCCCATGGAGGAGACCCACGGTGGAGCAGGTGGATGTCTGAGAGGAAGCTGTGAGTCCATGGGAGGCCCATGCTGGAACAGGCTCCTGACAGGGACCTGCAGACCCATGGACAGAGGCGCTCACAGTGGAGCAGGTTTGATGGCAAGAAGTGTGACCCTGTGGGGGTGACACGCTGGAGCAGGCTGTCCTTGAATGGCTGACCCCGTGGAAGAGTGACCCACATTGCAGCAGTCTGTGGAGAACTATTGCCTGTGAGATGGACTCACACTGGAAAAGTTCATGGAGAACTGTCTCCTGTGGGAGGGATCCATGCTGGATCAGGGGAAGGACTCCTCTCCTTGAGCAGTGGCAAGAGCAAGCTGTGGTGAAGTGATCATAACTCTATTCCCCATTTCCCTGCACTGCTGGGGGAGGAATTAGAGCTCAGAAGAAGGGAGAGGTGGGGGAAAGGTGTTTTTAAGATCTTATTTTTCTTTTCAATGTCCTGCTCTGAATTTGTTAGTAATAAATTCAATTAATATCTCTAATTCTGGCCTGGTTTTGCCTGTGATGGTATTTTATGAGTGATCTTTCCTGGTCCTTATCTCATGAACCCTTCATTATATTTTCTCTCCACTGTCCAGCTGTGGAAGAGAGTGATAGAGAGGCTTTGGTGGGTGCCTGGAATCCAGCCAGGGTCAACACACTACAGCCCCTCTCTTTTCCTATTGCCTTCGCAGAGTGTACGCACTGAACACTCCTTGCAGTTGATAACTCCAAAAGTTCCCATAACATTATGGTCTGGCTGGCTTTGTGCTCAGGCTGGGCCAAAGCTCTTGTGAATCTTCTCCTTTATGAGGGGTATGAGTTGTTATCTCCTTAGCGTGATGGATGAAAGCTGATGGTTCCAAGTGACAGACTTAATATCCACAGGGAAACACAATTACAACATCTACCTAATAAGATGACATCTACATTTGCATGATTTCCATAAGAAATTAGAAGAGAGGACTATCACCTACAGAAAATACATAAATAAGGTATGTAATCTGGAAATCTGAGATAACGTGGGGAGAGGAAGGGAGGGAATGCAGCTTTCTGTAGTTGATCACTACCAGTTCTGGAGGTTACAGCGCAGGTGCAGATGTGGACCTGACCAATGGTCATCTACAGGTCACTCCATTTTGGCCAGAGTGGCCAGGTCACAGTGGTTCCCTCCCTACGAAGTCCACTGAAGGTTACACAGGCTCCCAGATAAACAGAAAGTGACATTTTTTGTGACACAGAGATGGTAAAGATCCTAGGAGAAATAAAAAACCCTAAACTAAAACCCTTTTGAAAACTGTTTTGTTTTGAAAGTTATGCACAAAGCCAGCAGTTCCCTGTATTGCATATAGTGGTCCTGTAATATTAGGCATATTCCAGTAAGTGAAAGAAGATATGCAGCTGCCAGCAGAGATACAAAAGGTATGAAGAGCAACTTGTTAAATATAATCACTGTACTCAGAGGGAATTTGTGGTATTTTTCTGTCAGGGTTTAAACCAATACAGGGTTTCACCTCAAGCAGTGCATTATGTCACAAGGGAATTTAATTTTTTTTCCAGGCGGTATTATGTGACTGCTGTTCCCTGTACTTCAGTGGAACACTAAATTTCATGGAAGTCTGCATTTCCTTTCCGCATGAAATATTAGGAAACAGGCTTCATAGTCTTTCAGAAAAATAAGCAAATCATAGAGCTATTTATTTTTTAAAAAGCATATTTACTTTTAAATCTAGTAATTCTCAATTTTGAAATAAAATTTTATGTTTAGATTGCAAAGAAATAGTGTCTGAATTTTCTGTAGTAAAAAAACCCAACTTCTTGAAATATTGCTTTTTACTCCAAACATGTTAATGCCAATGGTAAGCACAAAAGGCACAAAAGACATAGAAAATCAAACTGCATACCTGAATTAGGAATATTTTAGTTTAAATTCTGTTTCCTCAAATGAACAAGTCTGACATGAAATAGTTCAGTCATACCTACTTCTAATACAGAAAAATACCTCAAATACAGTTCATTAAGTGAGTATCCTATGGAGTATTGTTTTTTAAATTATGTAGAAAACATAGTTCTGAAATTTCAGTTATTTCAAGATGAGCATACATATGTTTGTATACTTACATTTACTTTATCTAAATACAAATATGTAATGCATTTATGTAAATATAACTATATTGAATTTATATAAATTTATACTTTTGTATATATTTATATTAATATGATTCTCTTGCAGTAAATTTTTATTCTAGATTTAATTTGGATGGTATTACATTTGTATAAACATGCGTTTATACAATGTATAAATAGTAAGTGGCAGGAATAATGAAACAGCTGAGCTTCTTGTTTTGGCCTTTGCAGCCCAGACCATGTGCTGCTGCACTGAGATGAAGAGGTCTGGCCCCTCGCAGGAGCAGAGCTGCAGCGCATCCCCTGTACCCATTTTAATAGCTGAGGATACACCTGGTCTTGTCCTCTCACTCTCCTTAAGGTCTGAGAGCTCTCTTTTAGTGGCAGAGTAAATTTGACTTTGTTTTCCTACTGCAGCATCATATATATTTTACCTCTGTGTAAACAGGGATGCAGGATGATGTCACTAAACACTCCTAGCAAAAACTAGGACAGAATTTACCTCCTGCTTTGGGAGCCTGAAGCCGTGCAATTTGTGCACCTACAACTGAACTTTTGATTCATGTCTTGCGCTGAATAAAGGAGCACAGAGCTTACACAGCCAGCTGGGTCCCACGAAAATGTAGAAATGAGCTGATTGTATGCATGCTTTTGCTGTTTATCTGAAGGGCAGAATAACATGGCCTTATAATGCAATTTTACTACATAGTTCTGGTAAGGATCTGTCAAATGGCACCTGCCAGCAGACCAGCTGCTGAGGAACAGGAAGATGCTTTAGTGTATGTTCAAGGGTTAGGGGAGGAGTTTGAGGAGCCTTTGAAATCTCTGCCTGAATTGCCTGAGGGCTCTTGTCTGAGGATTCTTGTTGGGCATCCATTTATTACCCATACCAAAGCCTCTCTGCATATGAGACACTGTGCTCTCAGGCCCCTGATCTCAATTCCAATGTCTTGCCCTCTTGGCAGTTTTTCAGAGACTAAGATACCACCTTTAAAACACTAATTTTCTTGTGAGCTGTCTGTAGCCCACTGAGAAAGTACAATGATCTTTGCTGCACTTGTAATAAGGAAAATAAAAATGCATTAAGAAGGTGGCAGAGAAGAGATCACTGCTTTTGAGAAGTACAGTTAAGCAGTCTTTGCTTTGGTGTGGCAGATGTGAAATGTGAAACTGGTAAAAAACAGGTTTAGTACCTTAGACAGTGCTTTGAAAATTGATCAGGTGAAAGAAACACTGGGAGTCTGCTAAAATACTGGAACAGGGAGCAAGAAGTGGGAGGGTTTGAAGTATCAACTTTTGACTGTGTTTGAAAAGCCTGTAAGAACTTTTGAGATAAAAAAAACAAATAAACAAATATATCCTAAACCATGAAATTTACTGAGGACTGACAAGAAATGCTTATTAGCATATACTAATGAGAATTTCACAGACACATGGGAACAAAACCAGAAGTAGTACATGGTATTGTTAAATAAATTGTTTATCCACCATCTCATCTCATCTCATCTCCTGTTCATCTTGCTTGATGTTTTTAGATGGCTTAGTACAGCAATAAATAGGAATTCTGAATGTTCAGAAGGATAAAAAACATGGTTTTTTCTCAGTCTTAAGAATGTTTTTTATTATTTACAGTAGTATTGCACTCCTATTGTTTGTCAAGCATAATTAAAATATTTGACTCATCCCAGGCAACTGTCCAGATTTTGTGCTCATTACTGGCTTTGATCTATTTTGTAAGGTAGGCAGGACAATTTTTGATTTGTATTAGCTTCCTAAATACTCAAGATTTTTTTTGCCCATTTGATTAATTATTCTCATAATTTTTTTACATTATTTCTAAGGAAGAGTTATTGCAAATTATTACAAATTATTTTATTGTCTTATATTACTTTCTTCCTCATAAATTATTTAGGGTACTGTATAATTTTATTACTTTACCTCAAAGCCATCCTACTTATACTAGTAAACTCTCCTTCCCCTGAGATAGTGCTGCTCCATATCTGCTTTCTAAGTCTAACATTTTTATTTAAAAAAAAAAAAAAAAATAACAGAATTTGCACATACCTGGAAAATTTTCAGAACTCAGTGAGCAAGCACTTCAGAACAGTATGAAATGTCAAAAACTATCAGAAACCTAAAACCAGTTTACCATTTAGAAGGAAAGCAATCAACCCAAGCTACAAGGCAATCACCTTGCTGACTGCTAAATTTACCAGACACCAATGAAAAAAGCACTCTGGAAAAATCAGGGTCAGAACACAGAGCCAGACTGAAACATTCAGTGACACCTTCAGGAAAAACTAATAAAAGAGATGCTACTGGGACAGAGACAATCTAAGTCTGAGAAACGGCAAAACTTGATATGTTTATGTCACTTTTCAAAATAAATTACTCCATTCTAATTAACTATTTTTTATAACTTAAACCATGCATATATATAAAAATAAATAAATAAATAAAATTAAGTGGCTTAAAAACCTAATTTTATCAATTTTATACACTATAATGGAAATCAAAACTAATAAGTCTAAAAATTTTGGAGCACATTTGAAGAAATATTAGGGTAAACAATTAAGGTAAATAAAACCAGTCTTGTCAGATAAGCTTAATTCTTTTCCAGTAACAACAGAACTATAAAGAAAATTAACATTTCTTCCATCATCTGACTGAACTCTTTTTTCCTGAATATTTCATTACTGGTTAATTAGGACTGTATTATCTTTATGGAGTGTAATGCATAAAAGCTTTAATTACTTATCATTGCATAAATTTAATGAGTTCCCATTTTTAGCAAGCGTAGACCCTCTGACTTTTCAGTTTTATGTGTCCACTATAGTTGGTTGAATTAATGCTAAATATCTAATCTTCCAGAGAAAAATGTAAACAAGTCTGCATGGTATATATCATTATCATAACAAGACTTCTGTTTTCCAGTTGACCTAATATGCAGGCTTCTTTCTGATTCCTTGGTAAATCTTTTCATACAGTAAACTTAAAAAAAAAAAAANATAAAATTAAAAAAAAAAAAAAAAAAAAAAAGAAAGACATCAGCAATGTATGTTTATTGTAGATTGAAAAAGTTATAAATTATAGACTACTAAGTAAGTCCAGAAATATTGCTGTGTAGGAATATCTAAATTAATAAGAAGGCTATGTTTTAATAAGGAGAAGTATTGCCTCGTTGACCCTGTACCTTTTTAATTTCATGTTCAGTCACTTTATGCACATCTCCTTAAGGCATTACAAACCTCTCTGTGGCTGATAAGGGTTCACACTTTCTGATTCAGAGTGGCCCAGCTTCCAGCCTGTGAGCCACAATGGCTTTATGAAACTGCATCCTTTAACCTCTACATATTTCAGCTTTCAAGGGTTACATAGGCATGTGCCATGGAATAATTACCCATTGCTCAGGTGGCACCTAAAAGCTACTTTTTGAAGAGCCTCCTTTCCCGAGTTCAGTTAGCACAGAACTGTTACCTGGGGCACCACCGCATCCATGCGAGAAGAAAGGATGTTAAGGATAATCATCATGTGTTTCTGGATGTTCTTACAAATGTATGTGCTAGTTGTAGCTCTGAGTAGTTCATATTGGGTGTTGTTCCTAAAGATGCCACCCAGTTCCTAGCAGGTGTAGGAAATTACTGATGAGTAACCCTGAGTGCACGGCATGCCTTGTGAAACACAAAGAGTACTTTGTTCAGTCCTCCATAACTTTTAAGTTTCCAGCATAAGGAGGGCAAAATCCTGATGCTGTTGAAGCCAAATATCTGTTTTGCTTTTGCTCCAGCAGGGCCAGCTGTTAGGCTCCCTATTTCCCTTAGGAAATAGGCAGCTGCATTCCTGCCTGGAACCAAAACACAGATTTTCCGCTTAACTTTGAGATAAAATTTCAGAAAGAACATGCATTCACACATGCACAGACACAGAGACACACACACCCCCACCCTGCAAACATCCCCACAAAACAAGTGCATATTAAGCATGATGGAGGGGTCATTTATTTCTGGAAAATGGAAAATATTTTAAAGAGGGAAATTTTCTGTTGTAAAAATGGGATTGTAATATTCACAGGGGAATGGAAGAAAAAAGTTGTTGATTAGTCAGGACCACATTTGGGTGTGGTGAAAAGACATTCCTCTACCATTTATTTCAAGGTTAAACTACCAAATGTTCAAATATGTCTGCGACTGACTCAACAACATTATAGATGAACAGGTTCTATGCAATCAGAATACATTATATCCCTACAGAAGCAGTCCAGGAGGAATGATACTGATAAACATATCCATATTAAGAGGAGGGACAGAAAGATTAAAAATAAAGCTTTATGACAATGCAAAAATACATTTTCCTAGATATTTTATTGGAAAAATGCAGTATTAGAGCTGCCAGCATAAAAGATGATATGAAATTTTTGGATTTCAGGTTCTGTTTCTTGTTCTGACAAAGTATCTGGCTAAATTACAGCATGAAGCAAGTATTTCAGGATAGAAATCAGGCCTCAAATCAGCTTAAATTGTTCTGGAACACTTGGTGTGATTCTTCTCACTCTTCCCCCACTTTTCCACTCTTTTCCAGGAAGGTTCAAGGGAAGGCTGTGCAGGGCTTTTTCAGCTGACTGTAGGCAGCTTCCATATATTCCGATTTTCTTTCAATCCAGGCTTCCCTGAATGATACCTTGTGCTGCAAAGGCTCAAAAAGGGCAGAATCAACTTCTAAATGTTCATGTCTTCTGAGTCAGATTCCATAATGTTATCTCTAGTCTGATAGAGGGTATAAAATAAAACCTTTATGGGTAGGGTAATTTTGGCTAATGTTAGTTTCTCTGGAAAGTTCAATGGGAGGAAAGTAACTTCTGTAAATTTTCTATTATTTTTATACATTTAGTGTTTAGTTCACATGTGAAAATTTTGCATCAACCAAAAGGATATTACATTATGCTAATGGAAAAATAGACCAAAGGAAAGGTATTAGACAGATGACAATGAGCAGAGCAAAATCACCAGAACATCATTGAGTTTATAAACTCATCTTGAGACCACATTCTTGTTCTTCAGCATCTGAGCTCTGGCTCCCACATAACAAACACGTTTGCCCTAGACCAGTTTGGGCTCAGTTGTGACTGCAACTGTTTTAGTTTCAGTTCCAGTACAAACCTCTCAGAACTCTGAAATAAGATTTGCTTTCTGTTCCTTGTTTAAGCCAAAAATAAGAAGGAAGAAAAGACTATTTGTTCACCTCCATTGCTCCTTAGTTCACTCAGCCATTGTTCTGAAATCAGGCTTCTCAATACATCCATATTTTAAAGTGGACTAAGTGCCAGGGCACTTCACTTCTAATAACCTTACTTTAAAACTTGAGTCTGTGGATTGTGTATAACCAGAGAACACTTTGGGAAAGAGTCAGTGTGTCCCAGTACGGATGAGATGACTAGGTAAGTAAAAACCTTTTCCATAAAGTAGGTTTCATCATATTTGAAACTGGCTGCATATTTGTCAACTTGAAGATAATGGAAGATCCATTTACAGCTCCTGCTTATATCTCAGATTTTTATTCCTGCACTACACTGAAACACATCCCTGATTCATCAATAGAAAGTCAAGCTCACACAAGTTATTTACTGTCAGTTCTAGTATTACAGATTTACCTTTGCTTAAAACTGAATGCTTACAGTGGTACAAATAGTAGTATGAACTTGAAAGGGTCAAAGTAAAGCACTGGGCTTTACTTAAGTCAAATGCAGTAGGACTACTATTCATCTGTTTCTGCTCCCAGTCTGATTTCTGAATAGCTGATTCTCTTGCATATCTCCATGTTTTAGCTGTTTTCAGTTGGCATTCCCATCCAGAATGGTTGCTATGTTCCCATTCATAGCATCTGGGGAATATGTGAACAGTAGTGAAAACAGCAGCAGGAGCTGCAGAAATGATCCTAAGCAGCACACAGGCAGAAAAAGCAGCATTACATTTTAAGCAACCAGAAATGTGCATGAAAATTTTAACAAGTCCTTTTGCAGCAAGCAAGGTGGCACATCATCTTTATTGATTACCACTTCCAGAGCAGATATATGTAGTTCACAATAGAAAACATACCCTGCATTAAATTTCAATTTGTCCTAAATCCCTAGCAGGGATAAAACAGTTAGGGAAAAGGGCATATATAGTCCTTGCAATAAAAATGGTCATTGTGTACTCCTACTGTGTGATCTAATGATAATGTTGAGTCAAACATGAACAGGGGAAGAAAGTCAGCCTGGCTAAACTGAGACATTTGGCTGAAACTCAGGACTAAAAGGAGAGTATATGACTTTTTGGAGAAGGAGCAGGCTATGCAAAAGGACTACAAGGATGTTTTGAGTATATGCAGGGACAAAATAAGAGCCAAATCTTGACTAGAAATTGTCTGGCTACTGCTGTGAAAGACAGTAAAACCTATACTATTAATACATTAGAAACCAGAGAAGGGCTAAGGAGAGTCTTCTTCTTTTATTGGATAAGTGGCGGCGGGGGGAACATAGTGACAAAGGCTGAAGAAAAGGCTGAGGTGCTTCATGCCTTGTTTGCCTCAGTCTGTAGGAGTAAAACCGGTTGTTCTCTGGGTGCTGAGCTTTCTGAACCTGAAGACAGGGAAGGGGAGCAGAATCAAGCCCCTGTAATCCAAGGGGAAATGGTCGGTGGCCTGCTACACCCCTTAGATACACATAAGTCTATGAGGCCAGATGGGATCTACGCAAGGGTTCCGAGGTGCCTGGTGGAAGTGCTCACCAAGCCACTTTCCATCACTTACCAGCAGCCCTGGCTAACCAGGGAGATTCCCTGACTGCAAGGGACCTAATGCGGTGTCCATCTTCAGGAAGGGCTGTAAGGTGGATCCAGAGAACTATAGGCCTGTCAGCCTGACCTCAGTGCCGGGAAAGAACATGGAAGAGATCATCCTGAGTGCCATCATGTGGCATGGGCAGGACAACCAGGGGATCAGGCCCAGCCAGCATGGGTTTAGGAATGGCACATTCTACTTGACAAACCTGCTCTGCTTCTATGACAAGGTCACCCACTTAGTGGATGAGAAAGAGGCTGTGAATGTTGCCTATCTGGACTTCAGTAAAGCTTTTAATACCATTTCCCACAGAATTGTCCTGGAAAAACTGGTTGCATATGTCTTGGACAGCTGCACTGTTTGCATAAATGACGTATTGGGCAGGAGTGTTGTTCTGCTGGAGGGCAGGAAGGCTCTAAAGAAGGATCTGGACAGGCTGCATTGATTGTCCAAAGCCAATTGCATGAGAGTCAATGAGGCCAAGTACTGCATTCAGCACTTGGGTCACCACAACCCCAGGCAGCACTGCAGGCTTGGGGAAGAGTGGCTGGAAAGGTGCCTGGAGGAAAAGGAGCTGGGGGTGCTGGTCAGCAGCGACTGAATGTGAGCCAGGTGTGCCCAGGGGGCAAAGAAGGCCAATGGCACCTGGCCTGGATCAGCAATAGTGTGGCCAGCAGGACCAGGGCTGGGATTGTCCCTCTGTATGGGCACTGCCGAGGCCACACCTCAAATCCTGTGTTCAGTTTTGGGAGCCTCACTACAAGAAAGACACTGAGGTGCTGGAGTGAGTCCAGAGATGGGCAACAGAGCTGGGGAAGGGTCTGGAGCACAGATCTGATGAGGAGCAGCTGAGGTAGCTGGGGGTGTTCAGCCCAGAGAAAAGGAGGCTCAAAGGAGACCTTATCGCTCTCTACAACTGCAAGAAAGGAAGTTGTGGTGATGTGGAGATTGGTCTGTTCTCCAAAGTAACAAATGCAGGAGAAGAGGAAATGGCCTCAAGTTGTACCAGGAAAGATTTATTTTAGATATGCAAAATTTTCTCCATGGAAAGGGTTGTCAAATGCTGGAACAGGCTGCCCAGGTCCACTTCATAAGCGGACTCATGATGGTTCTTTTGGGCTACAATCTCAGAGTGCAAAAGAAAAAAAAAAGAGTAATGGGCCAAGGAGTTAAATTTCAACCTAAATAGGAACTTTATTTATTGTGTCCGTAGAGCGGCTTGCGATAGAAAAAAGAGAGAGAGAGAATAAAGGAAAAGGTAGGGAAAAAGGGAAGGAAAAGGGGCTACCACCACAGGTCCACAGACGTCCAGTGTCTCTGGGGGTCCTGTTGAAGAGGTGTTCCTCAGGCCTCTGTCATCAATCGATGTGATCTCACGGTGGGGAAGATCTTCAGTTGTTACTTGCAACCCACCTTTGCTCCCCCTTAATCTTTGTGGAGATCTGCCAGACTCCACCTGGCCAGGAACGGGAAGTTCATGGGTCTGTGGTTTTTCACAATAGGAGGGACTTGGGACAGGTGCAAAACCTCCTCTCTATACCAGTTTACAAAATTCATTCTATACAAAGCGCTCGTTCTTTGTGTACAAAGCGCCTTGTTCTGCACCAGTTTACGAAACACTCATTCTGCACAAGCTTCAGATACAAAGTGCTTGTTCTGTAACAGTTTACAAAACACTCATCCTGTCTTCAGGTACAGAGTGCTTGTTCTTCACGTAAAAAGCGCCTTGTTCAGTACCAGTTTACAAAACACTCGCACTAGCTCTGGCCATCCTCGTGAGGCCTGCATGTGCGGTAGCACCTGATGAGAGATATTGAGACAGAAAACTGATCCTTGGACCGACTCTTACACCAGGTAAGTGGTTGAATCACCATTGCAGGAGGTATTCAAAAGATCTGTAGGTGTGACACTCGGCAACCTGTTTTACTGATGGGCTTGGCAGTGCTGGGGTAATGGTTGGACTTGATTGACTTAAATGTCTTTTCCAATCAAAATGATTCGATAATTCTACTCTATGATTACTGGTGATGATGATGATGATGATGATGAGGAAGGGGTGGAAACAGGAAATAGGGTGGCATTTTACAAACAGCATAAAGCTTTAAAATATTTCTACCCTGGAAGAACAAGCTTAGCATAACCCTTGTCCCTTAGTAGTAATCAGTAGTCCTACTGATGTCAAACTGAGATAGGGCAGTAAAATTTGCATTCTTTTGATTAGAGAACTGAGATTAACATTGCAAGTCTCCTCTGATTATATCTGAGAAGATGGGAAGTTGTATGAGAACTCCAGGGGGAATGTGATAGCCTTTAAATGAACACAATTTAAATGGAGGGTATCAGGTCTCTCGTTCCTTTGAAGGCAGAAAAAAGAATAGCTTCAAACTGGTGCCATGTGAATATCATGCAGATTATTTGATGTTCACTAACCACTTCAGGACTGCTGCCCTTCCAAAGGCCAAAGGAAAATGTGATAGTAAGAAGCAAAGAAAGTGCAAAACACTGGTGGTGGGCAGCACACCTGTGTCTGCTCATAATAGGGAAAAATTCTGAACTGAATAAGAGAAAAATAGAAAGTCACTTTCAAGATTAGTTGTGCTGATCCATTTCATGTGTAACAATGAGAATTTGCTTTTAGGCATAAAATGAAATGAAAGAAAATACGTGTTTCTTAGCCAACAACTTTTGATGAGATCTACATTTCTGCTGATTACAGACTCCTCATGAATTTAAAGAGCTGGGGCAAAAGTAGGAAATTACTTATTTGGGTTCCCCCCAAAAGGGGTAATAGGCCTATTTATGTAATCACTTATATCGATTCCTTTTATCATTATGTAATATATGTTCAGAGTGACAAGGCTCATTTACTCATTCCCTCATATCTTCTGTTGCAGCAGGCTTCTCTCCCAGCCTGCATGCCTCAATTTTGGGTTGTTTGTTTTTGGAAACATCTAGCAAAATAACTTTTTTTCTGATATGTTACAGTGAAGAAAGTTCCATGCATAGCCCATTATTTTGCTTAATATTAATTATATTTTACTAGACCTTCATGAGCCTTTTTTTTTATTCCTTTGTATTTAAGATTTTAGTATTGTATTAGGATTAGTTCCTGCAAGCAGGCTCAGCTCTTTCTATAAATAGAATTGTAATGGATGCACTGAGTGAGGTGAAAGTCCACTGTACTTGGCTATCTTCCCCCTATTGGTAGCAAATACAGATGTACAGAGAACGAATACAAGAAGCAATGCAGAAAAACTCACACAAAGGAGCTCAGAAATTTAGAGACTTCCTTGAAAAAATGGCCCCCAGACTACTTCTTTTCCTAGCATATAAGGACCAACTGTTCCCATCTGTGCAGGGGTCTGAGTCCTTTCTGAACACGTATAAATCCTGGCTCCATGGTAACATTTGGCAGTAAATTCAACAAATCAGTGTGCTCTTTGTTTATTTAAATATTCTTCATAGTCATTACTTTGGTACCTACCAGGGATGTTTTTCCTTCTGGTAGGAAATCATGGATACACATTGCTAATCTGAAGTCTCCTCAACCCTGAAGACTTTTAAAAAAATATTTGTGTTATGGAAAGAAGCGTTTTCCTTCCAACATTGTAACCTCTTGCTCTCAGAGCACATTGCAGCCCTGCAAATTTCAATTCCAAAATAAAGTACTCTCCCTTCCTCAGAAAAGCTGTCAGATTATTGAGCATGCTAGAAAGAACCCATAATCAGAGGAGAAAATGGAGAAAAAAATTTTAGTGCACCCCCCCAACAGGTATTCAAATACTCATGGCAGATTGTTGGGAGACCCTGCTTTATTTACTCATGTCTGTGCCTGAAGAGAGGACCATGCCAAGCAGCCCTGCTGAGGGATGCAGAGATACAGCCCGTAGATGGCACTGCTCCCTCACTAGTTCCTTTCTCAAGCCAGCCGTGACTCACAGTTTGTACTCAAGACATTATTTTTTCTCCTAGGGACGTGTTTACTTTTTGCATCCTGAGCCACAAACAGAAAAATGAGCTCTTCTTCAATGCAATATTAGCAATGAAAATGCCGTTAAACCTTTAAAGGTTGGGATGGGCCGAGTTTCACTTACCTTTTGCACCAGGCTACTCATACAGTTTGATAAAGCTGCTGTTCCTGGTTCAGTGGACTAAAGCCCTTGCTTTCTGTCCAATTTAGTGTGGAATTCCTTTGTTTCTAGAAAAAAAAGTCCACTTAAAAAACTTACAGACCTTGCAGTAGCATGAGAACCTGGATGTCTCTTTTAAAAAACCAGCAATATCTTTCAGTTGATAAGCAAACAGGTGAATTGACTAAGGAATACATTTAAACACACACACATACACACACACACACACAAAGAAAATAAACAAATGTGTCCTACTTGAGGCAGCAGCTTATGTTTAATCAGGCTTTCACTGAAGATACAAAACTAGCAAGTAAATTGGACAAGGAAGAGTTTTCTTCTCTGTTCTCTGCAATGTGGCACCTCAGTAAACAATGCTGGGTAGAATTTAACACCAGTCTATGGCAAGGCAAGCAGCATGTTGTCGTAATTTGGTGACTGCATGCTCTCCTTTTGTCTATCTGCAGAGAGAGAGCAGTAATGCTTGCAGTTAACATTTCATAATGTTTTCTGTACTGAAGTTAGAAAAAGAGATGGTTTGCCTAAGTTACAGCATCTCCAGTTGTTTCTTTGAAGAGCACTATTGGCTTTTTTTTAGGCAATGGATTTCAGTTTTCACAGGGGACTAATCTTGAGGACATGAAGGTGGCCGTTACTTCTGCTTGATTGTTTACACTGATTTGACCAGCTCATAAAGCCTTTCAAAAACCATGTTCTTACATGCTTAGCAGAACTCTTTAGAGATTTGCTGTAAAAATCCTGCAGCATTCAATTTGTGCTAGGCATACACTCAACTCCACAGAAGGCTCTGCAGGTATCTATCTTGAGCAAAACTCAAAAAGTAGGACTGAAGCTTGCTGCTGCAGGTACAGCCCCTAACGCTGCACAGACAGAGCTACACAGCCTGTGTGCCCTGAGTGAGCACGCAGGAGACAGGATGCCAGCAAGGGATTTCTACACCACGGCAGATCTCAAGGGGCTGATATGAATAGTAGCATTTAAGAGCTCCTAACAAGGCAGTGACAGACAACCTGTTTGAAAAGGAGACACAGCTGGAAAGGTGTGTGTTCCTTTTGCTTCCCACATATCAGTACTCACTACTGAGGCTGTAGCCACTTTACCTTGTTGCATATCACAAGGAATTTGCCACATTTGGGCAAATCCGTCACTGTTTCTGTTCCTTCAGGTACATGGAAGAATGGGAAGCCCAAATTCTTGATTTGTCACATTTTTTGGAAGCCCAGTAAATTATAAATTGCTAGCTAATTGGGAGGCATATCTCCTGTTAAAGGCAGAAACTCTAACGGGTAATTTGCTCAGACCTTAGCTAGATACAGCTATCATTGAAGTCATTGAATACACTAAAGCTCAAAGCAGATTGAATCGAACATATTCCTGAGGAACTGCTGAATAATTCCATCCTTTGCCTTTTCTCCCCACACTCCTGCTATGCTTTTTCTGCACACTGCTTGATTCTCTTTTTTCTTTGTGTTTGCTTAATGATGGCTGCCATTTCCCCTCTCCATGAGCAAACAAGCTCACCATTTTCTTTAATGTTCCTATTTGAATTATCTCTGTAAATTCACCAGAATGATAGAAGCATTATTTTGCTGTCTACCCCAACTGTGAGTCTTGCTGATTTAAACTCAAATATGCTAAAATGAGCTTTAGATGAGGATTCTTTGTTCTATTGTCTCTACAGAATTCACTGTTCCAAATGTGTTGCTTTGAGAAGAAAAAAAATTAATATCCCGTGCTTGAGGCGTTCTTGGAAAAAGCCAGTGGCCCATACCTATAAGGGAGAGATACTTCTCTGAGCCAAAATATGTCTGTCAGGCATATGAAGACATTCTCTATACATTCTCCTTTGAAAAGCTGTCCTATTCTCACCCACCCCACCTCGTTTCCCTCTGGCTCATTCTAATCTGACTCCTCTGAAGTTTCCTTGACCTTTCCTTACTACTCTCTCTTGACTTTTCCATTTCATGTCTTTATATAAGGTAGATTAACAGTTTTCTTTGCACCTCTGACAGCTTTTTCTTTATAGCCACCCCTGTGGGTTTGAGTAGCATTTATCTCTGGGCAAAAAGGCTTTTAACTGGATTATTTAAAAACAGAAAAACAACAAACTAATTTATATGATGTTCCAAACTGAGCTTTTTAAGCAAGAAGGAGAAGGGAAATATTTATCAGGGCTCAAATGTAAGCACTTCAGGGAATGAAAGCTGATTGACAATTACTGCTGTCTCTTAAATGGAACAATGGGACTGAGGTGTTGGGAACACCTGTTGTATGAGCTAATTTTACAAGGCAGAGAAAAGCTTGAATTGTTGATGCACTAACAAAGATAAGTGCTAATTCCCTTTTAAAATGAGTAGGTTTAAATACTAAGCAAAAGAAAGTTGTCAGAGGACTTGACAAACTATGACACACAGAGAACATTGTTTGGGAAGTGATGTATCTACAGTTGGCTTCAAGCATGCAGAAAAAAGGCAGTAGAGCAGATCGGCAGAGTAAAAGCAGGGAAAAGGAAAATTGCAAAGTGGCCGTGCCCCACTGACAGCTCTGCCATGGTCAGGGTCCTGCAAAGGCAAGCTGACTTCTGCTGTGACCATGAGAAATTTTGTGGGTGTAGGGCAGTAAGTGTGGCTGTGAAGAGGTAAAACTCCTCTTGGAAGTATCAGTTATTTCTGTATCTCTTGCCCTACCTCTGATTGCAGCAGGAGCAGCAAACCTGGATCTCCCGGATCCACTTGACTCTGATACTTTCAGGAAGAAAAATGTTTTTCTCTCAGCCCTCCTCTGATGCCACCCCTATAGTTGTGCCCATGCCTCTGCCTTCTTCTGTTCTGTGGCAAAGTAGACCCATCTTGGCTCCGTTGCTTTGCAGGAGCAAACCACCAATTCAGCTTGACTCTGGATATGTATCTTTGCAACTGCTGTGAATGCACTACACACTATATAAAAATAGATTATCAAAACTTTCAAGTCGAAGTCAAAGACATAATGAAAATTACTGGCAATTTTTTGACATAAATCATTCCAGAGCTTTCTGTGGAATGGGATTTGGTTCTTTCTCATTTCAGCCACCACTGTGATGATGTGAACAAAGTAACTGTCAAGCACTGAGATGCATTAATGCAGATAGCTATAGTAAACCCTGTGAGGAAGTTAATAAGGCCTTATTTTCATAGCAGGGAATTAATAATGTGCAGTAAAAAAAAGACACAAGGCCACTGTTAAACAGAAAATCCAAATATATAATATATAAATACATAAAAATGCACGCAGAGCACACATAAATACATAAATATATGTATAAAATAGTTGATTCAGTTAAAGAATCATCTATTGCTGTTAGTACAGTTGGGTTCCTTTGGAAAAAATGAAATGTAAAAGTGTGTGCAACTTGTAAATAAAGATAACCATATGTGCAACATCCACAGCTGGCAGTAGAAAAATAAAACATACATGGCACCTAATTCTTACCCAATCATTAGCAATGATCTTTTGCATTTTTAAGCTTCTTGAATTGAAATTGTCAATTTATAAAAGGAAACAAAATGGAAAAACAATCATCCAGCTACTGCAGTCTGTGTCTCTGTTCCAGAGACCTAGGCCCTCTGAGCTGACAGAATTTTGGATAGAATAGTTATGCCCTCCTCAGCAGAGCAACACTCAGCTAGGGGCAAGATGCTTTACAGCGGGTTTCACAGTTATCAGCTGATAGCAGAGAAACCTAAAACTGGAGTTCTGTTTTCTGTTCCAAGCTCTGGGCATATGTTCTGCTGGGTATGTCTTCCTCTGCTTGTTTCTCTCTGGTATCATCACCTCTCCCCTGCCTTCTTCAAAATTTCTCTCCCCCAATCCTGTCTCCTAAGAAACCTCAGCCTCCTTGTCCAAGCAGGGCTCCCCACAGTCTCACATCACAGGGAGCCCTTCCATGGTCCAGTGTTGGACCTCTCCCTCCTTCCTGCATGAGACCATTCTGCACTTGACTTTGTCACAGTTCTCATCAGGAAAGGGAATGTTTCTAGGGCAAGGAAGTGCAGGTTTTAAAATCCCTCTCACAAAGTTTGAGAGAGACAAAAGGATAAACTTTCCACATTAAATTTCATTACCTGAGTTACCTCCAGCATCCCTGGGAATAGTCCCTGCCGGAAAGATGTTCTCAAATCCTCATAGCCCTTTGTTGCAAGCTACTTCTCTTCCTGCAGAGATGGTGCACTCACTGTCTTCTCAACCCTATGGGTTGAGAGGAGAAGTTATTTCTACCTGAACAACTTAAGTAATTCTTATTTTCAAAAGCTTATATTAGTCCAGATGTCAGTGTATTTTCATGAGAAGGCTACTCCTGATATTGCCAAGTATGAAACCACAGCACAAACACAGCATTAAAAAANAGCATATTTTTAAACATTTGATAAATAATGTGTTTGTCTTAGGTGGAAAAAATCAAATTAAGAAAAATTACTGAAAGCACCTGAAAAAGTGCCTCCTTAGGGGAAACACTGGGCAAGTTTAAAAGTAGAAGTTTCCACTTCCCCTATGTCTATTAATTAAATTCTGATATATTGGTTAATTTTACCTGCACATCCTTTAACATTTCCTTTGGTTTTGGAAGGCACATTTCTAAACACAACTCTAAAGCTACTGGTACTGTCCCATGGAAAGAAGAATATAGCTTTTTAGGTAAATAACTGGAAAGGAAAACAGGAAATTAAGTTTTTAGAGGTCCCACAAATAAGGATTTCCTTTAATCTTTACAATCTTTGTTTGCCAAAATACAAACATTATTCTATACACAGCTTATGTCAGCCTTCCAAAATAAAGACTCCCATTGTTAAAGGAAAGAAAAGACAAGTCATTAAAAATGGAGCTTACTATCCAGTTAGATGTTAGGTACCTCATTCCTTTACGTCCTTTTTCCATTTATAGATCTAACTTTCAAGCTTTTAACAGGAGTTGCTTTCTGTATTTATTTGTGTTTATTTATTTGGTTTCATTGTCCACAGGTTTTTGCATTCACAGCAGCAGAGAAATGCTAAGATAAGCTTAGACTGACTCCTAATGTGAAATAAACAATTGACAAGTTGTAACTGAAGTTGCAAATTTTGAGGTATGCTATATAAAATCTGCCCTAAAATGGTGTATTTTCTCACAAGAATATGTGTATCTCAAACTCAAAATTCTGCCTGTAGTCCTCAGTATCTTGGGAATTTTTATGTTTAAAAATATCTTTCTTTCCTCTCTTAAGTTATGGTATGAAAGTTAACTGTACACCATACTAAGAGGACAATTTTTCAAAATGATTATAAATCAAATTACAATCTGACAAGGCTGCAGGATTTAAACTACCTGACTTCCAGATTTATCTACCTGTCGTTCTGAATGCCCCACTAGTTAATATCTGAGTTGCAAGAAAAGCAAAATATTTCCATCATCTTTTCAGTCAATCATACAACGTCCAATATTGTGATATTATTCTTTGTGGTTGTAATTTTGTATTATCTGCAAATTGCTTTCTTTGCTGCACCTTTAATGAACCCAGTACCGATAATGACACATACTGTTTCCCTGAGACAGGCTGAGGCTGAGAAATATGCAGAGCATGATTAATTAACCAAGTGAAAGAAACTACCCAGCTGACAAAAGTAATCATTGGCCCAAATGACCTTTGATGTCTCAGTGCTTTTGGCCAGAGGGTTTGGCAACTGCATGAGGGGGAATGCTAAAATAATCTACAACTAATGTGTGAATTAACATTCTGAAGATGGACTATTTTCACTGCAGAAACCGTGAGTGTCAAGAGAAACCATTTCTGTTGTTATAAAGCCTGGTGGATTCAGTATTCTGGTAAAAGATAGAGGGACAGGTGTCTTAGCTTTTAATAATATATTCTCTTTTTCTTCAGTAATAAAGAAACACCCAGCCTGTTTTTTTATTGGTCACGTATTTCTCAACATCTTTTACAGAGTAATTTGCTGACCATGCAGCCCAACTACCACCATGTGATTGCTCATGCACATCATGTTAGTCTGACTTCAGTGATTCCCTGGTCTGCACATCCCCCTTTGATCCTTACTCTTTCAGTGGCTGAAAAAAGACCCTAGAGGTTTCCATGCAGGGTTGGTACAGACTCAGCTGTTTGCTGTGGTGAGTGCCTTCCCTACCCTGTCACTCAGCAGTTAACCACATGCATGACTAAATCCTTTTCCACCCAATGTGTAAGTCTCATCTCCTTTCCGCCAATTCTCTGTTAAATCACAGTTGCGAGTATGAAGTGCCCTGAGCTGCCGTGAATCTGCACTGCTCACCCACTGTATTTAATAAGAGTCTTGGCTTTTGTTGCTACTGGCCTCTGCCTTCTAGCCTGCATGGTGCAATGCAGAGACATCCTGATCTGTAAGCATTTAAAGATGGGAAAATGGTACCACTTGCGACAAGTGAGAGAAAAGTGCATCTAGCTTAGATTTGGACTGCGAGAAGGAGGTGGCCAGCACCTCCTCCTATATAAAGATGGTATAGGAAAACATGAACATACTTGTATATGTGAGGACATATAAAAATTTCAACAGAGTTAAACTCTTCCTAGAAATGGCTGACTTACAGAGCGCAGCTCAGCCTCATCCTTCCGTGCCGCAACTTAGGAACCCTTTTTTTGGGAAAATACAAGATAGACCAAGCACTTAAATGAAGACTTAATGAGGCAAAAGGCAGACTTTGAGAGAAGAGGGTCAGGTGGTATTTTTACTTGAAAAACAAGCATCAGCTTTAATCTTTGCTCAGTACTGAGGGAGTATATCACTGTCATTTTTCCATTTGAGAGCCCACTGCCACAGTTATACAGCCTGTGTCATCTTTGTTTTCTCATCCCCTGGGACATAGATACAGTCAGTCTCAAGGCCAGCAGGCCCTGAAGATGTGCAATGCAGGAAATGTTGCCCATTAGCATGCAGCAAAGAGAAACAGCTCTTTCACTTGCTTTGCTGCAGGAGTCACAACTCTTTAAAGATGAAAACGTAATTATTGTATTATTTGCTAATAAATACAACATATACTGTTAATAAGATCCTGAGAAGACCTGGAACTATAAAAATCAGACGACATAACATGTGGATGTTTTAATAAACCATCTATTGAGAAATTCTGTCATATTTTAATATTGTTAACTGACATTTTGTCCAAAGAGGATTTTTAATTAATAAATTGGAGAAATTAAAAATGCAGTGCATCAGCCATTCCTGTCCAACACATCTCTGATCCTTTTTTCTGATGACTTATATCTCTCATTTGCTACCAGAAATGACATAGTGATGTCCTTGGTATTCAGATAAAGGCAAAGCATTTAAGTTTATATGGAGGTAGTCTTCTCAAAACTACAATGTTTTCATCAATACTTTTGAAACTTGTGGCATAGCTGACAGACCAGGATTGTTAAACTAACAAAGCTATTTTCTGTCTGAGAGAAGGACCATAGCCCTTTTATGCTGCCCAGTTGACCTTGCTCCTTTTTATCCTTTTTTTAGAAAATATCTGAAGTTCTTTAAGTAATGAGGTCAAAGGAAGGTCATTATTTCACTTACTTTAATTGTGCCTCTGCATGTCTATTATTAATTCCTTCCCTAAACAAACGGACCCACCCCAACCTACTGCTCAGATTTTATTTAATTGTGAGAAGATTCAGCAGAACATTTGATGATTTGCTGGTTAACCAGAGCAATACTTCAGACATTCTTCCTAATATACCTACAAAGCATCTACCTTGCGAAGCAAGTGAAAGAGCAGAAGGATAATTAGGATATAAAGAATTCCACTATGCCGATGTAATCCAGACAGCAATATCTAATGAATGAGAACACAAAGGCATGCAGCAGCTGTCAGTTGAATGCATGCCACAGTGCAGAGCAGCTCTATAAATGCTTCTGAAAGATTTATAGACTTCTATTTCTATTCTGGTATTCTGAGAGCGTATATTATTTGGAGGATAATGTAGGGGGAGATGGGATAAGGGTGGAAGAAAATTAGATCCCAAATTAGATCACAGATTAAGATGAGGAGTCGAGCGGCTCATGAATTATCATGGGCTCATAATAGAGCTACTGTATATCTCACACCCGAGAAAAGCACTTAATACCCTCTGCCTGGTGCCAGGGACATTTTGGCTAAAAAAATAGAAATTAAGTGGAATTACAGCTTGCCTTAGCTAAGTACACATCCAGTAATTAATGCACATTTGGAAGTGTTGCTGAGGGCTTTGCTGCAGGGGTGAGGCTGTTGGGCTGCAGTTCTGGAGGCCTGCACACCAGGGCACACATCCGTGTGTCCGTACGTGCGCCCGAGGATCCCAGCAGGAGTCTGCGCAGGAAGCCATGTCTGCAGGAGTGAGGCACTGACTGTGACTGAAGCGTATGGCTATGGAAGATATATTTGCTTCTTCTGAATTTTGTTTCTTCTCATTTCTGTCTGACATCCTCTATCAGGTTCCCGTGCTTAGCTTTCAGTCTTCATTTCCCTCTTCAGGCTCTCTGGGAGGAATTCAGCTCAGGAAATCACTCTCAGAAATTTGCTAAAACAGAGCTCAACTTAAATGCCTTCATCTGTACCTCATCCTTTTTTTTTGTGACAATCAGTGAGATAATAGCTTAGGAAAGGTTACTATCATTCTGCACTAGGGCAGGATTTATTCTCAGTATTAAACCTGTGCATGTTTTATCTAGTCTACACTGGAGTCCTAATGGTAATCCCCCAACTACTCCTCTTGGTTAAACTGTCCGTTGTCTAATTGTCCTTGTTTTTAGCCTTTTTAATCCTTGTGCATAAATTAATTTTCTTTCTTCAAGTTTCAGCCGCTGTTTCTTATTATGTTGCTCTTATCATTTGAAATACTTCTGCCCTGTGTGTTTTTTACTTCTCTTGAAGAGTTAGAGACACTGTTCATATCCTCTCTTTGCCGTTTTTCTCTTAGCTGTACAGGTTACACTCCTTTCCTGTCACTTCATAGATTATGCAAGCTAAACTATTTATTATTTTTTGCCATTTTCTCTAATTTATTCCTGGGTTTTATTTAGTCAGAAAGCCCACCATACACATCCTGTGAAATAAAGGAAAAATGAACAAGAAACTCCATTTTTTATAGCTATTTTAAGAGTGTTTTGAAGGTTTATCAAGGTATTACATACCTAATTAGTCACTTTTACAATTACTGAAGCACCATGTTCTGTGTCAGCATAATTAAGTTATGTTAATGAGTCTCATAAGTAGTCTGATCAATTAAAACTTCCTAAAAGTAAATATATAATTTCATAGAAAATTTTTGTTTGGTGTCCTGGCAGAAACATTCAAAAACTAATTTGGTCTCATGATTACTGTTAGATTTGTAATTATTCTGACTTACACAAATAATCTTGGAAAGAACAGAAATTTCTGGATTAAGAAGGCTGCAAATGACATTCAAGAGGAAGACAGAAATTCATAGGTAGCAAAGGCCAGTTGATGCCAGTAGAGAGAAGTGCTCCTCTGGCAGTGAGGAAGCAGCTCTCATTTACGTTGAAAGTATCTTTCAAGACGCTTCAATCTGATAAACAGTAATGTGTCAGAGAGGTTTTTATGGCAAAGCAAATGCTATATAAAATTAAAACTTTGATCATCTGATTTTGTATGACCTTATTTTGTCCTTGGGCAGGCATTTTCAGAAAGCTGCAATGTATTTCAAAACTGGTAGTTGTGTTTTAGAACCACACCAAGAACCAGCAAGGTGTGAGACCATCAGCACTTACAGGGCCCACAGCAGAAGGGCTCTAAAGGTCAGGGGATTGTTTCTAATGCTTCTTGAGCAGTTTTCCATAATCCAGAAGAATTTGGGAAGACGTGATGAGCAAAGTTGCAGTAATTAGAAGCCTGGTGTTAATGTTGGACACCAACATCAGGACATGCCCTTCACCAAAGAGTTTGTAACTTAAACGTAGGACAAGGGACAACACTCAGGAGGACATTTGGAAAAACTGCTGGTCACAGCTAATGAATTGTGTCTCTGTAGGGTAGGAAAGACAGGTGGGTGCACATCGCTTCCACATGTAATCTTGGTTTGTACTTCCAGAGGGGAACCATGGTATAATTACAGTATCCTGGTGCTGGAGTGTAAGAGAGTACAGCCAGAGCAGATCTGACGTGTCACCTGCGAGAGTCCAGAAGTGCCACTGTGCCATTGCAAAGAACATGGGCTAAATTCTTCCTCACTTCATGTAAATTGCAGCAAAGTTTGTAAAAGAGACTCAGGGATTCCTTTTTCTTATATTCCAAGGATAAGAATGATAAGAAGGATGAATCACAGCTTTGCTCCCAAATCTGTTGGTTCTAGTGACAGGCTCCAGGAGGTTTCATTGAATGTCTGTGATCAGAAGAATGCCTGTGTTTTATATTTTAAAGAAACAAAAACCAGCAAGACATACTGAGGTCAGGCTAAGCTTTGCGAATTTATGTTTTCATAGAAATAGATTGTGTTTTCACAAAAATCTTTGCCTTCTTACATGGTTTAGGTATTTTTGCTTTTGGCCTTGTTTTACGTTTGTTTGATTTGGTTTGGGTTGGGATTTTAAAATTATTTTTGAGAGCTGGTGTACACGGAAACTTCCGTCCACATTGTCTGTCTTTCACCAGAATCATGCCCTAAACGTCACTTAAATAGGCACCCCTTACAAAACAGTGCAATTGCATGGTCAGCCCTACAGCTCAAAGAGTTTTTATATCCTCATTAGGGAATAAACTGTTACTTTAATCTCAGGACCATTTAATAGTCCTTCAGTTACACTGCCCAGCCCGTAGAAAGGGCCAGCTGTATGTGTCACTGCGTGATTTCTTCACTGAAGTCTAGACCATTGTATTTGCAAATGCTGCACGTGGCATTGTGACGTACTAACCATTCCACGCTGGTGAAGACATTCATTCCAGAGACACATTCCTGTTTGGCTTCTCACTGCAGCTGGCCTGACCTGAAGCGTTTGCTGTGTGGACGAGGGAAACTGGATGAGAGCATGTGGGTGGGAGACCAGACTGATATTTTCCAAGATTCAGGTCCTTAAAAAAGCAAGGAGATCGTTTCATCTAATTTAGTGGCACAGTACCATGCCGGCAGCTTGCAGTCATTTTGGAAAACACAGTTGAGAGAAATGAAAAATCGACAAATATTACTCTGAAAGCAACTATAATTCAGGCAGAGCTCAGCAAATGGATTGTTTTTGTTTAGGATCTGGGGAGAGAGGTTCATAATGTAGAGCTGAACTATACAGGCTGTCATTCCACAATAGCTGATGCGTTTCTCACCTGACAAGATCCAGATTTACTTTCAAGAACAGAAAATTCTATCTGTAGCCATCAGGCTGGCACTTTCTTGCAAATACACCATTAAAAAAATAATGTGTTTCATCATGCCCACTGGAAAACTTTCTGCTAGTCTCACAAATTTAGGTCCCAACAATGCCCTAAGAGCATGCCATTTGTCTGATAGTCAAAGTGAACATTCTCAATTAGTTTGAAAGAGAAAAGCTTAAAGAGATGAGCATGAATTCCAATGTTCAGCAAACAGCAAAAGTGAAATTTTAATGCATGCTAAAATTAAGTTTCAGTAAGACTGCTGAAATGGGAGGTATGGCTAGAACAAAATCAATATATTATCACACTCTTTTGAATAAAAATCTCTATATATGCCTCTATATGTAAGTCTAAGATGGCAAACCCCATGGAAGAGCCTGAAGGAAAAATCCATACTAGAAAGGAACAGAACATGTATGTTTCACCAAGAAAATCCGACAATGCTTGGGCTCCCCTAGGTTAAAAATAACTAATTTGGAAAACTGCTTTATAAACTCATTAAATGAGGATGTTTTGATAAAGTTTCCTCTAGATTCATAATTTAGGTAAGTAAATTTACACTAGAGAACAGGCAGTAATTCTGGAGTAAGAAAAAAAAGGGAAAGATCTTACTAAATAATGTTCTAAAACTTCTTTGGTTATGACTGATAATTTCCTCTGTCATTGTGATCTAGATACATTTTTAACAGTATTTCATTGTTTCATTTCTGGGCATTGGCTCATGTGTATTTCAAACATAGAATGTATATTTCCAAACTGTTGTAATTAGTAATGATTTTAAAACCACTTTACCATTGATTGTGTCACAATTTTTCCAACATTCATCCTGTTTGGAAATACAACCTCAATTTAATTTAGATATTTGAAACTTTAGGATTGTGCTCTCTTTTCAGTGACATAAAGACACTCTGGAATTGGTTTCTTCCAAATTTTTATGCATATATTTATTTACCTTGTAGTCAACTGCTGTAGTTCTTACAAGAAACTAAGTTTGAATTTAAAACAATCTTTGCTGAAGGTCTCGGGTTGTTGGCAAATGCTTTTCATACAAATAACAACTGCTTCAGTTTAGGTTTTCTTTATTTCTAATAGAAAAGCACTACTAATACACTGGAACTGTGATAATGAAAATTGAACAGATGGAATTGGATGAAAATGGCATGAATTTTTTTAATTATATCTTTTTTTTAACATGGAAAGGGCTTAGTTGTTCTAATGAAAACAATGAAGAGGATTTTGTAGAAGACAATACAATATAATAATATTTAATATGAAATAAGGCATTGCAAAGTCACTCAGTTGTCATTGAGAATAACTTTGCAGGGTAGCCTTCCACTGTGCTCTCCCTCAAGAATACTGATAGGGTACAAAAGAAGCAGTCAGTATTCTTGCAAAGTTTGTTGATATTTCCACAATAAATGTTAATGTCTTCATCAGTTTCAAAATGAAGTATCTCTTGTTTTCTCTTTCATGTTCCACAAACTTGAAAACACCAATTAAACAAAATCAGATCTAGATAGTAAAATCTTTCAGAATGATTAAGTCATGATTGTGTTCTCATTTGCGCCTTTATAACAACATATATAAATCCAGATATTCCGGTGTATATTATTCCCAGCTTACATTGAAAGATCATTTGCAGTTTTTCTTTTTCATACTATGCATTAAGTAGAAGCCTTAATTGTCTATTCCACAGAACATCTGGAAGTCTCAGTTAGATAAAACACTCTTGTGTTAGGTCCTCACAAACATACTGCTGGAAAAAGTCCAACTCCAAAGGAGCTCTCAGTCTCAGAAATGCTTGAGGATGGAAAAAAAATGATTCACTTTTTGTAGCCGCAGACACAAATCACAGAAAGGTGATGTGACTTGCCCAGGGATATACATGCAATCTCTGTCAGAACTGGGATTTATGCTTTCATCTTGCTGCTCAGTGCCTTAATCAGGAAACCTTTATTCCTCTTGCAGCCTGAAAGTGACCAGCTTTGCATCAAAACATTCTTGGGGCTGACGAAACAGTACTGTCCAGCCCTTCTGAGTCCAAGTGTTCCATGAAATCTGCCTGCAAGAGTTCCCAGTCTCCAAAATCTCCCTAACCAAATCGGGCAGAATTTAAATTTGAGGGTCAGTTAGCAGGATTCACAATACACATTATCGAGATCAAGGGGCTTTAGCACAACTGTGGCAATGTATTTCCAGCTGGCATCACATCTATCAGCTGTAGGTGCTGTCTGAGATCTCTCAATCATTACGTTAGAAAAAATGACCAAGTTTATTTTGAAAGCATTTCTTCATTTATACTCATTTGTAATTGCTCCTCCCTGTATTCTTTGAATGCTATCCTTTACTTCTGTAATTGATAAATTCATATCCTCTAGAATATAACCTCTGGGTTTAGTTCTTGTTATTACAGTGTTTGCATTGATTGCCAGCCATCACCATACAATGAGGTTTGATATCGTGTTGGGGTGAGGGGACTGAATTTCTCTGTGGTCGACATGCTAAGAGCAAGGTTTGAAAGGGCAGATTTTTAAAACAGTGAGCAAAATTATTAACATGAGACTGAAGGGCAAAGTAATAAAACTTTAAAACCATTAAGTCTGGAGGCCATGTAAGAACATTGTAGTAGAGGCACAGATGGTGTGCATACTGATGAGCAGAAAAACATAAAAGAGTGAGCAAAACTGTATGGGTAAATGGAAAATTATGTAACTTTTACTGGGTCAACAGATGCATTATTTTCTATAGCAAAACCCACTGTAGACAGCAAAGAGAAAATCTGATGGATAGCTATAGTAATTTCACTACCAAAAGAAAATCGATGAGCAAAGCTGTGGAAAGAACAAATAACACAAATATAATACAAAAAGAATGAAGTGACAATGGGAGATTTTAAGACGCAGAAAGAAGTTGTGCAGGGCTAGTATACCTGGGAGCTTGCCTCCAGGATTTCAGAACCTGCACTGATGGTATTGAAACTCAAGGTATCTGTAGTCACCTTGCTGGGTTATCTTGGCTGAATGCTGAATTGTTGCATCATCAGTCCATGGCCTCTTTTCTACTCATCTCCTGAAGCTGCTGAGCTTCTTGTCTTCTGCCTTTGGCTCTTAACAATGTGTGTTGCTCTAACTGATGACACACAGAGAGATAACTCTGGAGGGAATTTTCTAAATCATCCCTTTATTTTCAGTTCAACTAAAGAATTAATGACTTCATTCATAGCAGTAACAAAACATTTTGCCCTCTTAGTCTCCTAATAATGGTGGTATCTTCTGCATTTTAAAGTGATAGCTTTTGCAATCTACAGAGGCGAAGCTGAGGATGACAGATAAGCATGCAAATTTTCTGCAATTGCCTTGAAATAGCTGTCTCTAAATCTGTGTTTTCATTCTAAAGGTTATGAATATCTGCAACATTTACCATCATAAATACTCCCATTATTAAATGGGAGTAATAAATGTATTAAACGGGATTAAGGAAATGGTATTTATTCTGAATCTGTCCTGCCAGAAAGTTCTGTGATCCACAGGGTCCTGAGATCCCCATTATTATGTAGCATCCTTGTCTACTTCAAAGGCTCAGGTCTGGATAAGAAAACTGGGAACATCAGCTGGACATGTGGGAATCAGACCAATAAGGAAGATCAGGCAATCACAGAGGTTGCTGATGTAGCATTTCTCTTGTTTCCAATAGATCTTCTGAAGCACCTTAAAAGCCTCTACTCCTTGGTTAAACTCTTAAATGACTCCTGTCTCCAGGGAGCACCATCAACAGATGCTAATTACGACTCGACTCGGGTTGCTATTACTTAATCTAGCCTATCAAATGTACTACTTCACAGCAATGGAAAAAAAAGCTAAGAAAGTATTCCCAGTGCTTCTGTACAAAGGCTGGCAATGTGGTTTTCTTCACAGTCTTTCTTTGACACATCTCATTCTGCTCACCAGCTGTGTTCAGATCCTCAAAATAATGTCCTAAATTTCCTTCATCTTTAAGTTTATTACTTTTCTGCCAAAATTTAATCAGTTCTTTTATTCCCCTTTTCATTGTTCGGTGTCAACAATTTAGAAAACATTAACATTAGCAATATCACCCCTTCTGTTCTCAAGCTGACACAATACTCCTTGACCCTTGGGTATTTTCTGAGTTTCTCAGCTCTACATCTGAACTCAGCATGAGGAAGTGCCATGCAGAACAGGAGAAGCAAGGAAAGGTGAAATTAATGCCATTTCACAGTTTTCTAATATTATACTCATAGAAATTGAGCCATGTCCTTGTGGATGCTGCGCTTGGGATCTGCAACTGGATTGTTACCTTATAAAGATGACTCCTGTTTTATTATCCCTCAACTATCTATGGGTGAAAAATAAATTGCCTAGTATATACAAGTGATAAACATTACTGCTGAAAGGATACAAAAGCTTTAGCCATATCTTTGTGGTCTGTGTTAATGGATATGTTTTCAGTAGAATTTGTTTTTTATGTGTGTCTTCAAATTTCACAGCACTTTAAAAAAGATTAACTATGTGAGAAACATGGGTGAAATATACTTAATGAGCCTATTCTGTGCCAAAATTAAATCTCTGCCCTTAATTCAGTGTCTGTAGCTTCTGCATCCTTTCGGTATTTTGGGCAGGAGGGATGAGACCTGCTGGCATGACTTGGCCAGTGGCATTTCTTGAACTTTCTGCTATTGTGAAGCCATGTGCTAGTAGTGTGTGTGGTCTGAATGCACTCTCTGATCCCTGTGTTGAGAAAGTTCAGTCAGCTATAGTCCTGTGCTTTCCACATATAGTGGATATACAGCTCACTGGGTCATGGCATCACTCCTCCTCCAGATATTGTGTAAAGCTTTCAGCAAAACCAGTTTTTTTCAGCAAGTTACCAGGAGCTTGCTGTGAGGTTTGGTAGACAGCAATATAAATTGGGCTTAAATAACTGAGATACTTATTAAAATGATAGACATAACTACATAACTTGCTTGATCCTTCTGCATGGTGTTTCTGAATTCACTAAACTCTGCTTACTGTGCGTCTTACATTAATAGACAGCACATTTCTGTTCATAAGCTCTCAGTTCTAATAGGAAATACAGAAAACTTTCTCAGGAGATGAAAGTAGCAGCAGTATATCTGAATGATTGCCAGGTGAATCACTCCTCTGCCATAATACTGACAGCAGCATCTTCACGTGTTTCTCCCCTTGCAACAGACTCTTTGTCACAGGCTTCCTCTCTTTCATTTATAAATCACCTTGTAAAAGCTATGTCAGATGTCTCTGCTCACAGCATTCAGCAGTGCTTTTGGGCAGTCCTGCTGTGCAAAGGCTCACTTGGCTCAGCTGTTGCAGTGCACAGTTTGGTGTGAGAGCGTCCACCCCACCAGCCTCTGCCCCACTGTCCTCTGGCTGTGGCAAGGCCATTAACTCAGAAACAGGGCAGCGAGCAGGACACTCAGAGTTGCTGAGAGTGGCTTTCTTTCGGCTCTATTTTTTCCTTCCAAACGCATTTCCACTCTCTCGGTAGTATATGGTCATTTGTGTTGACCCCCAAAGTGGCTTTGAGAAACAGTGGATTGAACTCTTGTATGCACTGATTTGTGGGAGTGGTTCTGGGTGTGCCCCATCACCAGCCCTGGCTCAGCTCTGCTCCTCACCGAGGGACAAAGCTGCCAGGGAAGGTCCCTGCCCCAGTCTGTGCCATGGACTCTGTTGCTACCTGCTTTGGCTATGGTGCACCCTGACAGGAGACTCATGGATTGCAGACAGAAATCCAAAATGGACACTGGCAGCTCTGTGGTCCTCACAGACATGAAGACTCTGTGGGACAGTCACATAGATTTGCTTTGTCTTAACCTTCCTTTCAGAATTGCTTCTCGTGGTGAAAGGATGATCTACACAGGCTAGAGATCATAAATAACACACAGAAATAAGAGAAAAGCTTTGAGGGCATGGATTCTGGTGGATATTTATGGCAAAAGCATGGCATTTTAGAGTGGATTTCTGCTTAGTCCATCCAGCTAATAACCTTCTTTCCCTGCTTAAGTATCATTCCCGAGAGCTCCTCAAAACCCATCTGCAGGCTTGACAAACTGCTCTGCTGGCAGTGACATCTCATTCTGGTTTTAATTTTTCCTGGGGGCCTTGTGATTGCTCTTGATTGTATGACATGCCCAGACAGGAAGTCATAAAGGGGAAAGGAATAAATGGCCTTTGGAAAGATGAAATCTAGGAAGGAGCTGCCTCTGTCATTGCCAAAACAATTATTCTGGGTATTCCCTGCATTGTGTCTCTGAGTAGTTCCCAGACAGAAATGGTCTTGCAGCAGCTCATGTGGATTCCTCTGCTGGCTGCAACTCATTTTTTGGTTGCTCTCTGCTCTGGTGCACTTCAGACAGAGGCAGGAATCAATACCATGATTAATGAACTTTGCATGGAAGTTCTGGAAATGTTATGGTCTCCCTGTGTACAGAGTTCTCCATTGAAAATGGTCAGTACCTCTTTCAGATGAAAATTGAGCAGCACTTGCCTCTAGCAGCCCCTAAGAGCTACCTCCTGTTTAGGTCCCCACAGTGCCAGGTCCCAACTATGCAGCCCAATTTCAGCATTTCCTCAGTTTCACTAAATATTTCATGTTGAATTCCCTGGCTGAAAAGAAACTGCACCCTTAAATATTTATCTTCTTTAAGTTGCTTCTAGTTACTTAACTATTTCCCACAGACTTTCTGTTTCTCTGAAAATAACGATTGGTTTCCCACCAGTTTGGGGTGTTTCACTTTTATTGTGAAGTGATGGTTACTTGGCTTTCATAGATTGGTGTCGTGATTCGAGCCTGGCCAAATCCAGGTACCCCCAAATTAACACACCCACACCCAGGGCTCATGAGTTGAGATAAGGAAACCCGGGAGAAGGTGCACTCAAATAGGCAAAACAGGACTAACTTAGGTTGCAAAGTGATCTAATTTATTGCTAACGGAGTCAGAGGAGTAAATGAGAAGTAAAATAAACCCTTCAAGGCCACAGTTTCTCTGCTCACCCGCCTCCCTCCTTCCCAGCAGCTGCACAAGGGAACAAGGCATGGCAGCGGTAGGTCAGTTCATCACCCAGATCTTCTTCCCCTGCCTGGGGGAGAGGCTCTTTTCCTCTGCGTAGCCATGGGTCTCACTGTTGGCAGCCCGCCCGACACTGCTGCAATGTGATGCTGGTCTCCACACAGGCAAGCAGTCTCCCCAAAACTGCTACGGCGTGGGGTCCATCTTCCACGG
>VZRN01005540.1:1371547-1389526 GCA_013397935.1 Dasyornis broadbenti
CCCCTGCTTCACCATGGGCCTCACCACGGCCTGCAGAGGCTGCAGAGCTCCAGTGCCTGGAGCTCCCCCTCCCCCTCCTTCTCCACTGACCTTGGTCTCTCCATGTTGTTTTCCCTCACATACTCTCACCTACTCCTCCTCCTCTGGCTAAGGAAAAGTGCGTGCACCCATTGTTTTGATTTCTTCTTAAATATGTTTTTCACAGAGGCGTAACCAACATCTCTAATTGGCCCAGGCTTGGCCAGCAGCATGTCCATCACCTCAGAGCTGGACATGGTGAAGTCTTCGAGAAGCTTCACCGAGGAGCCATCTTTGTGGCCCCCCTAGTAGAAAAACCTGGGCCAAGCTAAACCACAACAATTGGCTAAGTGTTGATCTTTACTTGTTAATAACAGTGTTATTGGCATTAATAAATTCAATGTTAATAGAGTAAAAGCTGTACCTTGTTGGTATGTCAGTGTGCTTGTGCTGTGACCATGGGTTTTTAGCTTACAGCAGGTAAGTTTAATATGCTGATATTTTATAGAAGTTTTACATTCATTTTTTTAAAAAAATATAAATTAATGAGACAAATAATAATAATTTTAACATATAAAGCAAAAGAACTCATAAAAAAAAGAGGGTTCTCATAGCTAGAGCTGATGAAGATGTATCACTTTGGGGAAAAAAGGAGTAAAAAAGAAAGTTTGGAGTGAAAATTATTCTTTGATCAGAAAATAGACTCAAGGAACCATGCCAGCTTAAAAAATGAGTTGTGCTTGCCTTGTGATTGTTCCAAATTCTTTATGAGCCCAAAAAATTACATGTCCAATAATTCTAAATATTCAGCATTAGATCATGTTGTCCTCTGCAGAACACAACTACTGTTTCCAGCTGGTTCATACCTTGGCTTCCACATCATCACACTTGAAAAAGTACATAGGTTTAATATGTTAAATATTTTAGGCTAAATGAACTAATTACCTTTGCTTAGTTAGAGTCAAAAGATCGATCGATTGATCGATCGATCGATCTATCTATCTATCTAAAAAGCTGTAACTGTTGGAAACAATAGGAGTAATGAGGCCAAGTGTTATGTCTTGGAAAGCACTTTCCTCAACTTTTTAAGGTAACATTAATGAATTGCTTATTGTTACAATTACATAAATACTCTGCTGCTGTAGGACTGAGCCTTCCCAGTTCTTGTGTTCCTCTGAACAGTGTATCTCTTCTTAAAATCTAAGATTTTGAAATAGCAGAATAAAATATTTAGTAGGAAAAATATTGAAAAATATTGGTTTATGATAACAATATTAATAATTCCAATGCTAAACCAGAATTTTTCATCTCTTCATAAAGAATTCATACGTGAAAGCAACATTTTTAATTATGCAGTAGTTCTTATTCCTGCCAATGAAAATTCAGTTTGTGCTTTCATGTTTTTACAAGGTACATGCTGTGTATCCAAATATTTGAATACATCTTTTCATCCTTTATCTGCATCAATATTATCTTGATATTTTATTTTCAACCTTCACTTGGCACTTTTTTTTTTTTTTTTNNACCTTCACTTGGTCTTTTTTTTTTTTTTTTTTTTGTTTTAACACTGGGGAACTGATAAAAAAGGTTAGTTTCTTCTATATGCATTGTTGTTTACTTCATTAATGCAATTCATAAAATCTTTAGTTTTTTGCCAAGAAGTGAATTTTTTAATTAATTCAGAAACATTCATGGAAAAGGTATTGCTTTTCTTTGAGTGATGTTGCAGAAAATTCAAGCTTTTTTGCGATCGTTATTGTCTAATATTTCTCTTTATCCTTGTTTTTAAATCTCATAATTAGAAAAATCAAACTCTACTCCCATTTCACAAGCCAAAATATTATCTTCTATTTCTGTGATTATTGTGAAAAGTATCTTCTAGCCACCTCAAAAATATGAAGTAAAGCCACAGCAGGATTGTTGAACAACTCAAAGTTGTCCCTGGGAGGGGGAAGATATCATTTATGTCAACATCTTTATCGATTTAGATTCATATGAAGTTGCAGAGGTAACCAACCCTTCCAATATTTTTCAAGATGTAGGGTGACCTGATTTGTAGTGATTTTAGGAGCTGTGGGGTTTGGGTAAGAGGTACCTTGGCTGCACTTCCTTGCAACTGATGGGAGCAACCCAGACGACCAACTCAAACCTCTGTGTATCCTGCACAGGACGCTGTGGCATACTTGTAGAAGATAAACAATGAAGGCCCAACAAATTATCCTATTTGTTTGTAAATGTGGGAAATGATGAAACAGACCTGAAGCACAGAGCTCAGCAGAAATTCTTCTAGTTTACATTTCCCAGCCTTGCAGACTTGTGCTGCTCTGGAAGAGCAGCAAGAGCTGCACAAGGGGAACTATTCATAAAACAGAATGAACAAGCTTTGATATCAGCAGCCACCGCCACACAGCTTTACTGATCTTGTCAGGGAATGTTTCTTTGTCCCAGTGCCAAAGCAAAAATAAGTTAACCCATCTGTGAAGTCCCTCAGAAGGTCAGTGGGCTCTCAGAAGTAATTTTGGAAGAGAAATGAGAGTGGTGACTGAAGAGTCATTTGGTGAGTGGCAGGGATCCCATCACAGATGACTGATGCCAGGGCAGTGCAGTGCAGCTCTGCCCTGACTGAGTGTCCATGACACCAGTCCACGCCTCACACAATCTCAGAGCACATCCAAATTGGAAGGGACCTCAACAGATCATCTAATCCAGGCACCCTACTCAAAGCGTGCTTCGGGACAGGCCTCCTGTGGGCGTATGACTACAGTGAAAATAGCTTGCATGCTGAGATCCTAAGAGATACCTCCTCCTTTATTTTGTTACAAACTATGAGTTTCAAAATGATTATTCCTCTGCCTGTGGGCGTCTTGGAGGCGGTAAACAGGCATGGCACCATGCCAGCGAGTGGACTGCAAAATAGTTGCTGTGTTACAATTGAGTCAGAAGTTATTTCCAGCTGACAGCAAAACTGGTTGCACCATCTTCCAGTTAATACAGTCATGATGATCTCAAATTTTGCATGATGTTGGTCGCTGGATGTGAAGGATGTGAATGACAGAATTACAAGCCAGTACATTGATTTACAGTCTCATAGCAGGTAGGGCAGGCAAACCAGCACAACGATTATAGTAATTTTTTCTTTAAAAAGTTAATCTCATAATCACCTCTGCAGTGAGAGTCTGAGTTTTTGTGAGACAAGACACATAACTCCATGCTGCTGGTTCAAATATTGCTGGATGCACAGCAATTCAGGCTGAAGGTGGTTGGCTGGGCATGCAGCAGGAAAACCTGCCTATAGCCTCCCCCAGTCAGGGAGAGGCAACTTCTCCAGCAATATACTGACCAAGCCCAGAGCTGAAACTGCAAGTCCAAAGCTGTTGGACAGAGCAGAAAAGTTACCTTAGTTCTCCTAGCAGTTCTGACAAAATCATCCATACCAGGAGACTACTTTCCAAGATTTTATTTAGCTTTCTCCATATGCCTGTTGTGTTTGTTCTTCCTGACCTATGGAAAGCTGGGTTGAGATGGTCATCTTAAAAGGCAGCAAAAAGTATTTTAAATAGTTTTTTTTCTTTTTGTTTTTTTCCAGGTTTCTGTGGCATATCTTCTGCATTCTCGCAGTTTAAATCAGAAAAGTTAAAAAGTCCAGACATACTTCTCTCCCAGGGGTACAGCTGATGCAAAAATATCTAAACATGAGTTGAAGCAACATCTAGGAGAGAAGAAAGTTTCCTAAACCAAATCATCCCCAATTTCTTGCATAGCATACAGAATTAGTATCCTTAGGGCTGCACTTTTGGTTTTAGACTGAGGTCTTTCATCACCCTTCTGATGCAGGGAAATCTTTGTTGCGTGCTTGGACCTAGAGTTTTGAGTTCAGTCCGTGCAGCTCTTTCCCGTACAAGAGCCATGTGAAGTTCTAGCAAGATATGATATTTTCTTTTATGGTTAACCTAAAATGATGAGGTTTCTGAACAGAGAAAAATAATACTAACTGGTAAGGAAAAGCAGTGAGAAGTATCCTAAACATGATTCTACCTCTATGTCAGTTCTGTCTTGCTGAGTTTCTAAAGGCTTTCTATACACAAGCTTGCCCTCATACAGGAGAATTTAACCTTGAGACCTGCTTGCTTTGCTTCTTGCTGAGAAATTTATTCTCCTGCCTCACTTGGCAGCATCTAGAACCATTTGTTTCCTGAGTAAGTTCGCTTACCCTCCGGGGTATACCAGCTGCTGGATTTTTTTTTGTCTTTAGGGGAAGCAAGAGGAAACAATCCTGACTCTGTTCATCCCAATCACATTTTTTCAAATAAAATATTGTGATTGCTGAGTTAATTTATGTTGCATGATATCCAAGTGATTTCCCAAAACCAAAAATATTGCTATTACATTTAAGTCTAAAGCTACCTAAACAAAACTTCAGCAATTAAAATTTCAGTAAATTATCACACTAGGGTTTATCTATATTGTACTGAAAAGTGATAATAAACTGATAAACATACAACCAGGAGTGTAAATAAGGCCCATTTCTTCAAAACCACTTGCAAAGAACTGCAGAAGAAAAATCAGATGAAACAAAGCAAAACCTTCATTACAACATTCCTAGTCTGAATACAAGCATAAAACCCAATCAACCTGCTTTTTAATTCTATAGATTTTGGTATGATGCCAAGATAATTTCCAGCTCATTTTTTCTAACATTAAAATAAAATTGCTCGGCAAGCATGGTAATCAGGAACACCTCACATCTGCATTATGAAATGGACAATTTAAAATATTTATTTTAAAACCACAGTGCAAGACAAATGGTGTCCTGTATTTCACTCATCCAAACAACAGGACACCTGACTACAAAAAAAGAGATAATGTCACCAAACAGGACAGCTGGCCACCTTCCTCTAACATTTGCATTGCAGATGTTCTTCCCATCTTCAATATTATCCTGCAAAGGCCTTCTCTTCTTTATTTTTGGAAATGGGGTGGCTTTGTCCAAATTTTAGAGGAGGAATATTTCTTGATATCACCTTTAGGCACTGCTTCAGGACATAGCGTGCTTGTGGCTGGGTGGAGAGAGAGGGTGAGTGATTCCACAAGAAAGACCAAACGTAAGCTCTCAAAATGAGGGCATGTCCTCCCTCTTGGAAGTCACCATCCCAAGCTGAGATGGAATCTGTAACATTCTCCTGGCCAAAGGGACACTCCCTGGCACTATCAGACAATGTCTTGCTGAGACATTGCCCCAGTCCTGTTTCTAGGGTTGGACCAGGATGTCTGGGATTTTGTGCTCATCCAGATTCCTCATCACTGAAGGACTGATGGAAGACCCACATTCACAAGAAGGCTGTAGGGTCCCTTTGGTCCTTTTCTGCCTAAACATTTAAGTATTACTTGGGTTTGAGAGGAGCTGTCATTTAGTGACTCTGCATCCTGATACAGATAACCTTTGGATGTAGATGGGTTCAAATCAGCATTACAGACAGAAAGGGGGAGCCAGTCCCAACACCAGCCTTCAACACGAATGAGCTCATTGTCAGCCACATTGGAACTGCCTGAAGACTTTTTTGACAAATGATCATCACACCTGTAACGTTCTCATGGAATGATTTAACTGTTAAAAATGTCCATGTCTAAGGCACTATCAGGATGCAGCATTGGTGGGACAGGCAGTGTCAGGGGAGTGGGACAGGGACTTCCTGCAGTGGCACCATCCCACCATAGATGCTGGGGATGGTGACCTGGGCAGGTGAGTCAGGATCTGACAAGGGCCTGGGCTGGCAGGGACATAGCTCAGGAGAGGACTGGGAGAGTCCTGGTCCTGAACTGAGGCAGCTCCTGGGAACAGAGGATGAGGATACATGAGAGGAGGACACTGGTGAGACTGGTCAGGGCCATCAAGACCAGTTGGCATGCTCAGGGCTCCGACAGTAAACTTGGTTCAGAAATACCCATTGGAGTCAACAAGAGCCCAAATATCCTTTCATCTCCAACCAAAGAGTGATGCTAGTAGGACAAGGAATAGTGCAGCAGAAAGACTGAAACTTCTTGCCACAAGTGCAAATGAAAATATGTTCAAAGCAAAACATGTGCATTAATAAAACATATCCTACCGAGATAAGCATATGAGATTATCTGTAAAAGAATGCAACTAACTTTTTCATTTTCATATAAAAGGAAATAAAATGAAATCTTTTCAGATCAGTATGTAAATCAAAACCTAAATAAAATCATGCAATTGTAGACCATCTGCCTTCAGAGAATGTTTTTGACTGGGATGAGCTATTTAATGATCTTGCCCACACTAACAATGGCTATGAATTAGAGGAGTCATGTGCTTTGCAACAATATGCTCTTATGTGTCTTTTCCTAAATACCTTTATTGTTGCTGTTACACCCTGTCACTGGATTTTATCCAAAGCAGGGTATAATTAAAGCTGGATGAGGGCTTGGTTCTCAGAGCAGAATCAGAATGTTGAGCTTGGTCTGATGAATGCTGTTTCACGCTTTGCCAGTGATCACTGACTGATATTTCAGCAAAAGGCAATATTTAAAATAATATAATGTACCTGGTCATGTTTTGCAATATATTCCACGGCTTATAAATTCCTGTTTGAACCCAATGTGATTTACTTTATCCTCTGTCACATGAATTTTGATAATCCAGCTTATTATGTGTAACTGCAAACATTGCTCACAAGATTATCCACTCCTTAGACTCAGCTGTAGCACATGAAGGTTTGAGCTCCTCTAGCAGTGGATTGTGAAAAGTCTACCTAAAAATTGAGAGTTATACCCCTTTAAATACACACACTTGTTATTAAATACATAGCATAGCTTACATGATTGCAAGAGAAAATGAATAAGAGACTTTGAGTTTTCAGTTCAGGACACAGTATGAAAGAAGGTGATATTACTGCCAACACATGGCAGCAGCTGAAGTGAGCCCTAGGCTCAGGGTCCCAACTTCCTGGGAAAAGGGGGCATATCTGCTCCACACAGCAGGGTTTCTGAACTTGTAGATAATATGCAGGATGAAACTCAGACTTATCTCAAATCTTAGGATGCTTGTGTTTGTGCCTGTAAAAGTCACATTACTGGGTTTTACTAAAGAGTTGGTTCAGTAATTACTATCAAAGGGAAAATAAAACAAAATGAAAGGTCCAGGAAAGCCCATCTCAGAAAGGGTTCTGGAGCCAACACTATCTCATGAGCACTACAGTCAAGTCCTTCTGTTGATAATTACTTGCTTGGCTTGCAGTAGAGGTGAACAAAATGTTCCCAGTAGTACTCCAAATGATGTGAAATATGCTTGTTTCTTACTTTTCATTGCAAATGAAATATTTTCTGTGGTTTTGTTGAGATTCACAAAAAGCTTTTCAGTGAAAATGGGCCTTTGTTGAGAAGAGAAAAATTGGTATTTATATCAAAAGCATTGAAAAAAATGCTAGTCTTTGCCATTCTTATGTGAAAGACAGAAGTACTTTTCTCATATTCTCTGATCCTTAAGATGAATCTCAGGAGTTATAAAAATAGGTGGAAAAGTGAAACATGAGTCTCTAAATGATAACTTATCACATTGCACCTTGCTTTATTCCTACAACTTATAGCTTAAATGGTAAGAGAGGAGAATTAACTTATAAAAGGGGTAGACATAACACCTTAAAGAATTTGAAAAATCTCATTACTTTCCTGTAAGATAGAGAGGGCCTGATTTGCATTTATGCAAATCCACTGGAAGGAATGCAATTATACTAGCATAACTTAATGTGAAGATGAATCAAACTTGATGTCTTTCTTTATAGCTTCACGGCAAAAAGCTCCATTTCACAAAGACCTTTAAGGTGAAACTTAGGGTTTCTAGCTGATGGGTTATTGCAATGCTTTTACCTCAAAATCATCTTTATTTTAGTCCTTTCTGAAAGGTAAATTTGGGGATTAACTGAGAGTTACTTTTAGGTTGTGTCACGTATACTGTGTAACAGCCTGCTGGTCATCAAAACTCAGGTTTTTTGCTTACTGGAGATATTATATGATGTTTTTAGTAACAGCCAGTTCTCTGGAGAGCTTCAGAGATGGGGCAGAATTTAAAGAGCTGTCTCTCATTGAAACAACTTCTTACAGTCAACAAGGAGGTAGTTATCTGGAGCTATATTATTTTATGCATTTCAGATCAGACCTGTAAACCACCATTTCTCAGAACAGCCGTGTTATCACTGTATGTCAGAAGCAAACATTTTAGTAACTACTTTGGGCATACTCTATTCTAGAAATAAGGGTCAGGAAAAGGATGCATTGTTTCCAAAAGATCTGACTTGAACAGATAGTGATGTGATATATACATGAATACATAAAAAAAGATACATAAATATCTATCAGCAATTAAATATATCAGCATTTATTTAATTATATGTGCCTATAGTCATATAGCAATAAGAATAAAATACTGTAAGTGAGAACAGAATCAGCTTTTTTGAGTTAGATATTTTATGCAAACAAAAATTCCAATGTTTCATTTCTTTTTAGGGGCAAAAAACTTGGCCATTAAATAATCTCCAGCGTAACAGAAGAACATTCAGAAGCCACCTGTGAAGCTCTGAAAACATGATTACAGCAAGAAACATTAAAAGGCTATGCCTATGCTTCAGTGTCATCAGCTTGATATTAGCTTAGCTCAAGTACCAGAAACAACCTCATTGCCACAATTTGGGATTTCCTCAAGGTGTGTGTTGCTGAAGATACCCTATTTTTACAACCCATACTCTTGTGTTTATAGCTAGCTCAGCTGTCTCTAGGTGAGGGTAAGGCATAGGCAATTCCATCCTTTTATATCCTTTTATATGCTTGGTTTAATGCATTAACCCTAGGAAAAGAAAACCTAATGGGTATCCTGTCCCAATTGCCACAGCACAGCAACAGCATCCTTGAAGTTGCTGCAAAACTAAATTGGAGGTTTCTCGACTAATTCAGCCCCATTTTTTTGGCAGGAAAATTTTAACAGGTAAGTAATCCTGTACATGATTTATGCATAATGTCAGAGACATAATAATGTGTAATGCCAGAGGCATAATAATGTCTATAAACATAACTGGAAGTGTACTGTAGTTTGTTGCAGTCTGGGAACTAAATGGGGATTAAATTAAATAACAACATAAAAATCAACACTAGGAATGTACAAGTCACTTGATTAAGAATTACTACATTACCTCTCAGCATAATCTCACACACAAAATGTCAGATTTAATTATGTTACACTAATTTAAAACTTCCATCATTTTTATATGTCCTCTTGAATTCATTTACCCCTCAGATGTGGCAAACATGCTTATGAAATTTTCATAGAGTTTCCTGTACTGCCTTATACAAGTAAACACTGTGTTTCATTGTTTTGACTCATGAAATAAGAAAATGAAATGTGGAAATCGTGGTAGCATAATAAATGCAGTGCCTTACAATGCTGTTTTTACTGACAATGAGGTTTAAAAATTCTCTGGTTTTGATCTGTGACAGATAAAACCCAAAAATTCCCTTCTCCAGTGAAATTATTGGTTTTAGCCAGTTCTCTTCTGGCTACCATGCTGGCTATCCATGTGTAATAACACAGGATTAAAATAACCTGGGAAACCAGTATTAACAGATATAAAGGTCTACAATTTTTCATATTTTCCCATTTCTTCTCTTATCTCAGAACCGCTGATAGGGTACACAATAAAATTCTTGCTATTCTACCAAAATATATAAAGATGTTATAGTACTTAGGCTACTGGGGCAAAAAGGTCCTTCTGCAGGAGCGCAGAGAAGATATGAAATGTACTGGGGATTCAGAACACACGTCTATACGGCTGCCTCAGGAATGAATAAGGAAGATGTTTTTAGGATAGCTGCAATCACTGACAGTTCCAGCTACAAATAAAGTGCAGAAAGTAGGGACAAGAGAATGGTTTTATTTTGTTTTACTAGAAGAGAATAGGTATAGGCTGATTAGTTTGCTCATCACACACTAGCGCATGGGTGAAAATACCTTCCTGTTGATGAAAGAGATTTTGTGATGTACAAGTCAAAGAGATGACCAGAATATTTATTCAAATACAGCTGTTCTTTTCTAAATAACTCTGCCAAGTGGCTGTGGTCAAAGAAAAATCTTGGAAGTTTGATTGAGGGACCTCTTACTTTCAAGTGGAGGGGAAGGGAAGGGAAATGGTCAAATCTAAATGATCCCTCACTCCTCACAGATTGAGTTGTTCAAGAAAGGAATGGATAGCTACAAATTTCCTGACTTGTCCTGTCTTAGTGGCAGTGTGTGCGCAAAAAAAATGTTTCATGCCCCACCAGGAAATGTCTCTAGGAGCCACAGCATCTCCATTGTTATGTGCTGACCAGTTTCTCTGTCCTTTTACTTACCATAATTATTACTGCGCCACCAGGAATTGACAGCTTACAGTCTGATCTCAAGAGCACACTGAACAATTTCCTGTGATTAGGCAGAGTTTAATGTAATTTTCAAGCTACCCTAGCACAACTGAGTTGCTAATATCTCCAGACTCAGAAAGAATGCAGAAAAATTAAAGGCCCAAATGAAGATCATGGTTTGATCTTGAGCTGAATATGAACTGAAACGTTATACTTCACAAATTTTGGATCTTCCCTTCAGCCTGAAACTTGAGAAGGACACCCACCAGCATACTGTTCATATCCCAGAAAAGATCTGAGCTTTCCTTGCATCTTACCAGAAAGCCTCAAAAAAACTAATTTCCCAAGGTTTTCGGTTCACCTTTGGAGAATATGTTAGTCAAACACAGGGGCAAAACTGAGTTCATTTAGCAGTACAGTACAAAACTTCTGCTTTTAAGTTAAAAGTCTGGCCACAAACCTCTGCCACTCCATACCTACAGAGTTGACCTGTGAGATTTTTTAGATGAACGGGAGATAGCACATGCAGAATGCTACAACAGTAGCAGTACTCCTTTGCAGGAAGAACACATAACTGGTACTGGTGTTTATTGTGGCAAAGGAGGCTGAAATCCCATTTCTGCTCCTCCAGAAAGCAAATACAGCAGACTCATGCTCAGCAGAGCAGCTGAGGGTTTCTCTTTTTTGGTAAACCAGGCAGCTGAACTAAGCAATGACGTGCTGTTGGTGTACTTCATTTGACAAGGCAAAAAAATCCCAGGGAACATGGGGAATCTTGTAGTACAGTGCCAGAAGATAAGTGGGGGAACTAGCTTCAGAATAACCTTCTCTGACCTCCATCTCAAAAAAACCCATCCTCCCACTCAGTAAGAGGAGACTGTGGGAGGAAAGAAAAGGTCTGACTCACAGCAGAAACAAAAAAGTAACGCAAAAAGAACAGCCTCCATATGCCTCAATAAAGAGATCTCGTATGTCTTTAATTAGCTCATTATAGAAGGGTGTAAAGGACTAAAGGAACCCAGTATGGAATTATCAAATCAAATGGTATTAAAAAAGAAAGCAGGGAGGGAAGAAGTTGCACATGATACAGGCTGTGCTTTTAGTGTGCTGTTCTCAGCAAAAGGGAAGAAGGGAAGAAGGAAGAAACAGAATAAAAAACTTTGGACATAATCTGCTGTAATGGAAGTATCCACAGAAGTGAGTGTGGAGGTTATACTGCCTCCATCATTTTATGTGCATGTCTGCATTCCTGAAGAGGACTTCTCTTTCCATACCCATATTTACTTTCAGCTCTCCAAACAATCTCTTACCCCAGGTTAAAGAAATGTTAAAAATTTAGGTGGTATAGCATGATGCATCAAAATGTAGACATCAAGTGTAACATTATCCTGACATTTAAAGATAAATAACATTAATTTCACGCTGTATCTATTTAGCCTCTGTTGTTACATGATCTGCAATTCTGCAACAAAAGAAATGAGATGAGCACTTTAGGTACTGTAAGTGGTCTGCAACTCACCATCAGTGTAAGTTTTACTTTCAGCTCCTTTTTCACAGAAATGACCTGCTAGATATTTTGGTATGTGTCCGCTTTGAACTTCTTTATATTCCCTTGAGTTGCCAAAACAGAGCAAAAAGGCAAATAGGCTTTAGAGACCAAACAAGCTCAGCAGCTTTTGCAAAAATCTTCACAGAATAGAGAAAGGAACACGAAGAGCTGCCTTTGAACTTAGTTGTCTCCTCTCAGTGCTAATGGAGTGGAAGTGTGCTGCAGTAACCTTCTCTGTGCCTCTTGAGACGAGCTGTGCTAGAGAGTGGTTGGCATGACTTGGATCCTAAATGGTATTTACAGTATTCTCTGCTGTCTCCATTAGCAATCAGAGTAGCTGAAATAATGAGCATTACCTAAAGGGAAGAAGATGTAAACTCTCAGTCAAAGGCAAGGGAAAGCAGTGGAAAAATTGCAGTTCTCCTCCCCTGGCAGTACAACCCTGGGTGCAATACTTCAAGATGGATGCTACAATGCTCAGCCACTCCTGTTGTACCCTTTACTAGCTAAATTACAAAGCTGACATCTTTCTGGAAGGAAACATAGAACTTGCCATATTTTGGATGTGCGCTTTAAAAATCAATAAACACATGCTGAAAGTATTAATAACTCAGAAACCGACTTGTGAGGGCCATCGCCTACATTTCAGCATGCTTGACTGTGTCCTTCTGATACATCTCGTCTTGCAGAGGGACAGTTTCTTGAGAGTAAGCTACATGGAAGATAGGCAGTTTCTTGTGAACATATGGTCAGCCAGGACAGGTGACTCCAACTGACCACAGGGATATTGCAGACCATATGACATCATGATCATTATAGAAAGTGAAGGGAAGAAGAAGGAAGGGGAAGATGTTTGGAGTGATGGTGTTTCTCTTCCCAAGTCTCTTATGTGTAGTGGGGCTCTGCTCTCCCGGGATGGCTGAACATCTGCCCAGCCATGGGAAGCTGTGAATAAATTCCTTATTTTGCTTTGCTTGTGTGCATAGCTTTTGCTTTCCATAGTGTTTCAGACATGCTGAGTCATGGCTGAGAGTTTCTGTTGTTTTCACATCTAATTACCAGATAGGCCTATCACCTTCCAATTTCCCCCATGCAGTCAAAATCACTAACCTTTTTTATATAGAATATTACAAGTAGTTTCCAAAATTCCTGCAGCTATAGAGCTTGATGAACATATACATTTATTTATGCAGTTCAGGGCCAACAGCAAGGACCCAGCTTTGGTGCAGCCCAAAGTGTGAGCAGTGAGCCAGCCCCATTTCCATATCCCACTGAATGGATGGGGGCACAAGCCCATACCTGCAGGTTTGAATGGTGTCAGCTTGATCCTCTTCATTTGGGTCCTGCACAGAGACAGCTTGAAATTATCTACACATTTCTTCTGGGAAGAAGCTTGTTATGTCTCAGTGGCTCTTACCCATATCCTTGGCTTATACTTTTTTCTTCCTGTCAAACATCATCACAGATCACAGGGTCAGAGGAGCCTGTAGAAAGGTGCCTTGCTCACTTCTCAGCTGGCTCAGACTCCACCACAATATCTCATTTACCTTAAAAAAACCCCCAAAAACCAAAAACCAAACCAACTGAGAGAGAAATAAGCACGACTGCTATTCTGGAAAAAGGACAAATCCCAGATGCTTTTAGACACTCAGAAGAAACATAATTTGGTATGTCGACTTCTAAAAGACCTCTCTGTAAAACTGGTGAAATGCAAGGAATTTGCAGTGTCTTTTGAAACCATGGCACAGAGTTATCCTATTTAATGACCTGTGAGATTCAGGACAGCAATATGGAAAATGTGAGATAAATATCAAAGCCTTGATTCTGCCCTTTGGTACAGCCGTTGAGCATTACTTCCAGTTGTTTAAAATAATTTTCTGACTACATATGCCCTCGAAATGTAGGAAGCAAAACACGACAAACTCCTTTGGCTGTGCATATTAGCACAAAAGGTGAAGGCTTTATTCAGAAATTGCTGTAAGTGACTTTATTCTGTTATGTGAGAAATCTGGTAAGAAATCTTTACACTGCCAACTCAGAGCAATGCCACCAATGCCACCACAGCTAAAAGAACAGGCTTTGTAAAGAAAATAATCCCAACCATCCAAATAAGCAGTGCCCACACAACACACTATCTATCAGAACCACTGGCACTGTACTGATTTGCCCCATTTTTCAGAGATGCTGGTTAGATTTTTCTTTTTTATCTTGGTATTAATTCGTGGCACCACTGAGTTTCACAAAGGTACATGTTTTCAGAAAAATAGTTTTAAAATGACTCATAAGAATAGTTCAGAGGCATAACAGATTTATTCATATGCCTGAACATTCTTTTTGTTTCCAAACCTATTGACCCAAAGAACTTAGAAACATCACGCTTTTCCTACATGACCAACATTCCATAATATCTGCTTTAGTGGAAGAAATATAAAAAGAGAGAGGAAAAAAGAATGATCAAAAGGAAAAGGGAAACAGGACATATTCAGACAAATAACAGTAATAAAATACCTTAAGTAAATAAAGTCGAATGAGATGAACAGTATAGAGAGCAGAACAAATGATATCCTGACACAAGATAAACACAGTAGTAAAAATCTTCTAAGGGAACACAGATGACAGAAAAGCAAAAGAAAAAGAAAAGAATTAAGTAAAAAAAACTCCCAGAGGAGAAGGAAAAATGCAAGTACATCTTCCTTTATTTGTAACACAAGCACTATTTTCCCATTTACTTGAATGGGAACCAGATAAGTCTCTTAATGAAAAGTAGAGAAATGGAAAGCTTTCTTGAAGATGAAGGAATGACAAGAAAATCTTCCTAGAGAAAAATAGTAAGAATTAATTCAACATTTTGAAGATGAAGTGTACTCTAAACATCTGACAAATTATTATTGGGAATTGTAAAACTCAAGAAATTGGAAAACAGAATTTATCACTCTCTTTTAACAACTTACACGGGTTTCTCTTTCTGTTATAGAAAAACGTCTCTGAAGAAGCACTGAAGTCAAAGAATCACAGCTTACAGTTCTGCCTCTTGTCAATGGTTGGCCTTTTGTCTCTTTTTTCCTCCCCCATCCCCAACAAAATGAACCTCAAATGGGTCTCACTGTGTGGAATTCTCTTGGCACCTTGATCAACAGGATATGTGACATTTTCATGCTCCTAAAATGTGTTCAGAGGGTACAGGATAAATGTTTGCCTCTCTGCTTCTCTGTAACACATCTGGAAAAAAGACCAGTCCCTGACCTGCCTCTGGGGCTGGAGCTACTTCTGTGATCACTCTTCTGTACAGCAGTGTGGCCTGTGAACAGGAAAGGCAGTTTATTACTGTGAGGAGCCATTGTGTGGGTACTCCAAGTCTCAGGAGTCCAAACAGAAGGTTCAAAACTCACCCCAGCATGACCTTCCCACTTACTCATGGATGTATTTGTGCATGTATATTTTATATATGTGTATACTCTTATACGTATATCAAACTTTTGCCTTCCTCTTCCCATTGACTTTGCCTCTCCATAATCACAGTTTCCTCTTTTTTCCCTCTGGTAACTAATTTATCTGTTTCAAGGGTGAGAAACCATAAAAAGTAATGGAAGACGTAGAGAACTGATCACACTGGGGAAAACATGACATCAATAATTTAAGTTCTGCAGGATTCCCTTGGGAGGGGAGGAAAGAAATGGATATCATCTGAAAAGTCAAAAGTACAGAAGGCAGCAGAGCCTGAGTTGCAGAAGAGGCAGAGAAAATAAAGATGAGTTTGTATCACACTCCTTTGCTGAGAGGAATGAATATGTGCTGGGTTTAATGACAACACTATTAAGTGAACTGTTTCTGCTGCAGCAAAGATGCAAAATGTAGTGGGAACACATGTTTTGCTGGTAGGGACAGAGAGGAATGGCTGGATTTCTCAGATATATTAGAAATAGCAGCAGGGTTTAATGACAATACTGAGGGAAAGAGAAATGAAGGGAGAAGTTGAAAAAAAAAAGCACCAACTTTGCGACACTGATGACTACAGGAGATGAGAAAGTTGCCAGTGGTGACAAACAAAGCAGAGGATTTATGTGAAAAATGTGTAAGTTAGCCTCCAGCAAAACGTAAAGTATCAGCAGAATCTGGGAATAAAGATCTGTATTGGATGATTCATCTTACAGGGAATCATCTAAATGTTGTGATAACTAACTTGAAGTCCTCAGTTTCAAAATATTTTGGACTATTATGGACTTGAGTTTTGCATTACTCCCTGAGTAACCAACAAAACTGTAACTTGAATTATTTTGGTTTTATCTGTGTGACTTCCTGGGAGCTGACTAAATTGATGAAAGGAAAACAACATCACATAAGCTTGATCTTGAGACAAAGTTTAGTCTCGTACTGAAAGCAATCACTTTAAATAGCTCGCACTGTTTTCAGTATATTTTAATCTAATGTAGAGGTTGGCTGATAGTCACCCCTGCTTAGTGACTCAGTTTGTCTGTGTTTCAAGTGCTCCTTGTTGGCTTCCAGCTGCCATTATTCCTGGATGAACTGCTGTCCTGTGATAGGAGAGGAAAGCAGTTCTATGGGAATGTCTCAGCATGACGTTTCTCTTTATTCAAGATGCATGCATGAGAGGGAATTTGTGTTAGGTTTGAGTAACTAGATCTCATGTAATGAAAATACATTGGATGTGATTGGTGCTTTGGGCTCTGGTCTCCTTCATAATTTGCAGTTCTGGAGAGGTATGAAAGCAGTGTGAAATAACGCAATCCTTCCTGGGGAAGATTTCTCTAGAGCCGAAAGCGTGGAAATAGTCATCAGCTCTGTGAAATCAGAAGTTCTAATGACTTCTTCTGCCTCAGTTTGCCATTTGAAAAAAAAAAGGATTGCTAATTTACTTACATTTTAGAGATACTGTGGGAGGTGACCTACTTAAGGTTTGCAAACTGTTTTTCTTCATAATTTTTAAACAGTGTTATTTAGCTAGAATGAGAGCACTTGCAAACAATTGTAACCGTGGGCTTGGGTTCATAACTGTAAGGCATCTTTTGTTTAATAAATTCACACTGAGAGCATTTGTAGCGCCTTCGCTGGTTTCAAGAACCTTAGTGAAGGTTCCAGACCAAATATTTGCCTCCATCTGAATGAAAGACCCTTTTTCTCTAAATGTTAGCTTACAACCTACAGAACAACAAGGGTAACAGTAGTTGTAGTGACAGCAATAATAGTAGCAATAAATAATACCGTTATAATAACAATTAATTCTGGTTGTGGTGACTAAGGATCTTCCTATTGATATCAATGGATATTAGATATCAGACCAACTCTAGGCTTAATCTCCTTGACTGGAACTTTGAATAAAACTTTGTATGGAGCTGTTGATGTCACTGTAGCAGCAGGAATTCACAAAATATACATTTCAAAGTCTAATGACCTCCAAAGATACTAAAAGCCATTGAGTCAATTGAGATATTAGTTTTATGGCACACTGCAGTTTTTCCCAAGCTGTTTCCTGATAACTCAGTGTTCCATAGGTGATAATTACTAATTTCTCTTTTTGTCCCGCAGGAGCTGATGACCTTATCATCTCTTCTTTTTCTAACAACCCTTTTTTCCTGACTGGTGCCATCCACATTTTTTCTTTCAAATTGTCTAATTGAGTAACATAATTAAATTAAACACAGAGCAGGTATTTCCAGACCAGAAGTGCTTTGAAATTGTTATTTCAAACCTAAAAAATATCCGTTATCTTCATCTGACTTTTTCTAGAAATATCGACTGTGGTAGTTCAAAACAAGTTGTTACCTTTCTAAAAAACCCTAAAATCTCACTCATTGAAATCATTATCACCCTAATTGTGTAGAACAAGAATAAAAAAAGAAGACATATGTATCCATATTTCAGACTTAATTCTGAGGTATTCTGAAATGTTTTCAATAGCCCTAGTTGAAGTCTGAGCACTGTTATTTCAGAGAAAAATGGGAATGTCCTATTCTGTAAATAGTCACACTTTATATAATGCTGCAAAAAAAAAA
>VZRN01005540.1:1389549-1445292 GCA_013397935.1 Dasyornis broadbenti
AAATGGAAATGCCTGAAGGTGGTCATTCAAGGCATCAATTTTCTGCTGAAACCTTAGAAACTCTGTAACTGGAGTTTGGGTTTATTTTTCCTAAACACTAGTACAGTTTCTGTAGAAAGAAAATAATTAGAGGATATATCTGACACAAAATTGTAATCATACCCAATTTAAATCAAAATTCTGATTTAGCTCTGCATGCACAAATGTAGGTATCATCTTATTATGCTCTGCTATGATACTCACTGTGACCTGAAACAAAGATTTTCAAAACTGTCTTCTCTGGCTCAAGGACAGGATGAACAATAAGAAGGTAGGGAGATGTAAAGGAAAACCCTGTTTTTAGCTGGCAACTGTTTGCTTTTTTGTTTGTTAAATTATTTTCTACATAGTTTTTCATTTTTGGTCCTACTACTGTGTATCAAATCCTAAGTTAGTAAATGATCTGGTTTTCAAGCTATGACATTTACATTATTGGTTGTCTTGATTTGTGGGAAATTTTCTTTCTTTGCTGTTCCTTAGGGAAGTTAAAGAGCAGCAAAAAGAGAAGGTGCAGTTACACTTTCCTACACCAGAGCCCATCCCTGCAGCTCTGGAAAGTGTCTGGCTTGAAGCTGGGAGCAGCATTGTCCCCAGGGGAGGAATTGCCCAGACCTTGTTTATGCCCAGGGCTTGGTGGCAGCTCCTGGCATCTTGGCAGTGTCACCATCCTGGCAATTTCTGCTGTCAGCAGATCTCTCAAGACTGAAATACAGCCCTGTGATTATTTTCATTAAATCTATTATCCCAGATCCATCCAGCTCAAAACAGGAATAGAAAAAAAAAGATGCTAATTACTCCCTAGTTATGACTGTTGTGGGGTAACAAATTCTTTCATATAAGAAGTCATATGAGGAAAACTGGTGAAAGTTTGATAATATAAAGTGCTGACTTCCTCAGCAAATAAAATGTGTTTAATTTAGTTTTTTAAAGAGCAAAATTAACAAGAGCAGACTCTCCCATGTGGGTCTGCGCGCCAACTCCGTTTGCCTGTTTGTCTGGGGAAATTGAATATCCACTAATCCTGCTTCAGAAAGATGTTTTATTTTGGGACAGACTTTAGAGCACAGACCTCAATAACAATTTTTCCAGTGTACCATTAAAGACAAGTGTGGGCTGAACATGCTCAAAGTCAGTTCAGCTATTGGTACGCCTACCTATATCAGCTAGGTAATGATTCTCTTCTCAATTTTAAATTTATTTACATTACTATAAGGAATAAACTGTAATGCAGAGATATGGGCATGTGACAAACATGCTACAATCTGTGAATTTACAGACAAGTAATTAATCTATAGTAAGTGCCCTGGGCTGATTCCTCTCACACAGTGTACTATGGGGTAGCAAATGTTGTTTTCGCTCAAAGGCAAGCAACTTAAGATGAATTTGCATTTTCCAATGAATAATTGTGCAACTGACCTGGCACTGTAAATTTGCTCTTGGTAGGTTGTTCACCAATTCATCTGCTAAAGCCTCAGTGCAAATGAATATCCACATCTTCATCTCTCTTAGCAACACAAGTTAATTATACTGGGAAAGTCTGGTACAGTGGGAAGGTTGCAGCAGCAGGAAGCACTGGTACACTGGTATAACTGCCTTCACACTGGCATTGTTGCGTTATGTTACTGGCCCCTTTCATGTTGCAATCGATGCAGGCCAATGTAAAGATTGTGCATAGATTGGTTCTAATATATATGCTAATGCACAATAGAAAAATGCCACTCTTGTGCTTAAAATGATGGAATACGATGCAGAACAGATCACCTCTTCAGGCGAAAACATCACCATTTGGCTTCTGAGTGGCCCCATGATTACTAGAATAAAAATGGATTAAAGTTAATTTGCACCTTGTCACCTTCATAGGAACAACTGCTTGTATTTTGCATGTACCAAATTTTTTTGTAGATTACAGACTAATTTCCTAAAATTGATGCACACTATATGACAGTAAATGAACAAAGAGCTAATAAGCCAGTCATTTTTCTTCACTGAAAAGCAAACAAATGCAAAGTAAATAATTTTCTTTATTATTTGAAGGGGGACTAATGAACTGGTTCCTTTCAGATTATTTGAAAGGGAGCAGTTTTACTTTACATACTCCAAGTACCAGCAATTTAGTGGTAGACATAGTCTTGATTTCAGCCCTGGTATTTTGCCAGTCTAGCACAATGCTCTCAAATGGAGAATGATAACATTTTTGGACACCATGAAAAATGCGAAGAGTTGCAAAATGTGAAAAAAGCAGTACTTTTACATTTGCCCAGTGCCTACTATACCAAGAAGAGGAGAAGTTGCTGCCAATACTAGCTACAAATATTTATTATATAAAGATATGTCCAGGGTAAAGTGAAGTGCCTTGGAGTGCTGCTCCTGGTGTAGTTCCCACAGGGAAGAGGAGTGAGCATTTACACCCACATTGAATAACTGTAGAGTTCTCACTTTCCTGCCCTGGGGGAAGCTGATCTCCAGCCTCCCACAGATGAGCTGAGAAGGGGTTTTTCCTGCGAGAAGTCTGAGATGCTTTACTACAAGAAGACAGGCAAGTGGAGCAAAAAGTCAATGGCAGGGGCAAGTACTTAGCACCTTGAGCAATCAGGCCAGAGGAGATTCTCTTAATCTTTCCACAGGTGGATTAAATGGGAAAGAGACCATGAATAGTTCAAAGCTTTAGGAGGAATGAGTGTACTTTGTCACTTTTTCAGTTCTGTGCTCTTTCTTACCTTGCATTTCTGATATCTTTTGTAACTAAAACAGTAAGAGAAACAGCCTGCCCTGAAGCTGGTCTCTCTAGTTTAATTAAAAGCTTTATTTCAGCTTTGTATAGACTGTGTGTGTTAAATGACAGCAACTTCAGCAAAGAAGAATATTGTCTGCCCTCCCACCATTCACCTCCAGGTCAACTGCTATGGTATAGTCCAGTGGAGGAACAGACACTTGCATCATTTCTTTCAACATCGTATTTGCTTCACTTCTTCCTTTTCCCTTTTTGTAGAGTGTAAAATCTTTTGCTCTGCACATTTTTTTTTGACACCCACTCCCCCATCAACAAGATCAAGGAGAGAACTGGAAGGGTAAAAGCTGGAAAACTCATGGGATGAGATAAAGACAGTTTAATTGGAAAAGCAAAAGCTGTGCTCACAAGCAAAGAAAAACAAGGAATTCAGTGTTTCCCATGGGCAGGCAGATGTTCAGCCATCTCCAGGAAAGCCAGGATTCATCATGCATAATGGTGACTTAGGAAGACAAAACTCCATCATTCCAAACATCCCCCCTTCCTCCTTCTTCCCCCCACTTTATACACTGGTCATGATGTCCCATGTCTGGAATATCCCTGTGGTCAGTTGGGGTCACCTGTCCCAGCTGTGTCTCTCTCCAGCCTCCCATGCAGCCCCAGCCCCCCTGCCAGCGTGGCAGTAGGAAAAGCAGAAAAGGCCTTGGCTCTGTGTGAGCCCTGCTCAGCAATAACGAAAACATCTCTGTATCATCAACTCTGTGTTCAGCATAAATCCAATGCACAGCCCCTTACCAGCCACTGGGAAGAAAATTATACCTCAGCCAAAACTGGCACACCTGCAGAGGTGCCTCTTGCTCTTCTGTATCTCTGAAAGTTTGAAAGTAAATCTACCAAGACAAATAAATATATATATATATAAATTCAATTGTCTTAGCATCCTAATTCCTGATCAATCCTAGTGGAATCTAACTGGCATGTGACAATGGTCCACATGGATTGCATGTGTTAAGAATATCTGCAATGTTTGCAATAATAGTATCACAAATGACAATTACAGTTCCTCGTTTTACCCCATCACCTTCAATCCTTTGCTCCACTGTAGCTCCATTTCTTCCATTTTTTGCTGGGCCATGTGAAGTTCTCATTTTGCCATTCCTAAAGCAGGATGCCAAGTATCATGGACTACCTTTCTGCTCAGATTTGATATTTTCTTGCTCATAAGGGCTCAATATTCATAGCTAGCTTTGAATGGTAAGCTCAGTATACAATAACTGTTTTTTTGTCCCAAATCTGTTTACTTTTTTTAGTTTGAAAAGTGAAAATTTGGCCTCAATCACACAGGTTAGTTTGAATTGCATTTATCTTCAGACTGATCTTTTAATATGAAAAAAAATTATTGAAAAAATTCTTTTGTAATACACAGTAGATTTTATGATGGGTACAAGTGGATTAAAAATGGGCATTTTTGGATGGAATAAAAATCAATAATACATTAGTTATGCATATCTCTCTCTTTTGTAATCCATTCAAAAGCCATCTAGATATGGTCCTGAGCAGAGGGATTGGACCAGATGGCCTCCAAAAGTTCCTTTCCACATCAACCATTCTGTGATTCTGTGATTGTGCCTTGCCCCTAAAGACACTGTGGACAAGAGACACTTTATCATAAACTCAAGAACTAAAGGCTGCTTCTGGACTTAGCTGGATTAAACAGGCATGGATGGAGGACACTAAAATTCAGGATCCTGGTCTATATGATAGAAATAGTTCAGAATATTAAACTCTAGGTTTTCTCTCTTACCACTAAGCTACTGACTGCTATGGAAGTACCTACTGGTGGGTGGCTGGATGGATGGGAATTCCAGCAGATCAAACACCAAATTAGAAATATTTTCCAACATTTTGAAACCAACTAGGTTGTCTTCAACATACCAGCATTTTCTATTTAAAGATTTATACAATATTTTCTCACTGTTAGACAGTTGGGACTTAGGGAGTAATCACATTAGGAGATTTTTACAAAGACCATTAGTGTTAATTGCTATTCTAAAAATTAATTGTGTGCAATTATTGTTCAAAACTAAGACAAACAGGACATTTGCTACTACTATATTATATTTATTTAAGATACTAAAGACGTTACTTTTGGAAGATATTTGGAACAATGTTCTTTGTAATGACATTTACTAGAGTAATCAAGAACAAAGAAAAAGATTCTCTGAAAAAGAACAGATTTTAGGGCAACTGCAAAATCACTAAAGACAGGGGTAGACACACATAAAAAAATTAAACAATTAGTAGTTGTTAGAATTATTTTGGAATATCCTTTTCTGTTTTCTGTCTTCAGTAATGATTTTTCCTGGTAAAAAACCCCCAAACAAACAGCAAATAAAGACTGAAGAATCTCAACCACTTGCTGCCCAAACAGGAGAGCCACAAAGGTGACATAACGAGTAGCATCTTAGCAGTGTCTTTTTCAATGCAACTGCTACGGCTGAAAGCCCTAAGTGCAACAGATCAGCAATCCTATCCATTTAGCCCTGCTGGCAATAGCTGAAAAATAGCCCTGGTGAATACCTCAAACAAGAGCACTTACGGTGCCTTTGATGTGCTGGTTCATCTTACCTGCACTGAATAATAATCTATTTCATCTGTGTCAGAAGTCCTGCTGACCACCAAAGCAGAGCTGGTACATGCTGTGGGTTATGGTTGTGTCCATATGTGCAGCTCCTTGCAGAGCACAGTGGCCGTAATGAAAGACTTTGCTTTAACTAAAAACCAAGTTATTAACAGCTACAGGTGCATATGAAAAGTAGATGTGTGTTTTAGGTAACAGAGTAAAGAGCAAAGCAATGTTAAAATATGTTTGTGTCTGAGATAGTACCTCACCTCAACAAATTTATTCCCAGATGTGTAGGTGTGTTTCAGAGAAGTCAAGGAACCAAAAGCTGACTCTGCAGCTTGTTCTGTGTCCCAGTCACCAGCCTGTCCTCAGCCCCTGTTTCTGCTGCAGCCCTGTTGTCAGGTCCCATTTTGCCACTCGAGCTGTGATTATCTGTTTCAGTTCTACATCCAAGACAGTTTTATTTTATCAATTTCAACATCTCCAGGTGGGCATATCCTTATTTCCTTTCCTACTTGTCTTTTGTCTGTCTATAGCAGTTTTCAGCCCCGGATTGGAAATCATTTTGCTCAGCATAAGGGTCTCCTCATTTCAATGAAGGTGCAACTGTGAGAGCCTTTCACCTCTCATTGGCTTTTTTTTCTAAATGCTGATAACATTTATTTGTTGTCCCAGAGTGACGCGCATATTTTGTGAGGTGGATTGAAGGTGAGAAAACTGTTGAAGTCCTCTCTCATCAGTCCCTGCTCTGCATTGCTGGCATAATCAGATGGTCACAGAAGCAAGTTCACTCTCTCCCTCCCTATGACATACTTGCACCCAATATTCCTAAGTTTTCTGGAGGAAAAGTTTAGTAAACTGGATATTTTCTTCCCCTCAGTCAAACCCACAGAAGTCATCTCAGGACCAGGGAAGGAAGGTGACAAGACTATTGGACTTGATGCACAGTTCCCAGGGAAGTCCATCTGGGAACACTCTGATTCTGTGAACACACAGATGCTGAGGTAATCAGTGACAAATGAAGGCTGGTAATAATAATTATAATTGCCTTCAGTACTATTTTGCTCAGGTGCAGCAGTTTTTAACTTCCCAAAACAATTGTAAGTTACTCTTTTTAATTAAGTGATTGAAAAAGACCTGCATGTAAGGTGAAGCTGTGTGCAGCATGGGCTGTGTTCAAAGCGCTGCCTGAAATCACAGAAAGAAAAGTTCAGTTCAAGACAAAACATACTGAAAAATAGTTCTGACAGCATCAGATACTCCTCAAAGTGTTTGAGAAGATACAAATTACTTTGGACATTGAAATAAGCACTGTTTTTTCTCTCTTTGCAATATAATTTGTTACTCTCAGCACATAATCAATCTAAAGGCTTGTTTGAATTCACAGAGTTGTGCCTTTGCTGTGCATCAGAAAAGATTTCTTATTCCAAAACATTCCCCATTGCTTCTCCCCTGCTGGAAGGAAAAAGTGGATAGAACAGCCTTCTCACTACTTTCTTTCTCTCTCTCTAGACAATTATTTCACATAAACCTATAGACAAACAATCTGTCTCTTTCCTCTCCTCTCCTTTCCACAATTTGCTTTCACTCTAGACTGTATTTCGTACCTGAATGACACAAAAAGCCCTGGGAGGGTGAAGGAAACACACAGGGCTGTGGGGCTGCCTCAGACAAAGTCCTGAGTCTACTCTCATTGGTGCAGAGTCCTTGCAGAACATGTGATCCCAAAGGGAATTAGCTTTGGGAGTGGAAATGCCACAGTTGTGTCAAAATGGTGCTGCAGTGGGACTAGGAAGTCATGCTCACTGGGACAGGGAATTTTATCCCATGGTTATGCTCCTTCTCTGACACCAACTACTGTCTCTACTTGAGTTCTAAGGCTGCCCCTGTAGGAAATTTCCAATTGCAACCTTTGTTGGTATGCAAATGTCCTAAGTGGTCACAATCCTGATTACTGCAAATATATAGATATATACATATAAAATATGTATAAATTCACACCCATCTCTATGTTCACTTATAAGTACATACATATGTATATACTCACACATTCATGCACATGTGCATACTCACATCCTCCCTGTCAGTTGTGGTGGCACAAGTAAACCAATTTTATGATCAGTGAGACAGTTTAACCATAGATAACATGAACAGCGGCATAACCTGATGAAGTGGAACAAGGAACAAAGGTAAATTTGCCAATTTGAGAACATCTTACTGCACTTAGTATATTAGATAGGCATTCTGTTCCACCATCTCTTCCATAATGCAGCTAAGTCACTCATCGATTTGTACTTGGAAATGTCAGAGTTCATTTAAATAATGATATAGAAGGGAGAAAAAAACTACAGAGATGGGATTTAAAAGCATTTACAAGATGGAATGAAGGAGAGGATGTCAGTCAACAGGATCATCTACAGGGAACTGTAATTCCTGTTCAAATGACACCTCCCATAACTGTGAAAATAGACTTTACAGAGGGAAAGCGCTTCTACAGTGCAGAAAATCAGTTTTTAAAATTGAATCTAAGAGGTTAAATGTTTTGGTCTGGGAAAGTTCTTTGGTGATCTTAGAGGTTTTCCTGACCTTAATTTACCTAAGGGAAACTTTAACTGGAATAAGCACCAACTGTGTATATGTGCATCACCATATATTATAAAATAAAAGCTTCTTTTTATCCTTTAATTTGTGCTTGTGGATTAAACATTTATGAAAATTATACTACTTGATCTGAGGTGTGATTTGTGTCTTGTTTCATGAAAGTGACTGCAGCTCAATTCATGCTCCGTAAAGCTGCCAGATTTGTTAATAGAATCTGCAAATATAAGACCCTGCTATGTGCCAGCAAATATTTTTCAGTTGCACAGGAATTTGAATGATAAATCCAGAAGAAATCCTCCTGTCCTGCAGACTGAGTAAACTTTACAAACAAACTCATTAAATGTGAAGGCCTGTTAATCCCAGGAGGACTTGTGGAATCCCCAGTGCTTTTCCCATGCTGGATGTTACCAGCAAAATACTGGAAGAGGTTGTAGGATAGGGAACAGGTCTGCACAGGACAGGGAATAGACTGGGTAACTGAACAGTCTTTGACAACTCTGATGAGATACCATCAAAAATCTACGGGAGATCAGAAGATGGATTTAGAACAAAAATAAAAATTTAAAGAAATTTTGGTGAAGGAAAATTTTACAATAGATTCCTTAAATACTGTCTAATTTTTTTGGTCTATGGATGACAATTCAATGTAAGAAATTAAAGTCTTCCATTGGACAAGAAATACCTTTGTGAAGCATGTCATGTAGAAAAGAAAAAAGAACGTCAGGTTTTATTTTTCATTTGAGGAATGCACCTTTCTTGCATCTAATGAGTATTGAAATCTAATGGAACATTTTAATCCCATCATTTTTAGTCATTCTAAAGACTGTGTTAAAGTTTTAATGTTTTATACTTATGTTTGCATATCTTATCACTTCACCTCTATGAATTCAAGATAAGATTCTTAAAGAAAAGTAGAGAAATGGAAAGGTTTCTTGAAGATGAAGGAATGACAAGAAAATCGTCCTAAGAGAAAAGTAGTAAGAATTAATTCAACATTTTGAAGATGAAATGTACTCTAAACATCTGACAAATTATTATTGGGAATTGTAAAACTCAAGAAATTGGAAAACAGAATTTATCACTCTCTTTTAACAACTTACACGGGTTTCTCTTTCTGTTATAGAAAAATGTCTCTGAAGAAGCACTGAAGTCAAAGAATCACAGCTTACAGTTCTGCCTCTTGTCAATGGTTGGCCTTTTGTCTCTTCTTTCCTCCCCCATCCCCAACAAAATGAACCTCAAATGGGTCTCACTGTGTGGAATTCTCTTGGCACCTTGATCAACAGGATATGTGACATTTTCATGCTCCTAAAATGTGTTCAGAGGGTACAGGAGAAACGTTTGCCTCTCTGCTTCTCTGTAACACATCTGGAAAAAAGACCAGTCCCTGACCTGCCTCTGGGGCTGGAGCTACTTCTGTGATCACTCTTCTGTACAGCAGTGTGGCCTGTGAACAGGAAAGGCAGTTTATTACTNAATATTATATATTTTATATATTTATTACATGTGTGCTCTTTCATGTATATCAAACCTCTGTCTTCCTCGTTCCGTTGACTTTGCCCCACTTGAAACTCTGTCCTACCTCCAGCCTCTGTCCTGCTACTGCCTTGTGAGCCCTTAATCCTCTCCAAAGCACTCCACAAGTTTTTTTTCATAATATAAAAGAATTATCATATAAATTCTACTACAAGGATAGGGCTTATTTCCTCACATAATGAGGAAATCGTTATGTCCAGTTTAAATCCAATTTAACTTTGGAATTCTCCTGAATCCCTGAAAGTGTGTTAAATATTTTCTAATAATACTTTTCAAAATAAAAGTTATAAGGCCTTAAAATAAGCATTTGGACAAAGCTCTCAGGTATATAGGGTGATTTTTGGTATGGCCTGTGCAGGGCCAGGAGCTGGACCTGATGATCCTGATGAGTCTCTTTCAACACAGAATATTTTATAATTCTATGATTCTATGAAGTTTGCATGATGATATATTCTAGATCAAAACATTTAAATAAAAATTACTACTAAACTCATAAATCTTTGTACTCCAATCCTTTCAATTCTTCAACTTTTGAAATGAAAGGAAAATAAATTAAATAAAGTTATGGGGAAATAAATAAGAAAATAAGAAAATAAAAATCAGATCATAATGACTTGGAAAAGTTTGAATAAAACATTGTGGAAGCATTATTTTTAATTTGCTTCATTTCTCTTTGAAAAGATGCATAAATTCTTTCTACTTTAAAGGGAAAATCACTACAAACAGTAAAACTTTCATCATGTCTGAAGTGTTGCTTTACAGCAAAGTAATCGAAGTAATTGATGGAAAAACTATAAACTGTTCTTATTCCACTGAAGTCTATACCACTTGGCTTGAACCACAATATGAATTTTACAGATTAGCTGTAAATTATCTAAAATAAACATTTTCTTTCATCAGTTTAGAATCTGACACTTTGCATTTGTGTAAGTGGCAATAGAGAAGAGTTTTTAAATCATTTGCTTTATTTACCAGCTACATAAGTTTTTATCTTCTTCGGTACATTTCCACAAAAAACAGTGCTAATCTTCTTAATTAATCTCTTTGCAACTTTTCTTACATTTATAATGATTTTTATTTCTTGTCACTGAGCAGTCACAATTTCTATAATATGATATTTAGTTTGGGTAACCAGACCCAAGACCGGGAATTCACATGTGGTTGTACAATTTTATCTGAAGTCTTCGTTGCTTCAGGATTATTTCTATACTGATATTTATACTTGCAGATTTCCACATTCAAACCCATGTTTTTACTGCTACAGCCCTACTGGACTGCATTTCATTTTGAACATGAAGTGGTCCCTTACATTTAGCTTAGAGGTCAGTTAACTCAGACTCAACCAAGTGTCCAATTTTTGTCTTGCATGTATTGATCTTGAACTACAGCTGCCTCCGTGCTCTGTGTGAGATCAAGCCAAGCAAGCAGCTTTGCCTAGGACTCAGTGGCTGTTTCACCTGGAATTGGTGCTTCCTTGCTTTCCAGTCCCTTCTCTAACTCACAAGCAGTGCTAAAAATCTGTGATCACACCCCAGCATTAACCTTTTGCCCTGCTGAAAGCTGACATTTTTTTTCTACTTTGCTTTTAGCTTTTCTTTCTCCCCGACAGCACTTTATCACAACAACTTATGTTCTTTAGTAGCTTCTTATAATGTACTTTTTCAGAAGTTTGTGAAAATCTTATGAATCACAGATTCAACCTGCTCTCTGAATGTTCAAGGTCCAAGAAACAAAAAGGGAGTCAGTAGATAAAAGTGATGTTGAGTTATGCCAGTAAATCATAAACTGACTAGATTGCTTACTTAAAGAAATACTCTGCCTTCTCCAGGAAAGACATGGACTCTGAAACATGACATGGAATCTGAAGTTTTTATTTTGACGTGGTCATGAATGCACCAAATTGCCAGTCCCTTTAAAAAACAATTGAAAAATATCCCACCTAAATGTCTGAGTTGGTTCTCTGGTTTTAAGGTTACAGATCTAGGTGTGCCTAATGAATGGTGATGGGAAGGGGATGAAAACAGCATGGAAACTAAAGAATGGAGGTGAAGCACAGCTCTCATACTGTCTAAGGCTTAGGGCCACAGATACTCATGACTGAAAGCCTTTGACAGGAGATTTGTAGAAACCCAAGGGGAAATATGATTGCTACGGTGGGCAGTACCTGACTGCCATGTGATAAACTCTTAATATTCACTTTGTGGTAGTGCCTGGGGGATCCAGTTAAAAGCCAAGTTGTATTTCACTGTGTGCCTGAACATAGCAAACAGTTCTCTTGAGGAATGTTTCAAACACCTTAGGTTTGTATCCAAACACATCATTGCCTTCTTCCCTAGCACAGAAGTGGGAGCCATTTTATTTGCTGGGTTCAGGTGGAAGCTGAGTATCACCAGGAACCAGAGGGACAAATTGAGCTGCTCAGGAAACAGTTACCTTCTTTCTTCATCCCCTTCGCTCTCATGTCAGAAAAACTGCGGCTAGAAACCCAAATATTTAACAAATCCATGAGGAAGTAACGTAGTTTACCACGAAGTGACATCACCATGTCACCTGACAGTTGTAGTTCATGGATGTGAAAGTCTAGGTGACCATAAAGGAAGCAAATACTAAGCTATCTTTCCCAAATCTACCACAGTTTCCTGACTGTGATGGCCTCTGAGACATTGTTTCCCCCAAGGTCCTATGACCAAAGAGAGTGAAGGAGAGGGAAACCTAGCACAGAAAAAAATTATTCTGGGAATACACTTGCCTGTTTTCTATTTATCCTTCAGGGCAATTTAAAGTTTCTTTTAAGCCTTGAAAATTATATTAATTTCCCTTCCACCATTCCTTTTCTTTTTCATGTTAATTTTGTAATGAACTCTTTTAATGCTTCAATTCTCCTCCTAGATTTTTTCCCCTGGCTTCCCTAGTATTTATCAATGCAAACTACTAAATGAGAAAAACACAGAGATGGCTCCCAAAATAATGTCTGCAGTGGAGAATCTATAGTAGCTGCAGATTACATAGGCATACCCAAAGTAGCTCTAAAATTTGCACGTTTGGATCCAGCTAAGACTTATGGAGCAGCTTTTACAACACCTGCAGAGCCGTTTGCTGCTGCTGCAGACTCGCCCTTGTCCAGTGCTAAAACTGCAGTGAATATTCCATTGGACACTGTGACTGCATTTCCAGGAGGTGCAATGGTACCTTTGGCTACAGGGGAGACAGAACAGACAGAGATGATAAATCACTGGAAGTAGCAAAATTGTCTGTAAGTTAAGAATACAGAATGAAGCTGTTCTCACCTGCAAATTTCCATTACAAGGATGAGAGCTTTTCTAAAACATAATATTCTTGAAGGATAAAAAGACAGTGGTTCCCATGGTGATGAGAAAGAGGATATTGGAATGAAAATGTGGAGGTCCCTTGAAATAACTAGCAAACAAATCTGTAAAGTTGATGATATGGTGAGTAAACACAGAACTACAGAATTCAAAAGAGAACTATTGAATCAAAAGAAAGTCAAAAGATACGGGCTGCTCTGAGGGTCAGGAAATGTTTTGTGGTAGTTGTTTATATATGACTTTTGTGTGTGGAAAACCTATATTAAATGTTGACTATAAAGTATAAACCTAATTTTTATTGCCAGAGATGGTTGTATATTCACCTCAAATTGTTTTGGGTTTAAAGAAAAGTCTTAGTTTTCCATGAAAGTAGTTTACATTATTATATTAAAGGCCTTTTAACGCAACTTTTCAGCAATTGTCAGAATTATATTGCCTTTTTGAAGGTTGTCAAATATATTGAATCTGAATTAACATATCCAGAAATTCAAGAGCTCACAGTGGTGGTATAAAGTTTAAAATCAATCTTTTATTCTTTAATATACTAACATTTTCAAAAGACCACATCCAGACTAAATATCCTTAAGCAGATATGTTGTTAAAATAATATTTCTATAACATATTTTCCCCTTTCTCACAAGCAGTTAGTGCATGTTAGAGAATTTATGTACACGAACTTTTACAACAGTGCTGCAGCATCGCAAATCTCCAGCTAATTTTCAAATTTTCAGACATGTCCAGTCATCAGAGTTGATGTCCAATCACCAGATTTGATGATGAAATGCCAAATTTGAGGCATAATGAAAGAATGAAAAATCATTCTGTGATTTTGCCAAAAAAATAAGGCAAATGAAACATGGATACAAAACTATTTGTATAATGAGGAAAAATAAGAAGAAAAATATGTCTTATAAAGTAAAATTAAAAATGCTTCCAGTGTGGGTGAGAATTTGACCTGAGAAAGAAAACAACAAGGAGCTGGAAGAGAACAGCCTGAGATCATATATCCGTATCCCTAAATGGTCAAAAACGTCACAGATTTTTCTGGGCTTTGAAAACATAAGAAAGGTTTGGTAGAAACAGACATCCTTTCCCTGAGTGTCCAAAGACCTGGGGAGAGCACTGCAGCGTGTTGGGTTAGCAAGGGTGCTGTATCATGTCTTTTAACTGAAGCTGGATCAAAATGTACCCTTTTAAAAATATTAGCAACTTCCTTGCTTGCCTTGTTATTCCTCTTTGAAAAAGCCATTTACCTTTATTTCAGATTCTGTCAGCTGGTGATAGATTTAACCAGGCAGGCCTGTTCACGTCTTCCTCCTTGTGTGTTCTCCAGCTTTTAGGAATCTCATGCAATTCCAGAGAGAGAGCATTTAGAACTAAATCTATCAAACGACCTCACACAGGAAATAATCCATTTTGTTCAATTTCCTTTGCCATGGATTTAGCTTGCAGACTTGATATACAGAATCCTCATTTTGGTGTACTAAATAAGATCAAAGGTGACTCTGACTATTTTAAATTCCTTTGAAAAGCTAATCTGAATCATTATGCTTTAGACAACTTCTCTCCTAGGAGGTTTTTCTTTAATGAACCATTATTTGCCATAGTACAGGATCTGCTCAACTAAAATAAGCCCAAGCATCTTAGAATTTTACAGCTGCTGTAATTAAACAAACATTGTCAGACCTAACTTTTCTAAAACCATAGACCCTAATTTTTTTGGTTATATATATGTATTAAATTTAGTGGACCAGTCAAAAATATTTTCAGAAATATTTTAAATTGAGATATAATTGTCTGCAAAAATTGAGTAGGAAGCCTAACCTAATTCAGTGTTCATTATGATTAAAAGCACTTTTGAGTTCATTGCTTTGTTCAAACAGAAAGCAAGAAATGGTCTTATGAAATGATAGGGCTTGATCCAGTGGAACTGAATTAAAAAGAATTGAAAATGAAAGTGAATTGAAGTCTTCAAGCTTTTTGTCTTTCAGCAGGTAATGCTGCAGTTAGAGGTAGCATTAAGAGCGCTGAGTTTCTTCTGAAAATATCTCTGGGCAGGAATATCTCTTCAGTACTCCAAACGTGGTAGCTGTAGGTACTAAAACATTCAAAGTATTGTCATGAAAATATTCATAAGACTACTTGCTTGAAAAGAGAAGAATCCATCTTCCGTAAGAGAGTCTGATTCCATTATCTGATTTCTTTTAAGAAAATATGTGGGTAAGTTTTCCTGTTTATTTATAGCTGCTGCTTTCATTATATCTTGCTTTCTTATGTGCCATTTCATGCATTATGCAGGAGTGAAAATGAAAAGACCCAGTGAAAATTAGGCTACAGAACATCCCCGAATTTCACCAACTTAAATCCCCTGAAGTATTTGAAAAAGTGTGTATTTTGTGCTGCTGGTGAGACAGGCGTGGGCTGAGCTGGGGTACCCTGGAGCAGGCAGGGCTTCCATCAATGCCCATCCTCTGGGGACTGCGCTGCAGAGGCAGCATCCGGGGGGTTCACACACAACCAGTATCTCTGTGGCAACAAATGGAGAGCCATGTCTGAAATATGATCATTTTTACATACACAGAGGAACAAAACTCAGCAGCTTTCACTCTCGTTATCCAGACAGCCTTAAAATGTTGCTGCATCAAGTCAGCTGGACGGGATTTCCAGTTGCAGGTAATTGATGTCTCCTTTGGCATGCCATTGATAAGGTGCCACTGATAGGATGCCTTTGTGGATTAACAGCACTGGATAGGACTGACCAATTCTTACAACCCCTTTAGAAGTCTAGGGATACCCTTTGATTTTACCATTGGTTTAAATATGCATTTTTTTTTCTCCTTTCATTGCCTAACTTCTAGGAACTAAAAAAATAATTTCAAAAATTGGCTCCCCCCCTCCCCACCCCAATTCACATGACTCTTTCTAGCCCTTTTTAATCCATCCAGACTTGAAAATAATTTTATTCTTTTAATATTTAGTTTCATCACTCTTCTGTACGTTTTCTGTAGGCTGAGAAAGCTCCATAAGGTATTTTATTACAGGTATTAATATGACACCTGATTAATGCAGCCACCATTATAATTAAAAAGCCCTTGTTCCAAGAAGATAATTACATTTCCTTGTCTTTTGACTCAACTGTATTAGTATATTATCCTTACATTTTCATTTTCCATTTTTGAGGTATTACATTTTTATAGGAAAGTTTGATTTCTTTGCAATTTTGAGTGTTTTGAAAGATTATTATTGGTCACAATAATTAGATAAACAACAAAAAACACACAGGTCTATATAGAAGAACCTGCAGTTACCAATACTTCTACCAAATTTTTTCTCCAATTCCATACGTCAGCCAAAATCCACAAGAGGAAATGAAATGCTGAATAAATGTTAAAAACTAATCACTTTCTGCTACATGGCAGCTGATACCGAGCTTTCTGAGAAACCCTATCTGAGGATATGGCAACCTTCACTGTGGCTTCTGTGAAGAGAATAGATCTAAATAATAATTCATGTCGCCTTTTGTTAAACATAAGAACATAACCATTAACATTTTAATGTAAACAAAGTGATAAAGTCACTGAGAATGATGTCTCATCTTCAGCTGGTGTTTTCTAACCATAGCTACCATACTTACGCAAGAATAATGCTTCAAAAGGCATATGCACACACAAGATATTTGGGGAAAATCCTAAACATAACTAACATCTCATGGAATCACAGAATAATTTAGGCTGGAAAATAACTCTAAGATCATTGAGGGCAACCCCAGCTCTCCTAAGTCCACCAATAAAACACGTTCCCAAGTGCCTTGTCTACGTCTTTTAAGTGCCTCCAGGGATGGTGGTTCAACCACTTCTCTGGGCAGTCTATTTCCAATGCCATACAACCCTTTCCCTGAAGAAAATTTTCCTGATATTCTCAGTCTAAGCCTCCCCTGGTGCAATTTGAGGTTATTTCCTCTGCTCTTGTTACTTGTTACCTGGGAGAAGAGACTGACCCCCACCTCACCATAACCTCCTTTCAGGCAGTTGAGGCAGAATCTCAGAGCAATGAGATTCCAACTGGGCCTCCTTTTTTCTCCAGGCTGAACCCACAGGTCCCTCAGCTGCTCTTCATCAGACTCATGCTCTGGACCCTTCCCCAACTCCACTGCCCTTCTCTGGACTTGCTCCAGCACCTCAAAATCCTTCGTGTAGTAAGAGGCCAAAAGCAAGCACAGGATTCCAAGTGTGGCCTCAGCAGTGCCCATACAGAGGGACAATCCCTGTCCTGGTCCTGCTGGCCACACTATTGCTGATCCAGGCCAAGTACCTTTGGCTTTCTTGGCCCCCTGGGCAAACTTGGCTCGTGTTCAGCTGCTGTTGACCAGCACCCTCAGCTTCTTTTCCTCCAGGCACCTTTCCAGTCACTCTTCCCCAAGCCTGGAGTGTTGCCTGGGGCTTTTGTAATCCAAGGGAAGGACCTGGCACTTGGCCTTCTTGAACCTCATATAATTGGTTTTGGACCATCCATGCAGCCTGTCCAGATCCTTCTTTAGAGACTTCTACCTTCCAGCAGACAAACACTCCTACTCAACTTGGTGTCATCTACAAACTTTCTGAGGGTATGTTTGATCCCCTCGTCCAGATTGTCAGTAAAGATGTGAAACAGGACTGGCCCCATTACTGAGTCCTGGGAAACACTGCTGGTGACTGGTGAGTGGCCACAGCTGGATGTAACTCCATTCCGCACCATTCTCTGGCCTGGCCCCACAGGCAGTTTTTACCCAGGAAACAGAACACCCATCCAATCCAACAGTCAGTTTTCTCCAGGAGAGTGCTGTGGGAAATAGTGTCAAAGGCTTTACTGAAGTCCAGGTAGATGACATCCATGGCCTTTCCTCCTCCAGTGAACAGGTAACCTTGTCAGGAGATCAGGTTGGTCAAGCAGGACCTCCACAAACCCGTACTGGCATGGCCTGATGCCGATTGCCCTGTCCATGATGGCATTCAGAATGATCTGTTCCATGTCCTTCCCTAGCAGAGAGGTCAGGCAGACAAGTGTCCTTCTTCTTGACCTTCCTGTAGACAGACATCACACATGCTGAGCTCCAGTCATCTGGAGCCTTCCTAGTTGTCCAGAACTGCTGGTAAATGACAGAAAGTGGCCTTCCGCCAGCTCTCTCAGTACCCTCTGAAGCCAAAGGAGGGTTAAAAGACTGTCCCTTGAGGGACTCTCAAACAGTCTCCAAAACAGGCCAAAGCCTACCCTATAGAAGTCCAAGACAGCAGTTCTGCTGAGCATCCTTACTTCTCTCCGAGAACTGAGAATTTCTGATAACAAGTCAGCCTCCAAACATCATGTCACCCACCAATCCCTCTCTGTTCACAAGCAGCAGGTCCAGTAGGGCACCTTTCTTAGTTGGGTCCCTCACCAGCTGTATCAGGAAGTTATCTTCAACACACATCAGGAAATTCCCACGCTATTTACTCTCTGCTGAATTGTATTTCCAGCAGATGTCTGGTAAGACGAAGTCCTCCACGAGAACAAGGACCAGTGATTATGAGACTTCTCACAGCTGGTTGTAGAATATTTCATCTTCCTCTTCATCCTGGGTAGGAGTTCTGTAACAGTTGTGTGAGTCATCCCACTATTCTTCTGTGATGGCACCTATATGACACTTTTCCCGTAGCACAAGAGTCTCCCGTTCCTCCTGCTTGTTGCCCATGTGCATTGGTGTAGTGAGACTTCAGCTGGGCTATTGATCCCAACACCCTTTTGAATGCCTAGTTGCCCTAATTCCCCTTCTCAGGCACTTCCATGATTTCTAACGCATCAATAACCCTTGTGCCTTTACTTTTTCGTAGGTCTCCAGCCCCAGTGAGACAGCAGATCAAAGGACCTCACCAGCAACCATCCCTCAAACATTGGTGTGCTGTCCCCAGGCTTATCTTGAGTGAGTTTGGTTTTATCCCTTTCCCCCTTCAAATCCATTTAAAGCTCTTTCACTGACCCCTGATAACTCCTGTGCAAAGATCCTTTTCTCTCTTTGAGACAGGTATAACCAGTCAAACGTGCAACGTGCCCTTAAATCTCACTCACTCGCAAGACCCTTCTGACTGTGACAAAGCTTTAAAAGCCAGAGACCTCATGAGAGTTAGTCTGGGCAGGATCAGTGATGTCTAGATTTACTTAAATTAGCACAATAGCTAGATGATTGATGAAATTGAGGTTGTAAGCATCACGCACTAGTTAGATATTTTTTCCTTTTACAACTTGAAGGTTTTTCCATTTCCTTCCTGCCCACACAATCATTATTGTTAAAATCCTTCCACAGGGCTCTCTGGAAAAACACAAATCTGACATTTTGGAGACATTACCATCTCTGCATGTGCACAGAACAAGGATTGGCACACAAACAAAAATACAAATATCAATGTACTGCCCCAGAAATGAAGTGTCAGTCTGACTCTGAACATTTATAAATCAAAGAAGTATGAGATTATTATCTGCTTGGCTCCTTCTCCTTCAGGGTGCCCAGAAGCATGCCAGTTAGTGCCAGCTGTGCTGACAGCTATTCATTAAGTCTATCAGGAAATTGCTCTGAGATTTAGGGGTTTCATTTATTCCTCTAAAAGCATCAGAGCAGGTGCTTTACTCATAGTGGGAAGTCCGAATTCTTCCTTTCAAGACAGCTCATATATGCTTCAGTTTGGCCAATAATAATGTTTTTGAGGGCTGTAAATGGCAGAATGCACTGCTTTCTTTGCTCTGGCCTGATGAAGTCAAGCAACAGTGGGTCCTCTCTGAATCTCACCATGCACATTCTGCATCTGAGCATGTGCTGCCATCTGGTCAGGGATAAGTTCAGAACAAGCAAGCAAGAAAAATGACAGTAGGAATATTTCCACTCTCAAGGATTTTCCTACACTTCAGGAAAAAGCAGATGGGATTTTCCTCCCTTCCGGTTCCCCAGATGGGTGCCCTCAGCACTAGCTGGCTGACCCCCTAGAGTCTCCTCTCTCATGAGGCAGTATTTGCCAGTGCACAACCTCAGCTATTTTCTGTTCTGGGATTCACCTGGATACATTCTCCTGGATACATTCTCCCTTAGCAATAGAAATAACTATGAATTATTTTCTTCTTTAGTTTAAGACATGAAGGATGAAAGTTTAATGCTTGATACTTCTTCCTGACTGACACAATATGGATGTTATTATTATCCACATAAAGCTAAAAGTTTCTTGCATGCCAAATTTTTGTCCTTGGATCCCAATGATTACATTTTCCTCCAGAAAGAGAGTAACTCTGCACATTGCATCTAATTTTTACTTACTATCTCTCCACTTACTCTATTTTATGAAATGTAAATATTTGCAATGGCATCTGCTATTTTATATATGTCTATCTCTATATATATTTTGTATGTATTTCTATCATATGGCCCTTGTCTTGTAAGCACATTAAAAAAGCTTGGCCATTGAAGTCTATCACAAATAATTAAGTTTTATAAATTATTTTTATTGCTTTTCTCTTAGTTACTTCCTTAAGACAGAATGGCAGAACTGAAAATGCTATTGGTACTAGGAAAGCAACAATAACTGGTATAACCTAAGCATCTCCATCTAAGCTCATCTTTATTTTTTCTTATTTCCTTCTTCATGTTTGCAGAATGTTGGAGTTAAGACCCAAGACACAGAAAATAGAGTTTGCCTCTGCAAATAATGTGTGGATGGGTGATATTTTTTTCTTCTTTTTTGTCTTTTTTCTCTTTAATGAAAGCATTTCAATTTCCTTTTATTCATTTAAATGCCAAGAAGTGTGCATTAAACAGAATGATATTGTGGTTTTGAATTATCATTTTTCCCAAATCTTTCCAAAAGGGACAGGCATACTTATTATTAATAGCTCTAAATTCACAGTCTCCCCATTTGCACGTTGCCATGATCGTACATAGCTTTAACTGAAATTTGTGTGTGTATACACACACGTACATATGGGTTTCCTGAAATCAAGAACTACCTAATAGTGGTGGTGCATTTTTTCCCCTGAAATTATTAAACATAAATATCTACCATGATATCATGGTTTCAAAAGTAATTGTGTAACTCTTCTGGGCTTACTGTAAAATTCCCATTGACACTTACAGGAGCAGGGTCAGTTTTGTGAGCCTAACACGTCCGAAAACTTTGTGAAAACTCCACATTGTACAAATGTTTGTAGGAACTCTAAGAGGAAGACAGAGCTTTTATTTTCTCAATCTATAATCTGTTAATGCATTAGTCTGTGTTAACTCTGATTTTTTAAAATATTTTTTTATGTTTATGACAGATTTTTCTGCCACTTTTCCTCAGCACTGGAAAAATAGACAACTTCAGAAAATATTATTCAGGCTAGTGTAATCGACATCTGTTTTTGTCTAGAAGTTAATAAAGCTTTGAGTTTGCCATGTGGCAGATGCTTTTAAGGATTTGGAATGGGACTGTGTCCATCTTTATCCAGCAAAGGGTAACTTCTCTCCATTTCTTGACAGCATTTATTCCATTGTACTCATGTACTCAGATGACATCAAATCTCTACAAAAGAATTTATAATTATTAGAGGAAAATTTTGTTCCTACTGAGAAATGTAGAAACAGGAACTAGCTCTGAGACTGGCAATGTTTTGTTATAACCCTGAACTTTTCCACAGTAGAACAGTGAGTTTCAGCTGATCAATTTATCTGTGAAATACTTCCTTATGCCATGAAGAAGTGTAGGGGAGGATGGATGCTTTTCAAACAACACATGGGTACTGTTGCCAAAACGACTTTTACTTAAATAGGATTGGAGTCCACATTTAATGATGAAAGTGCTTATATGTAATGAAAGGGCTTCTACAGTTGCACAGCCTTTCTGATTAACACTGCCCACAAAATGAACCAAAAGTAATGAATTTTATTTAACAGCTCCAAAATTATTACAGAAAATAAGATTTACAATGTTTTAATTTTTTTTTTTTCTCCTAAAAGAATTAAATGCTTTGCCTAAAATACTAAAAAGATAATTTCTTAAGTTCAGTTGATAAGGGGCATGAGAAATGTGGTTTCCAGTCTTTTAGGAATTAAAGCTGTGAGTAAAGTGTGTTGTCCGGAGGGTCCTTTCCCACAAAGGGCAACGGGAAGAGCAGAGATGTCCGAGGCAGCTAAAAAGAGAAAAGTAGGTACCTCATTCTGGCTGTGTTTCTTCCTCTTGAGCCTGATTTGAGGCTACAAGCTCATGTTGATCTTGTCTTGTAAAACACAGAGACACTGGTAGCTTTTGAAGGAGAGAGAGAAGAGCGGAGATGGGCAGAGGAATGGGGATTTCAGAAACCCACAGCACCTTGTTCCACTTTACTCAAGCAGGGACCCTCTGCCTGTGTGCCTCTGCCTGACAGTATAAGAATATATATAAGAATAGCTGAAGCCTTAGACCCTTCATAGCCTACAGGAACTTGTGAACTGATTTTAATGGAAATGGCTTTTCAGTCAGATCTAGGGAACTTTTTTCACAAATATATTTATTAGATTGGAATGCAGTTTACCATAGGAAGTGTCAAATGCAATAATAGAAATTCACTTCAAAGGCTTTTTTCCATTCAGCTTCTGTCATCCTACGAATATTTTGGTTTCCATTTCACTAAGAGACTAAGAAATTACACGTTAGGTGCCCTATTTGGACAAACTCTACCTTATTAAATATCACATATTTCACCAGATTAAATGATGCAACATTTTCTTTAAAACCATGAAAATAATGAGAAAATAGATAGAGTATATATTTAAATATATAGCCACAGTGCTGGAACCAACTGATAGGAGAATATAGTAAAATGACATTTATATTCTCAATCTCATAGGGAAGAGTTGTCACATTTCTAAATAAATGCAACTAAATGAAGCATTTCAATTTATATAAAAAAAAATCAAATTTTTCTGTAGAGGAAGCAATAAAAATTTTTCTGACTAGCACTACTTCAGAAAACTTCAGTTATGAAGACCATTAGTCTGACCTCATTTACCAGAACAGAATTCACTTCAAACTGATTATAGTAGCAACTTATCTGTCATGCTCTTTTGAAATAAAAGGAACAAGAAAAATTGAATCAATGTAGTAATTATATTAAAATATCTTCATTTTTCATAATTGGTTTAATATGTTAACAAGGGAGAACAATGTAACCAATGAAGTAATTACTTGCTTCTATCTGATCCCTATTTCTGTAAGAAACAAAGTTAAACCCTGAATTAATTATTTTAAAATTCTCGTTTTACTCAGCCTTACTTTTCATATTCTTGAGCCCCAAACTGATGTAGAATAATTAAGCTAAATACTCCTCTTTTCTGCATATATTCATATAATGGGTGTTGAAGAGAAAAAAAAAACAAGTCAATGAACTTCACAGCTGCACATACATGTTAATATCAGAGCCAGGTGAGCCCTGTTTGTCTTTTGAATTGTGTATAATCTGTTGGTGTCTCAGAGACATGGTACGGCTTTCTGAATTCAGCAACAAGTCTGTGTTCAGGGAAGTCAGGTGGCTGGAATTCTATTTCCATGCTTAATAACACAGATTGCCTCAAATAACTTCTTCAAGAATGTAAGGAATTAAGATACAGTAGTCAGTTAATCAGCTCCTTCAGTTTGGATCTGTTCCTGAAAACTAACTTGGATTCAGTCCTAAGTTAAAATTTAACACTGTGAATACCTACCTTTATTCTGTACGTATATAGATCCTTACATATACACACATGGAAACACGTCTACTCATGCACCACAGAGACTGCAATTATCCTGGAATGACAACAAAGTATCCAACTTAATGACAGGTGCCCTTGCCCAGCCAGGACCAGCGGTGAATTTAACTCAGTCATTAATGCCTGCTCCCCTAAAATGAATTCCTAACTCTGAATTAACTGCCATAACCTTGCGACTCCCATGTGCCTCCCTTAAACCTTCCTATTGTCTCTAATCCTCATTTTAGTATTAGAATTTAGGATATTCCCCATGTAGGCACTTCTGACTGGAATCTACCCTGGAGCCAAATTTCTCCACAGAGAATCTCTACAGCAGAGTACCTCATTATCTCCTTAGCTGATGGTAATACATCATTACAAACCCTTACTTTTGTCCTGTGGTATTTTATCTGAGCAACAGACTTGGCATTTCAGGTTCTGCTGAGTCCTAACTCCAAATCTAACACCAGCATCAACACGAAACTTGATTGCTTCCAGAGATGCAGTAAATCCTACCTGCCGTAAGAACTGTGCCACAACTTTTTGCGCTCTCAAACAGGCTTCAAGGGAGTCCTTATTCCTTTTACTTCCTAATAGGAGATTGAGGTCTCTTCCCTCTAACTTCAGCCAAACCCATAATGCAACTTTAAACATAATTAGTTTACAAATTTCCATGGGTTACTACCATATCCCTGAAAATCAGATTTTGAATAATTTGTTTCTGCTGGTGCCCCTGTTCCCTGTATTAACTGCTTGAGAGGATCTAGAAATTAATGTACTTGATCAACTACTGCTTTCAGCTTGAGAACTGATCCATGTTATACCAAAGTCATGGCCTCGTTACACCCATACAAGTTAGGACCATAAATCATAAACTCAGTTCCTGCTGACACCCAGGCTCTTAACTCTATAAATTTGGAAGGCTACAGACACAAACCTAACTCCCAGACTGTAATCTATTTCTGAACACCAAGTACAATTCTTTGCTTTTCTGAACTCTAACAGCCATCCTTTTCTTGTTCAGGACTGTCCTTCAAATTGAAACTACACCAGTGCAGCTCAGCCCAAGCCTACGGGCCTTATGTCTTGCTTCTGTCAAAAAGCAAAAGCACTGTCTTTAGGCCAGAGATCATCATACTCCTTGTTACTAAATGGAAACCTTTGTCTGACCATAGCAATAACCTTAGCTATTCAGTCTTTCCTGCCCTGACCCCTGAACTGAAGCTGAGCTACATCTTCTTCATCCAGAATTTATTAGAGAAATATTAAGATTTTCTGTAAGTTTTCATCATCCTAGTCACAATGACATGTTTTAAGCAGTAAAACTATTTATTTAGACATTACTGCCTCAAAATTGAATATCTTTTGCTGACAAGTGAACCCATCCTGGCCCAGACAACAATATGACACTTACTTCTTTCCAGCAGAGCATTCTCATGAGCCTTGCATGACCCAGATTGGGGAGATGAAGTTTAATATATGAAGGCCTTAACCTTCAAGTTAACCAGCATTAGGGACTATCTTAACCAGTGATGGTTCAGAAGATTAACAGGTATAAACCTATAATCATGTGTAAATTAAAAAGTTGTGTAGATAATTGGTCTTGATTTTGTGTCAAAATAAAAAATTAGGGTTTCTTTTCCTTTTCTTCTTTTCTTTTCTTTTCTTTTCTTTTCTTTTCTTTTCTTTTCTTTTCTTTTCTTTTCTTTTCTTTTCTTTTCTTTTCTTTTCTTTTCTTTTCTTTTCTTTTCTTTTCTTTTCTTTTCTTTTCTTTTCTTTTTTCTTTTCTTTTCCTTTCCTTTGTGGAGGGATTATGGTTAGATTGCTATTCTTATAGCTATTTATATAAAATGCCAGAGAGAATGATAAAAGTGGAAAACTAATGGGGAAATGTTTATCTAACTAGCAATACATGTGGCTTGCTAAAGAATGAGAATCATTCTTCTATATATAAAATGTCTTCTATATATAAAATTTATTTGACTTTTGCTGGAATCAAGGAGGTGCTAGGTGTTTGATTGGAGGAAGAATGGTTCACTGATTATTTGTGAGACTGTAATTTGACAATCCAAATACTGCTGTTGATTCATTAAATAAACCTGACTACTATTTCTACTAAATATGTTTTGTTCCTGCCTTTATGAATGGGTCTACCTTGGTCTCTTCTGATCTAGTAACCTGCTTGATTTTCTAATGCCAGGATGACTGCCCCCAGACTTTCTGTGGCCTGTGACCAACATGAAATCTGAGGACTGATAGAGAACTGGAGGTACTGATGACAACATTAGGATTTTACCCAGCAGAATTAGAGTTAGAATTTATGATTAAGACTGGTGCTCTTGACTGCTGCTCCTCATGAGGGCAGAAACTGCTTTTTATCCTGGAGCCTGTCAGAGCAAGGGGAAAAGACTGATATTATAGGCACATAAAAGTTACGTCCTAACTTTGCAGATCTGTCATGATATAGATACACTTTGTTCTTTAAGTCCTGTTACTTCTAGTCTTAACCCTAATGAAATTACAGTGCCACCACTCATCAATTCCTAACAGTGCCTTAAAACATTCACTTGTGAAACACTCCTACCCCAGCTTCACAGGAGAGAGCAATAAATCTCCCAGTGCCTTCTTGCTCTCCAGTCCTCTAACTCTAGTCTTAATCTCTTCCTGACAGTGTACAGCAGAATCTGTCACTGGCTCAAGAATTAACATTAAGTTGCACGTTAGTGCTGTGACTGACTTCTCTGAAAACACCCAGCCGGGACATTTTGTCAGACCAGGAGCTGTCAGGAGGTCCCTGCTACCACTGCTAGAGCAGCAGTAAAATTTAGAACAGTGGAGACAGCTGTATATTTTGGTCCTGCTAAGATCAATAAAGGTTGTTGCTGACATGGGCGAATACCTTACACAGAATTCACAAGGAGAATGAATTAGAATGGTTTTCATTATGGCTGTGATTAGGTGTGGAACAATCCCATGCTTCTGCCTGAAAATGCTGTGAGTCTAACGGTGATGAGCAATCCTGGAACAGGGAAGGTGACTCATGGGGTGTTTGAGGACTTCCAGATCATCCCTGGGACAGGAAGATAGGCTGGCCTGATAGTGAAAGATGCAGGGGAGGGGTTATTTTAACCCAGAGTTGGAACTCAGGATAGCAGAAGTTGAAGAACTAACTCCTGGATTAATTCTGCCAGGTTCAGTGTATAATTTATTCCGAGTCTGTGAGGGATGAGTGCTTTGTTGCGCTAAGGCTATATTTAGGCCTGTAGTGGGGTTTGGGACAGCTGAAGTTGGAAAATTAATGTCAAGTGTGAATTCTGCGTGGCTCACAGAGCTGGGCTTTTAGATGTATATTGTTCTAGTCCTGGTTAGATGGAGCTAATAAAATACAATGTTAAATATAAGTTTGGCATTAGGCTTTAGAGAGAAGAATTCTGGTATTTTATTAGACTAAGTAGGAGTGAATGCCAACAGAGAGCTGCTGGTTGACTTTGTTAAAGGTAGTGTTACATTTGAGTCAGACTTAGTGTCAGTTTTTAGGAAAACTGTCTGGATTTATCTGGGGTTAGCTTAATTGCTTGGCTGTATGAGAATAAACCAGTATGAGGTAAAAAACCATGTTTTTGTCTTTAGATCCAGATATCTGCCACTGGAAGAAAGGTATGACTGGAAAGTGACAAATAAAGTGAGCTACACGTTTGTGATTATTGTGTGAGTTAATCAAGGTCATTACAGTATCTTGTTTTTGTACTGGTTTAGGATTAGAATCAAGTCTGAGCATTGTGGTTCACTGACAGATCCTCCAAAGCCTGCAGAGATAAGATGAAGGTCAGTGCCAGCAGTGGCATTTGGCATTTGATTGATATCAGGAGTCGGGAAGGTCACTGCGCTTGCATTTAATGGTTGTGTTAGGGCAGGCACGTGAAAGAGCAGAGCCAGGTTTATTGATTGAATTTCCAAGATTAGCAGGGCTAGGATGATATCTGAAATAGGTCATACTTAGTGCAGGGACTAACAAGAATTGCTGCTCTTCTGAGTTAAGTTTGTGATTAGCATTTGCTGTGTCAAGAACGAAAGAGCTGAGGCCAGCAGGCTGGAGAGGAGTCAAACTGAGAAGGTAGGCTTGCTGTTTGTTCTGGATGTAATTATCTCTGGGCTGTGAGATACCTGATAGGATAGCTATGTAGATGAATCTCCATTAAAAGGAAAATAAAAAAAGAGGGGGTGGGATAGTCCAGGTGATGAAAAATTCTCATAATACCCATGCCTTGAAAATTGTTGCATAATCTTACCTTTATTACAATTTATAAAGCTCAGACTTCCATGAATCTCTTTCACTTCGAAACTGGAAATGTTGCATAGCTCAAATAAAAGTAGCAAGAACAGATTTATCCTACTCAGGTACAGCACTGGATTCTAGCTAATAAGCATTCTGAAATTTAGAGCACTGGACAGCTCTGGCTGGGCACAGACTCATTCTGCACCTGAGGCACATCAGGACTTATTATTTCAGATACAGCTAAGATTGCCCTGAAAACACTTTGCTTTTTTAAAAGCAGATCTCAGGGAAAAACAAAACAAAATGAATCAAACATTCCCCTTAAAAAATTAAAGAAACCCAACTAAAACACACAAATGTGATGATACAAAGGTTGAGAACATAATTTCAAGTAAATTTGGACTTGATGATCCTTGTGTTTCTCTTCCAACTTGGAATATTCTGTGGTCTGGAAATAAAGTTAAGAACATGCTCCTTTGCAACCACAGTGTGACTATTTTAACTAAATTGTGTGGTGCTTAGAGTTGCCTTCTACATATATGAATTTTCTTTCCTAAAGTTGTTTGGGTTTTTTTGGTTTTTTCTTTTTTTTTTTTTTTTTTTGTAAAAACAAGAAGAAATTATATTCATAGTTCCACTACTGGAAATATTAATAAAATATAACTATCTACCTGTGTTTTGAAGGGAATTTTCAGTTTAAAAAACATAAAACAAGTATTTCTAAAACCCCAGAGATGTTAAGTTATATTTTGACATAAATATTCAATATGTAGCCATATAGCAGTTGAAAGGATCTGAATTAATCTGTGAATGCATATAAAAGCTTCACAAAATAGTTTTGTACACTTGCTTTAAAGAGAGGTAAACTGAATTAAAATGAACTACTTGCTAATTTCCTCCATGAAAAAAAAAGGAATTACTGTATATTCAGAAATAATGTGATGTAGTTTTGGGAAGGATGTACCAGCTTTTACACACACTGACTAGCTGAAGCTCTATTTCAAAACCAGGAAAATTCAACAGGCTAATCGTTAGGGTTTCTTTGCCTTTGGTTCTGTGATGAGTGAGAATGCAAACTTGCACTGGAGCAGCACAGAAACCTTCATTGCTATCCTTAGAAACACTGGGTCATCACGGATTTAACATTCCAGGTGGGGCAGTAGGATTTAATATGGTGCCCAAGACAGCAGTGGTTACACTCATGTTACCTTTTCCCTTTCTCACTGGCACCCACAGTGTTGCAAGGAAGTTGATAGAGTAATGAAGGCCAGGAAATGCCATGAGGTTTACAATATTGTACAAGCCACTGCCCCACAAGATTGTGCTTCTTCACTGACTCTGGTCCCATCTGAGCATCAGAGAGCAGCTGATATGACCATTTCTAAGCAGCTCAGTCAGATTATGAAACAGCATTGACAATGATGTTTAATTAATGAGGTCTGGGCTCCTTCTAGACAAGGACAAGGCTGGGGAGGTAGAAAAGCTAATGGTTGATGGTGAACAGAATTGACCTGAGCTCAGAAATCTGATCAAATACCCATTTGTGTCAATGGAGTCATATCATACATGTGCAACCCTAATAAGTTAAAAAGAGGAAAGAATTAAGACTTGAAGACAGAAGCTAGCACTGACAGATTTTTAGGGGAATTTTCTCTGCCACAAAAAATTTAGGTAGACACTGAGAATGGGAATTTCACACTGAACTACGGTTACCTAACTGGTCAGCGTATACTACAAGTTATGCTTGTAGAGCATAACCAGATGATGAATGCACTAAAAATGTGAGAGAGGAATTGAAGTAGGCTGCAGAAGATCTAACTGGCTCTCCGCATTAAAGATATAAAAAAATAAATCCTGTTGCTCAGATTTTTTTTTTTTTTTTTTAATTTAAAACTACCCAGCTAGAGAGATAGGCATCCTCAGAATGGGATTAATTCCTCTTGTTTTAGCTCTTGAATGATCTTTGGATCGATTACTCTCTGAAGACACTGTATTCTCCCAAGTTTGTTTAAAGTAATAACAGAGGAGGGAATAAAATATGTGTTTTTATCTGGAATTACCAGTTTGACTGTTGGAGTTCAACCCTAATATTTCAGTTGCAAACACTCCAATATTAGAATGGTAACAAGTTCAAAGAGGTCATAATCCTGTCTCTGACATTTGGGTATTTTTAAAATTAAAAAAAAAAAATAATCTGAGCAAGAGGATATATTTTTTTATGCCTTTGATGTGGAGAGCCAGCTAGATCTTCTGCAGCCTACTTCAATTCCTCTCTCACATTATTAGTGCATTCATCATCTTACAAGTGCATGCAAGTAGTTTTGAAAATACCATATGAGAGTTCATGGGGTCTGCTGTCTGTAAAATCATTCTGTCTGACATTTTTATAAAACCTTCATCAAAAGTGTTCCCATGAGCCTGTACCCAGTTAGATGAGGTCAGTATGTTCCTGTTCCTGTTCCTCTCTGGTAAACCTACTCATTTTTTCTGAATATGAAATGATTTTCTGAAAAATGTCAATTGCAAAACAATCTTAACTGCAGTATTGCAGCCTGTGGGGAGGATGGTTGTTCTCCAACCAAATTTGTGTAATCTTGTTCACTTAAGTGAAAAGTAACGTGCATATATCTGCTTTAATCTTGATCTTTGTAAAATATCAGTCCAAAAGACATTAAGCAATTCCTTGTGAAAGTCGTTTTATAAACAGACATTTGCATTTCATTCCATGTATATTAGCATAGAGTGATTGACACCAAGTTTATCCAGGGTTCATATTCCCAGGCATTTACATTTCATAACAACCTTATTTTGTAAGCACAAAGAAGGAAAAAGGGGGATTATGTTTCTGTTCCCCAGTCAGGTTTAGCGATGTGAACAGCCCTGGAGAGCAAACCAGACAGTGCTGAGCACTCCATGTCCATGGTACATTTCAAGCATGGGGAGGAGAAGGAGGTTTCAGGCCAAGTCTTGTCTGGTCCCATGGCCTGAGCTCCCACTCAGTGAATACCTGGAGAGTTCACTGAAGTTCAGCTCCATCCAAAGGGAATTCAGATCAAGCCCGCTGAGCCAACTCCATGGTGTGCACCAAAGCATGTTAAGCAGGGAGCACTGGAGAAACATTTTGAAATAGTACTCCTGATCCAAGTAAAGCAGGAATGCAAAGCTCAATGACAACAGCCCTCAGGAAAGTACTAATGAAAATAAAACAAATGTTGTTTTCACCTGCTTTGAGTTTTGCAGGCACAAGAGTCAATTTACCCCTCACCATCACCAGCTGGCAACTGAGATGAAGCAAAGAGATTCCTTTCCTGTTTGTATATAAAAATTGAATTATCTTAAATTCTGCTTGCTGAGATTATAATAGAAAATGTTGAGACTTAGACTAACACTGCTGATTGCAGACATAATATCAAAACATATTCAGGTGTGGAAATAAAGTCTTTATTAAATGAACAGCTGTAGAAATAGTCCTTTCCTTACTGAAAAGAAATTGCTGATACAGAGGGTCAGGTTATCCTCTTCTTTCATTATCAGCAGAAGTGCTAGGGATAGCAAGGCACTCTGGGACAAAATTACCAGGCACACAAGCGCAGGATTTTCCTTTGTGAACTGTTGAAAAGCTAATGCTACCTATCCTATCTGTTCCCACAATGATTTTAATCTTTGTTAAAATCATCAAACTGGTAGCAACAAAAGAAATGTGTGATACAAAAAACAGGATGTCCTTTGAGTCTGATATATAATATATGGCCTGAAAAAAAGTAAAATATAAGAAAATGAATTAAAATAACTTAGAATAAATACAGACTATAGAAAATGTCAATGTGAAAAGGCCTTTTACTGATTTAAAATTTAATTGAATTTCAAAATGCTCATCTTCAGTCAAATGCTGAGGAAGCTCTGTTTATTCACAGTTTCCTGGATGTCCTAGAACTGATTGATGACAACCATGCTATCATTTTGTCACAATAGACAGTTTCATATGAAAAGAAGAAAGAAATATTTTCTCAGCATGAAAACTGCAAGTGTCTTTAGAAAGAGACTTGTTTTACTATGATGTTGTTGCACTTTCTTAATAGGTAAGACATCTGTGATCTATCATTTGGGCCCTAACACTCAAATAGATTTTGAAATGCTGGTATTCAGCAGACTGGCCCATAATTACACTAGGGATATGAGTTTAAATGCTTTCATTTAGGTCTCATAGTAACATAGTATGGTTTAATCAATACACAGAAGCAATTGTTTACTGTTTGTGATAGCTAATGTTGTTTAATTCTGAGAATTAATGACTTGGATAAAATGAAGAGTAAAAGCCATATTCTAATTTGTGACTAAGGCAAGTTTCAGTTTCATAGAATTGCAAACTATTAAAAGAGTGAAAGACAAGAAATTACTGCTTCAATCACTGTAAGTGCATAATTTCAACTAGGAGGGCATTTTTAAAGTATTGCAATAAGCAAAAAAAAAAAAAAAAAAAAGGATGGAAAGAAAATATGTGTTAGTCAAAGCACAAACCAGGTTTTTAATGAGGTATAAAAAGCTCTCATAAAAACCATGAGAAGGTTGTTTGAAATGTCCAGTTTTGGTTCATAAAATTTGAAAGTCTCCAGGGCATTAATTTTGAAGGATTTCATGTGACTTACAAGTCATGTAGCCAGACACAGTCCACCATGAAATTTGAAGTATTAGCTTATTTACCAGTTCATATTGGAGACGGAATCATGGGGTTTACCATGAACACACTGGGTTTCGTGTTCATTTTTTTTTCTCCCCCCTCTCTGTGAAGACATGCTGAACCATAATCATAACCTCAAATAAAATAGCAAACAGTACTACTGTTTTTCAACTACTGAATCATACTTGCTGCTCCTTCCATGTAAACTTCCATTTTCTCTTCCACAACCTACTGCATTCACTTGCAATTTGCAATGAGCTTGGTTAGCTATCAAAATAAATCAAGTGTGATAATGTATTGGTACTGGATTGTCCTTGTAAATATGAGTTAGAAGTGCTATTTTTAGTTTTAAAAATGTAAGTCAATGAAAGCAAACTTTATACACTACAAAGTGTCCAGGAAAACAGGTAAACCAGCAGGTTTTTGTGTCTAATGTAGAAGAAAAATGTGAGGTACCACTGTGGTTAGGGACCTTCTAATATACACTACACCTGTGCTTTTCACTAATAGAACTAATTAGAACTAATAGATGTGAACCTTTTTGTTATTGTAGATTTAAACTTTAGAATAATAAAATCTCAGGGAACTTAATCAAACACCGAAATTAGGAGGATTCTGATTTACTTTCTCCTCAACAGAGACATTAAGCTTTCTTTACAACAAGTGCATCATTGGAACATTTCAAGTCAGGTTCCTGCTAAGAAAAAGCTGATCAGTGCCATGGTACCATGTTCTCAGCGTCATGCTGTGTGTGTCCTTTGGAAAGTGAATGGTCATAAATAACAAATTCCACTGGAAGTTGCCTCCCAGGTGGGAAAGGCTCCAAAGCAGGACAGGTGGGACAGCCCAGGCCACGACCTGCCAGTCTTGCAGAGATGCACAGAAGAGTCTTTTTTCAGAATCCTCAGCTTTTACACAATACCCGGGGGCTGGGAAAAAAGGGCCTCTGAAATTCACTATGTTCCTAGAAACTAGAGCAGATATCTTTCCAACTTCCCATCTATGCCCCAAAGGAGTATGGATGCAAAATCTAGAAATGAGAATGTATTTCATTTTTCCAAAGCCTTATATGTAAATACTATATACTTACATGCAAAAGCTGTATAGTTATTCCCATCTGTTTTATCTTCAGGAGGAAGAATAAAGTTGTGAAAATGAGTAAGCAATCACATGATTGCACAAACACCTTCATGATGACCAGGTTATTCATGTTTTCAGAGACTATCTGTACCTACAGTGAGTGCAAATCTAAGTTGAAGAGGACCGTGGGAAAAAAGAGAGGAGGGGAGGTGAAAGCTGCAGTGTTACTGCTGCTCTTTCCAGCACCTGCCCACATTAGGGAGTGGCAGAAACAGATCTCTGCCTCCCCAGAACCCTTAGGCAGGTGTGCACTGCCTTGGCATGCAGGGAGAGGCCTTCTTCAAGGGCCACAAGGCAATCAATGCAGGCTTCTGTGCTTTCACACTTGGATGCTTCCCCTCTAATTCATAAGGATGAAAGCAATGGGTTAAACACATCCTTACTGTAAGTTCTCTGAAGTGAAAGCAAATCTTTAACCAAAGATTTGAAATTAAAATTATTTATCCTTTATTTATGTCCAAATTCCTCCAAAAATTTGGAAAAGTACTTTTTTCCAAATATTAAAGAGAAGCTAGACCTGGAGACAAAAATCCAAAGGAGGCATACCGAACGGGGCATGAAAAAAAAAAGATTGGTATGGGGCTGGTGTTTGGTATTCTCTGCAATATGTATTTGTGCCTCAGCTTATTTTTAACCACTTTTTCTGTTACTAATGTAGATGTTCCTGTTATTCCCAGTAAACCCAGAAATGTTACCTTTTTCTCAGCTTCATCATTGTCATTATGTGTTCTTGAGGGATAATTCTCTGAGCTCCCCATAGCAGATAGAAGGCTACTGTTATAGAAGCTGAATTATATATTGTATTTAAAAAGTTATTATATTTAATCCAATTTTATCAATGATATAATGTATATAACATATATAATGTATATTAACCAGCTATATATACAGCCTGATTTGCAAAGAGATTAAAGAAAGTACTGATGTGTGCCCACTGTTGGGTGTTTTCCCAAAAAGACCTGTCACATTTGATCATTCGCTCATGGTACACAGCCTGAGCTCAGTGGAGTTCCAGCTGCTGACAGCCCTGATGTGGCTGCAGCCAATATGACAGTCTTCTGCATCAGGTGCCATCTCTGCAAGGGCATCTGGAATTTTCACGGAGTGCCAGGAAAATCCATTTGATAGGCACGTGCTGGAAAATATCACAAGCGACACAATATGCTGGTAGTTTTCCTAAGGAGCTACTAGTATGGGTTATTCCAGAACGTGGTCCCAAAACATATTTGAAGAATATAGAAATAAAGTAAACGCAGTAGGTATCCTGTCTGCAAGAAAATTCACAACTTTCCCAAAATAGGGCCATGAAAACAATAATAAGAACCAACTCCCCTCTGCACACACTAGAAAGTGTTCTGTTTTAGAGCCCATGATTCTGTTTTAGACTCCTTTTCAACCAATTCACTAGCAGACACAATAAAAATGTAGTCCATGATATTATGTACACATTTCACCTGAAACACATTTCTTGTTACCTGCCTGTGATGTTGAACCCTGAATGGCTGCATAAGCAGCAATGTAGTTAAGAATCAGACCCCCTGCATTTTACACGTAGCATAATTTTAATTGTTATTTATGGAACAGGTGCATCTGATTCTTGACAGAGAAAGAGCTACTCTGTTAAACCTGTCAGTGATTTCTGTACAGCTCTTTTAAAGATTGTGAGCAATCAAGCAGATAAAAAGTAGAAGTTTCCAAATCTCAGAGGTGGATACAGTTTCATACTGAAGATGATTTTCCATTCCAGATTCTTTCAGTGTTTCTCTCATGGCCCATAATGCAGCTGCTCAGAGCCCTTGTTCTATTTCTCCCAAAAAGTGACCACAGTGTTTTAATCTAGATGGTGACATGGCTTGTGGCAATAGTCTATTGTGATATTAATTTCTTTTTTGAATTTAGGCTCTCATCAAAGTTGTGTCATTCTGTTTTGGTGAATGTATGTCACCTTCCTAGCAAGGATCGTGTCTAGAGCATTACAGTGACTGAAAGGGATGTGAGTGCCTACTCTGTTGCCTCTCTCTGGATGCAAACCTAAATGATAACTGCAAAGGAAATGTTAATTTGTTGAGGCTTCTTAAAGGAATACATGCATATAAATAATTAATATCTAATACCCCATGTCACTTAATTTTGAAATATATGCTGTGTAATATTTAAAGTCACTCTGGTTTTAGTTCCATTTTTCTATATTGCTCTACTGAAGTCTGGGTTCTTTATTGTTATTGAAAGCAGACATAAGCACAGAAAATGATTAAGGTATTTGTTTAGGGTAACTTTACATTTTGGAATTTTAGAAGATTCAGGTTTTAAATAACTATAACAACCTCTTAAATCATATAATTATATTAATTATACAAAATATTAAATTGCATAACTATACATTAAAAATTTTACTGTTTAAGTTTCAAATTATAAAAGCAATTAACTTAATTTAATAAAAGTTATTAGAGTATTATATTTTAAAATATCTTCTAAACTCTCAGAACATGAAGTTTGCTGTTGAAACAGGTGGGGCTACTGAAAATCTTAGGTCACATATGTGTTATAATTCGGTAATTGCTGGAAAATTAGTTTGAGACATTCTATTAAAGATGCTGCAGAAACACCGTGTACTGCTTATTCATGTGATCACAAGAATGAGCACAGAAAGAACTTATGACTTTGTTTATAATGCTTGTGAAGGTGATGATTTAGGTTATACTTTCGGGTAGCCCGAGAATCACTCCCTCTGTTGCCAAAATGGATTTTTTCATACCAGCAAGAAGATGACATTAGAAGATATGGAATAGGGAGGGGGAAACATGAGACAGATCAGTGTTGTATGAAAAATCAACCATCTGAAAAATGAATGAACACAATTCTCAACAATAGTCTCCTCTGAATTACTTTCAAAGTACTTTGTCTGTTGTGAAATTTTTCTCTGTCTGTCCTAGATGGCAGACTCCAATGTCAAGCCTGCCCCCAGAAGGTTCATTGGTATTCTTTATTGCTGGAGCAAGAACCATTGGACAGAATAGGAAATGTGGATGCTGAGCCTGAATGTGGACTATGAAGATTAGAGAAAAAAAAATAATTTAAATATATATATGCATAGATTTTTGATTTAGTGTTGCTGATGATGTAATCTAATAAGGAATTATAACGTTACTTAGAGCTGCTTTAGAGATCTTTATAACATTCAGACCCTTACAAAATGACCTTTTCATGCCTAAAATGCTGATGCTACATTTGCTCAAATCAGGGTTTATTCTTTTATTCCCTTGGGGTTATTTGTTGTGAATTTTTCATATGCCTGCTTGTGCTGCTTTTGGCTTGGGTAATTTTCTCCATAGTAGCTGGTATGGGACTGTGTTTTGTTTTTGTGCTGGAAGCAGTGCTGATAACACAGGGATGTTTTAGTTATTTCTGAGCAGTGTTTGCACAGTGCCAAGGCCTCCTCTGTTTCTCAGCCACCCCACCAGCGAGGAGGCTGGGGGTGCACAAGATGTCGTGGGGTCACAGCTGGGACAGCTGACCCCAGCTGACCACAGGGACATCCCAGACCATCTGGTATCTATGGCGCAGCATTTAGAGCTGGGGGAAGAAGAGGGAAGGGGAGAATGTTCAGAGTGATGGAGTTTGTCACTGCTGCGCACGACAGAGCCCAGCTTTCCTGGGATGGCTGAACACCTGTCTGCCCATGGGAAGCCGTGAATTAATTCCTTGCTTTGCTCAGCTTTGCTTGTGTGCAAGGCTTTTGTTTACTCATTAAATTGTCTTCATCTCAACCCGCAAGTTTTCCTTGCTTTTACTCTTTCGATTCGCTCCCTCTTTTGGCCAGGGGCAAGTAAATGAGTGACTGTATGGGGCTTGGTTTCCTGCTGGGCTAAACCATGACCGTGCTACAGTAAACTGCTTGTTTGCAAGGTATGTCTTGTATTCTGCACCCAACAGATGCCAGAGAGCTCCAGCTGAAAGATGCTCTGCCTGGTGCAGAACACATTGCTGAAAGCGCTGCGCCGTATTCGAGCTCGGTATCTGTCAGACCAGAGCTTTGTCAGAGTCTGTTTACAAGATTCTGTACAAAAGTTATACAAAGCCTAACATGAGAAAGGTGAGTCTAAATATAAACTTTACTCCATTTTCAGGTCTCTGTTTGTGGGACTAGTACAGTAGTTGCCATTAGCATCAGTACAGCACTACCAAGAAAACAAGAAGGTGAGGATAGCAAAAATAAAGGTTTTTCTGAAGATATTAAGTCAGAAGCAAGAATTTTTGCCCTCTTGTCCCAGTCCGTACCACTGCTTTCTTTAGTGCTCCTGCCATCTGTATCATGGTAGGCTTCAATAAATTTAAATTGCTGTGTTTTCTCCATGTATCTGAACTCAATAACAATGAAAACCCATTAAAATAGATATGTGACCCACAATACATTGTAAATTATTATGAAGTCGCTTCACCCACTTTAATATATCAGTTCTTGTCTTGGTTTGGAAGACAGGCGTCTGCTAAGGCAGGTGGAAACCTGCCTTAGACGATATGACCCCCCCCCCCTCCAAATTGGTATAAGGTCGAACTAAAAGGCCTTCAGGCCGGGAANAAACAGACCAGATACCCGGTGGCAGCTTTCTCTAAGCAGCCAGACACCGCCCCTCCCCTTTGGTACAGTTACGGTCACGGCTGGCAGGGGTGCTGTGACGTGAGCTCAGCTCCTCGGTGATGGCAGACGGAGCAGAGGGTGAGGCGGCTGCACGGCAAGCGGAGCTGCAGCAGGGAATCTCAGGGCAGCAAACTGGGCAGCAGAGCCCGTCCACTCGAGCCGGTGAACAAACGAGTAGCAGAGACTCCAGCAAGGAAGAAAAAACCCGGCAGTGCTGAGCTCCCACGGCAGCAGCGAAGGGAAAGAAGAAACAGCAGCTGTCTCCTCCAACAAGTCCCGGGAGCAAGTGAGTCTCTGCCCACCGCCAGCCACCTTTTTCTTCTCTTGCCACACCTGGCTATGTTTTCAGTCTCTTAAGTGCGTCTTTGTCCCTTAGGTACCCAGTCGTTATCTCTCAAGTACCCAGTCGTTAAGACTCGTTAAGGTATCTCTAGCCACAGGATGGAAAAAATTCCCAACCTCCAACAGTTCTTTAGTTTGTTTGCATAACTATTTCTAAAATATATTTATAAATTACTTGTTCCTGATAGGTATACTTTTTTTCCTTTAATCTTTTAGAAAATTCAGAAAGGGAAAAAACCCCCAACAACATTAAAACGAACCCATATAATTCTATCCAAAGAAAAGGGCAAGCAAGAGATTCTGAGGCATTAAAGATGAGGAAAGAACAGGAAAAAGTTTTTATTAATAGATATGCATCATTCTTAAAGGTAGGTAGTCTCAATACAATTTTCCTTTTAATTTCTGAACAACTACGGAATTTTTCTCAACTTAAAGACTAGTAAATTAATGAATAAGTATCTTTGCCAGGTTTTTATGAAGACTGTCAAGCTTTTCTCAACAGCAAATAAATTAAATTGATGAAAGCACAATAAAGCAGCATAAGGAAAAAAGGACTTTAGGGATGTTCTAACCTTTAATCAAGGCTGTAAGAAATCCCTTCTGTTTAGACATATTCTCAGACATGCTTCTTGATAGCCAAAATCCTACCTAAGGGATTTTCTGGATACTCACCTCCCACTGAAATCTTTGCATGGTTAAGTATCTCCACTCAGGCATTAATCTCATATTCTGTCCCATCCAGGTGTATGTTGTATGGATTTGCAATGAAGTCATGAGGGACTTCTGAAAACTCAGAAATAATCTGGTGCCATATCCTTAAAGAAATTGGGTCCGAGTTTTTTTTCTCAATCTCCAAATAGAAACAAACTGGGGGAAAAAAACCCCAACAGTATTATTATCTTGTCTTAGCAAAATAAAATTTGATGTTACTGCTTTCCTTAATTGCTGAGGAAAAGTGTATGAAGCAATATGTGACCAAAATAAAAAAAATTGCCCAAAAAAAAAAAAAAATCCATCTACAAAGCAAAAGGAAGGATATATTCACTGAAAAAAAACCCCAATACATTCTGAGATCCAATGCCTTTGGCTACCTCATGTTGGTTGGGAAAACACTAATAGTTAATTTGCTAGAGAGGTTGAAGCTGCAAACTTTAGGCAATGTTTGAAAGGAACGAAGAGAGGAGGTATATGAATTTGGACATCTTCTTCATAAACAAGTTGCTTACCCACAGGCTACAAAGTCATTTTTCCTACACTTTCTTTGGACTACTGAATATTTAATTACTGTATATGAAGTAGAACAGCTTCAATGGAAGGAATCCGCCCAGCCTCAAAAATCCTTACCTGATAATGCTCAAATCAGTCCCATTGCCCTAGGCAGGAACAGAGCAGGAAAATAGCAAAGCCTTTACAACCCTTGCACCAATGTGAGTCTGAGAAGGAGTTTTCATCGACACTCAGCTCAAGGGCTAAATTTCTGCTGGGGATGGACAATCTGTGTTGACCTGAGGGAAATGTCTAACTCTGAGAAAAAGGCACACTTTATTATATATGTTTGTTCTCTCAGTTTTGTATCCTCTGGCATAAGTGCTCATTACTCCGTGTGCTGTTTTCTGTGATTTCTGTGATTTGGCTTCTTAAACATGAGGTTTTATCCCTGTTCTGCTCAAAGAACAGCCCTTAGGAAGGGCTGTGAATGTTGCCAGGTAACTGTGTACGCAAAGTTGGGCATTGCACTGTCAGTCTGCATTTTGAGATTAACTTCTCCTGAGCTGTCTCAAATTCCTCCGTAAGGACACAGCATACACCTGTGTTTTGACAGGTGGCAGTGATGCTGGCACTGAAATATCCAGCGCTGGGTAGAGCATGCTAACAAAATGATACTTTTGTTTTTCCTTCCCCATCCAACTTGAGGTTGACCAAAATCAGTCTTTTCCAACCTCCTTCTTCATTCTTTGCTCTCTGGGTCAAATCATACCCCTGTGTATATTTTTGGAACCCCACTTATTTCCCCATTCCCTTGGTGACAGCTGTATAGTCACATTACCTTCATTTAGAGGCAGTTGTGGCACCTAGGCAACCCGAGGGCATCAGTAAATTGGATCATTGCCTCGGAGTGTACGCGGTGTTACTTTGTTTGTTTCTGGGGAGAAACCTTCAGTTGAACACAGCCGTAGCTGGCCATGCAGGACTGATAACAGGAGAAGCAATAAAATCTTACTTTTTATACCACGCTTAACAGATAATACTCTGAATAAGTAAGAGAAATGATCCTGTTTCATGGGTAAAAAAGAACCATTCTTAATTTAGGTACTTTTGCAGCCCTGTTTGCTGCCCCAGTTCCTTTCAAGAATCTGATTTAAATTGACAGAAGATAAAAAGACTTAAAATAATGCCTGACATGTCATCCATAATCCTCACTGTGGTGCCATCTTCTTGCCCTCTTTTAAAATACAACAATACAGTGGTAGGTGGCAAGGACATGTCAGGTACCTTCACCTTAGATTTCTGGATTCTTCTAGACTGCTGTGGTAATTTGCATTTCATTGGCGCATTTCATACCTAGAAAGGTAATTCGTCCTGTGTGGAAAGGCAGTAAACACAGGCAAAAAGAACCAAATAAAATGAATTCTAAACAGTGGTATAGGGTTAAGCTATGTAGGAATTAAGATAACTGAAAGATGCTTCCCCCAGGTGAAGCAAACTAAAATAATGTTGAACCATCTGTGCACAGATTTTACAAGGGAAGTTTTGAAGAGTCAAAATTCAGTTTAAAGTACCTTAATTGGCATTTCTTTGGCTGTGATTATTTGGTTGATATTAAACTAGATAATCAGTCCTTTCTAGAGAACAGCAATCATCTTTCAACATAATGCTGACCATACAAGCACTGAACCTCTGTAAACTGGCACTATTTTCCTTGGCAAATACATACAGTGACAACTTAGAAGAGAAACAGGAACGCTTTCCAACAAATGATGAGATGAACTCATTGCAGATCACACTAATGGAATGTAGTGGGTGTACCTGGCAAGGCTTTGGTGGCAGGGAAGATGTGACCCCTGGGAGCCCACGCTGGAGCAGCTCTACTGGCAGTGCCTGTGGCCCCACAGGGGACCCACGCTGGAGCAGTTCATGAAAAACTGCAGCCTGTGGGAAGGGCTCACGCTGGAGAAGCTTTTGGAGGATTGCCTTCCATGGGAGGGACTCCATCCTGGAGCAGAAGAAAAGTATGAGGAGAAAAAAGAGGCTCCCTGGGCTATTCACAGGCAGGAGCCAGAGAAGTTGGGAATGAAGTTGAGCCTGTGAAGAACAGAGAGGTGTTTACAGATTTGTTTGTATTTCTCATTATTCTACTCTGATTTGCTCCTTAATAAATTAAACTGATTTCCCCAAGTTGAATCTCTTTTGTTCATGACAGGAACTGCAGAGTGGTCTCTCCCTGTCCTTGTCTCAACACAGAATCCTTCTATTAAATTTTCTCTCCTTGCTGTGTTCAGGAAGGGGAGGAAAAGATCAGTTTGGGGGCACTCAGCAGTCAGCCAAGGTCAGTTCAACATATGAAAATAGAGAGAAAATCCAAGATTATAGAGGAATAGTTTCAAAATAAATAAACAAACAAACAAACAACAACTAAATAAATAAAGCCACCATAGCAGCATGGATTGAGATATGTGAAATAAGAGATTTATTCAGCAATCCAGAAAATTCAGTTAAAATCAAAAGAAAATATCTTCAGCGGTCTGTCCTTAAAAACTTATCTTGAAAACTGCTAGTATTAGCAATTGTTGAACAAGACAGCATCTCTATAGTTCCACTACAGAGAAATGCCTCAGGGAAAAGAAAACAAAGTGATAGCTTCAGCTTCACTTTTTTTTTTAATTTTTTTTTTCATTATTTTTTTTTCTTAATTATTAGTGTGTTAATCTAAATCAGGAAGTTTCTTAGGATATTTAAAATTCTTTTCACAGCTTCAAATAGCATTACCATAAAAACATGGTATTTTTGAGGCCTAAATCATGTCTTGAAAAACCTTGTTCAACAGAACAAAAAACCCCCAATAAAACAACAAAACCCAACAACAAAAAAAGTTAGTGACTGGTATTTCAAACACAAAGTAAGAGATTTACTACTGTGTACCAGCTTTTACCCCTCTCTTTTTTCCCTTATATTGCACTACTAATGTATTTTTGTTTCAACCTGTGAATTAGCTGAGTCTCATTTTTAGGTGGCACACAATAAATCTCATGCTTTATTTTCTATTTTTTTTTTTCTTGTAGTTGGCTGTTCTCTCAAACCCATGAAAGGTACATTTCAAATATTACTTGTGTTGTTTTCTCCTATCAGTGGATCCACAACCTGTCACGGTTTGATACTTCACATCAGAAGATGCTGCAGCCTTTGAGAAGCCTGTGTGCTGATTCACGTTCCAGCTCTGTTTTCTCCAGAAAAACAATCAAGATTATAGCTAAATTAGGTCAGTAGTTGGATTGACAATGCAGGAGAAATTACTCAAAACACCTTTCTTATGTTTCAATTAGGCTTGCTGGTATAGAAATGGGAAGAAAATAACAATCAGAGTTCAGAATACCTTGTATTGAAAGTCTTGTGTGCAAGTCGTAAGTGATATTTTTTCTTTCTCCACTGGTAAATTAAAACAAACAAATGAACCAAAACAACAAAAACAAAACACCTAAAAACCAAACCAAACAACCAAAAAAAGAATATTGGGCATTTTTTTTTTTCTAGAATGGATAGTAAAACTATCCCAAAAGATTTCTTTTAGAATATTTAAGCTTTAAGATATACTTAAAAATGTGTAAAACTCGTGGTAAGATTGTGAGAATTAACTTTCTGTCCTCGTTTGCTGGGAATGTGCAGGAAGAGCTGGGGAACACAGTGACTCATCTACATGAGTTAATTAAACATTGCCTGTGGTGCTCTATTATCTCACTCTCATGCTGTTAAAAGGGTCTCTGGCATGATTTTACTCTGGGCCAGCAAGGGCTCTCCTAGTCAGTGCCTAAGCAAGTGTGCATGATTGTTCCTAATAGACAATTTGGATAAGGCACCTCTTTTGGATGCCAAAAGAGTTTTAATTGTATCGATGCACCAGTTGGCCTCAGGGCCAAAGAATGGGCCAGTCACCATTTCATTTGCTGCTTTCAAGGTGACCAAAGTGAGGAAGCCTTGTGAAAACACATTTGGAAAACATGTAGGGAAAAGCAGTAGAGTCACTGGGAGAATCCCCTCCTCGTAAAGAATAAACAAAAATCTAGCTAAGAAATGTTAAAAAAGAGATACCTACTTGCAAAGTGAACTTAGAACTCTATAATCAGATAATATCAACAATAGCAAAAGTCAAGCTGATTTAGAACTTGCAAATTAACTTAAATAAAATAATCATATAAAGAATCAAGAACAAAAGGAGGTGTCCCATCTCTACCCCCACTCCTGCTATATGGTAAGGACAGAGCAGAGTAAAGGCAGTCTTGGCATGAACCCAAACGTAAATTAATGCTTTGTCTTTTTTCTGGTATAAGTGATGAAAGAGATTAGCCAACTATCCCCAAAAATAATAGGAGAGACAGTAGGCAAGCAGAATTACTAAATCTAAGACTGAAGTAAAACTCAGTTTGGAGATATCTCAATTTGGAGATATCCATTCCAGAGATCTAAAACATTTGCACATTAAATCTAAGTCAAATACCAAGAATTGTTAATACATTTATAAGGCTGATACTTGTACCTCTTGGCTAAACAATTGGAATTGTAGTATCTACATTTAATAAATGGAAAAAGAGCAACATCTGAATACAGTCCTTTATCTGACTTCAGCAGTAGGTAGGATTTTGGATTATAGAAAAATCTGCTGAAAGGTACAGAAGCAAATAAAAATGATGATGAGTAGTGTGGGTCTACCATCTATGCATTGTGCAGAGCCATCCAGGTAAGGCCTCTTAGAAAATAAAATATAACTAATTGTAGACGACCTAAGCATGTTTTGTCTCAAATTCTGACAGTTATGGCAGGAAAAATGTGATTGAAGCAGAGGGTCTGTGGAGGTTAGGCAGTGCTGGTCTCAGCCAACTTCCTGCTCTGCCTTGAGTCTCATGATGAGCTCCCCCCATCCTCAAATCACTTTCTGGAAAAGGGCTGGCTGAGCACACATGAACAGCATGCATGAAAAGTCTAATTTACATAAGAGGTGTGCACCTGGTGAACTAAAAAAGGGAGCAGATTGGGCCCTCTCTTGCTCTTTTCCTCTCTTTTCTTTCTCCTTTCCTCTCCTTTCCTTTCCTCTCTTTCACTTTCTTTGTCTCACAGCTCCATCTCTGGATCATCCACGTGGCAGGACCGGTGTGGGATCTAAGGGCTGGTGACATTCTTTGTCTCCTGAGGAAAGCATGCCTATCATATTTTATCCCAACTCAGTACTGAACACTGTTGTGGGAGTTGGGGGATTGTGGAGGTGTGTTGTGACTTGTGAGCCAGAACTGCTGAATATTGAAGTGCACTGTACAAAATTAAGGGCTTGTTTGCCTCCACTGTTGTGGAAATCTATCGTATAAATCTAAGGGCTTCTTAACCAATGTCTTTCCAGTCTAAATAGTGGGCTGGTTGCTGAAGTTATGGTGACTATACAATACAGAGTAAGGGTTCCCTGACAATGTGGTCTGGTGTCTTTCTTCAGCCTAACGAGAATTTACCAAACACCTCGCACACCACCAGGGGCTCGTGACAATTATCAATCCAGATTTCAATAAAACATGCATGGGAGATTATTAGACAATACAGATAAACTGATAAAATATAGATAAAGTGGATTATGTTGGACTGTATTGAAAGCAAATCTTTTAGTCCAGAGAGGATGGTAATGGAGCTGTTAGACCAGTATCATGGACAGTCTTGCATCCTGCCCTTGCTTTAAGTTGGAAAAGTTCTGATTCACAGCTTTGGGATGCGCTGTCAATTAAGTCTAAGAATAACACACACAAACAACAGAGTACCTTAAGACTTAACTAAAGCCTGGAAGTTGATGAGGGATTATAACAATCGCATCCTAAAAAACAACCACCAGAAATAATAGCTAAGCCCAAAACCTTATCTATAGAGCATATAGTTCATCATTAGGCAATTCTGAGTCATTGTTCTAGACATTCATAAAAAAAAAAAAAAAAGATTATTTTAATCAGGAAAACTATTTGTGAAATAGAGAGAGATATATCAATGACATTTTGCAAAGCCTTGCTGGAAGATTTCTTGTAAATTCTCAACAGCATACCACACCAGAACCATCATGGAGAAACCTTATAGATGCTGAGGGGGAAGAGAATTATGGGAAGACCAGACTATCTTGTCTTGTATATATTAATAAAAAAAAAGCCAAGATGCATGGGTGATACATAACACCTAATATTTTCTGAGTTAATGAAAAGAATGGGAGAATTAACTGAGCAGAGCAACAAAATTGGCACAGAAACAGTATATTCAGGGTAAATGTTTAATGACTTCTGAACAGTAGAAAGTGATGGTCTGGAACAATAAATCTAAGAGAGTAATAACAAAAATCTACTTGGATCTAAGTATAAGAAATGTACGACATTGGGTACTTCGAGTACTTATAGTAAGTACTGGACTTGACAGCCAGTAGGGTTTGTCCTAGTGCAATATTTATAGGACTGTCCTTTATTTCTGCTCTGTGGCACCTTCAAGAGCTATCTGAGGCCTTCTTTGGACTTGTCTGGACTTTTGTGTCATGTCTTTTTTATAACTAATAGATGAAATTTACATTTTTCTCTACACCTTCACAACTGATTTTCTACAGTGGCCACATCCTACAAAGAGTTTTAAGAAAGCAAGGTTCTCAAGAGAGAAAATATTTCCCCAGAAATAATTTTATACTTAATTGAGGAAAGGGTGGGGCAGTTACTTCACAATTCCTGAAAATTCATTCATAATTCTGGAAAGGGGGTGAAAGTCTCTCCCTCATATGGTTAAGTGACCTACAAGAAGGAGTCAGAAGGAAAATCAACTTCTTTCCTGTTGTTTCTGAGAGGATTTTCAAAATCGAGACTAATATAGGGATGAACAGTTACATAAATTCCTGATCTGTGAGTGTAATCTTTTCAGAACAGAGCTGTCTCTTTCCACACTGAAATAAAATCTTTATAACTCTATCACTTTTACTTCTGGTACTGCTGGTGTACAAAACATATTAGAGATCAAATCCTAAAAATTGTCAGCTTAAAGTTAAGCCGGCTTCAGACCACAATAGCTTTTGTAAAGTGGTCCGTACAAGTTTGAAGATCAGACCTCATTTCTCAGTCCCACAGTACAAGCTCTGAAGGGAAGCTCCAGCAACTGGCATTTTATTTTATTGAGAAAACAGAAATCAAGGATAGAATATCCTTCTGGTTTTTTTACAGCTGATGTCTTCTGTCACTTTTGAAACAAATCCTTGATGGTATTTCGTATTTGTTTAAAAGGATTTCACTTTTCCTGTTTTTAATTAAAAGTTATAAAATGTGTTATTTACCCAGGAGATTAGATCAGACCCATTTCATCCTATTTACAACAAAGAGAGTCTGTAATAAGTCCTTGAAACTTCTTCTAATCTCTAATATAAATATTTATTTAATCAGTTTAAAAATTATAATTATTTACCACAGAGACTGAGGCAACTTCTACAAAGTTACTATGGACAAAAACATAGTTTTTGAGGGTTTTTAAAAAACTTAATAGCTTGAAACAATTCCTTTAGAAGATGCTCAAATCTTTTTGGCAAATGCTTATTTGGGTTGCTATCTTTTTATTGTATTTCACCTACCTTTAACCTAAGGCGATTTTTCTCCAGGCATCTATTGATTACATTAATTGCTAATTAATTATTTGCTTGGACGATTATGCTCTGTCATTTCAATCATTAGAATAAATGCTGCTCTTCTGTTCTGTTTTCAGCCTTAAAACCACAACGTCTTCTTACCTTACTATTACTACAATTTCAAACTCACACCACTCGTATTGGGTTTGCATGGCAAGCTTTTGGTAGCAGGGGTAATATTGGGAACTACAGGGGTAATTTTGGGAGCTACAGGGGTAACTTCTCTGAGAAGCTGCCAGAAGCTTCCCCCATGTCTGACAGAGCCAACGCCAGCTGCCTGCGAGAGAGAGTGGCCAAGGCTGAGCCCATCAGTGATGGTGGCAGTGCCACCAGGATAGCAAAGCAGTGAAGGGAAAAATCCCAAATGTGCAACAAGCAACAGCAGCCAGAGAAGAGAGCAGTGAAACTATATGAGCAACAGACCTGCAGGCACCCAGGGTCAGTGAAGAAGGAGGGGTAGGAGGTGCTCCAGGTGTTGGAGCAGAGATTCCCCTGCAGCTCATGATGAAAACCATGGTGAGGCAGCTGTGCCTCTGCAGCCCATGGAGCTCCACCATGGAGCAGTTAGCCACCTGAAGACCATGGAGGACCCCACTCCAGAGCAGGTGGATGTCCAAAGGAGGCTGTAACAACACAGGAAACCTGTGCTAGAGCAAGTTCCTGGAAGGATTTGTGGACCCGTAGGGTACCCACGCAGGAGCAGTCTGTTCCTGAAGGGCTGCACCCCATGCAAGGGATCCATGATGAAGTTTGTGAAGGGCTGTAGCCTATGGGAAGGACTCAGTGCTGAAGAAACTCATGGAAGACTATCTCCTGTGGGGGGCAACCCATCCTGGAACAGGGTGTGAAGAGTTCTCCCCCTGAGAAGGAAGGAGCAGCAGAAACAATTTGTGATGAAATGACTGCAGCCCCCATTCCCTGTGTCCCTGCACTACTGCATGGGAGGAGGAGAAAGAGAGAATCAGGAATAAAGTCGAGGCCAGAAAGGAGGGAAGTGTGAGGGGAAGGTGTTTTAAGATTTGGTTTTATTTCTTATTCTCTTACTCTGATTTTGATTGGTAATAAATTAAATTAATTTCCTCAAGTAAAGTCCATTTTGCCCACGATGTTAGTTGGTGAGTGATCTCTCCTTGTCCTTATGTCCTTATTAAACACATGAGCTTTTTGTTATATTTTCTTTCCCCTGTCTATATGAGGGGGGCAGTGACAGAGTGGCTGGGGTGCGGACCTGGTGTCCAGCCAAGGTCAAACCACCCCACCACCAGATCCTCACTTTGGTGCACCCAAAAAAAATTATACTCTTTAGTTTTACAACCAATTCTTTATAACAAAAATGTCCTTTTAGATGTGTTAAATAAAGCAGGGTATCAAACCCAAAAACTGAAGACAGAAATGCAGTGTCTTGATAATACACAAAATTCTGTGGCCAAGTAGAAGAAATAATAATTAGTTACAGTTAGGTGAGTTTTGAAAGTTAACTTGGAGGAAGTCATCTCTTGCAGTGGGGAGTGTAAAGGTGGCTGAGCTGGTACTACTTGGAGGTGTTCAAACATTGTGGCTCAGCATTGCCTATGGATCTCATTAATTTGGGGCCAGAAACTGAGCCAGGACTGAGCAAGGCCTGAAGAAGGCAACAAGGAATTTGTCATGTAGAATGAGAAGTCAGCCAGCACAGGAGCAATAGCTCTTTTTCTCACACCCTCTTTCATAGCATATTTTCCCTTTAATGCTTTTGTATTCTTTCAATTGTCTCCAGTAGCTGTGGTGCTACTATGAAGTGCAAGATGATGCTCACTGGAGAACAAAAATCTTGTGCTTCTTCTTGGCAGCATATCCAGTGCTGCTGACAGAAAAGCCACAGTATATTCCCACATCAAATATTTGGGCTGTGTTGCTTCTGACAGCTGTCTCCACCACAGCCAACACTAAATCTGAAGACAGTCAACACCTAATTTCTCAAGACAGAAATGAGAGTGCTATATAAAGTAATTATAAGGGTCCCAGGTTTTGTCCTAACTTTACCTTGCTCGGTGCTTATTTCCCTGCAGTATAAGCATGGAGAACATACCAAACTGGGTAAAGTTCATCAAGTGTTCAGAGAAGAATAGCTATTTGATTTTGTGGTGTGCATATTGATTTAAAAGAATGGACCCTTTCTGCAAGCAACTGGAAAGTAAAACACTTTAAAGATCTCTGACTAATTTGCTGGAGCCTATTTTTCAATCTCTAGGCAATGCATTTGGACATCACTTCTATGTTACTCTTTTATCTCCTGTGTTTGCATTATTCTCAACACTGTAGTTCCTGTTCTGCAGAAAAATATGTTTACTGATCATTTTACTCTTGGCATTTGTTTTCACTGAGCTTTGAAACTAACCTATGTACAATCCATGAGTTTATTTCAGGTGAGGGTCTATTTCCCAGATCTTTTGGAGCAATTTTGAAAACTTAAACCACAATTGCATGTCTATCTTGCATCATAATGTCTCTTTTTCTTATTCTCAGCATCACCTTTTATAGTGTATGACTATCAGAGTGTCTCTTATGTTTCTTAGCAGGTTGTTTAACAGAAGACCTTCTCCTAAAGTTCTCCAGTTGAAATAAAACAGCTTTTTACTTGCAAAACCAGTTTTATTTGCACTTCAGTGGATACTGTAAATACCTGAGCATTTAATTTTCAGTTATGTATGTATTGCTTCAAATGACATTCTGATCTCCCTGATCCAGTAGCTGATGTGTAGGTAGCTCACAGTGCATGAATAGTTGCATTTCACAGCTCTGTTCATAAACCTGTGTTTCAGTTGCAGACACCACGCTAAATTCCTAACGATGCAAAACTAGTACTTAAAAGATTCTTATTTTTTCATTAACTAACAAATTCAATTATCTATGCAAAATAAAGCAAGTATGAAACATCCGCCATCCCTCCACCAAATAAAAAACTTATGTTGGGAAAAATAAGTGGAAAAAAATACTCATAAAGACAGGGAAAATTAAACTTAATCAATCAATACAATTGATTATTAGAATAACTAAGTGGTACAGGTCAGGGAAATCCGAGAAAGCTGTCCAGGGGTACTCTAAATATTTTGATCAGGATTGGTGCTTGTTGGTGCTTTTATTCTTTCTGTTTGTTTGTTTCTGTCTTTATTTATTTATTTTCTGAAACCAAGAGTCCAGGGCTCTTCAATCAATATCCTTGTTTACTTACTTTTTTCCTGTGATTGTCTCTCTTCAATCATGCCAGCCCTATGTGGCTTCCCAGCCTGTTCACACATGCATGATTTTGGGAGAGAATGCCAGCAATTAATAAAAGTTTTGCACTTCTAGTTGTCTCAGTCTAAGAATTGCAAGGAATGCAGAGCAATACAGTAAAGAATAGAGCATTACATTCTTCAATTTTTTTTATTAATATCTGTTAAATAGCAATATTTAAAAAATGTAACTAAATATACATAAATATTTTTTGAATTTACAGTGGATACCATATTTCTGTGCACGTCACATGCTGGTAGTTGAGTAATCATAACTCTTATGATGTCTAATCGAATGCTAAATGCATTTCCTGCCACCATACCAGGCCAATGAATCATGTTGATATTGGTGAAACCATGATCATTTATTCAAATGATCTTACTGATACTTTGTATAGCAAAGATAAAAATATGAGAAGTAGAGGAAGCAGACAGATTCAAAGTTCAAAAGGGTGACTGTCTGTAGAAACAATAATTTTTAATATAGTTCGCCTTAACTCCAGACTGTAGGTGCAAAATCCAGTAATATTAAAAATGCATTTAAATATGAGTTGCTGCAGGTAAACCACTTCAGTTGTCATTTCTTAAAAAGTCTTGTGATACTCATGAGCTACAGAGACACGGGGTGGTCTGTGGCCTGGGCTTCTGGAGCCAGAAGATCACCAGTTCTTTTGACAATTTAAGCTCTAGCTATGGCGTAGAATAGACCTTTGTAAGAGCTGCTGTGCACTGGTGCCTGTCCCTTATTGCAAGGCCCCAGATTCTTGTGTTACAGAGGTGCAAATCTGGAGCAATTCCCCCGGCATGAGGAGAATCACAGCCTTAAAAAAATAATAAAAGAGTGGAAACAAGTTCAGTTTTTCTTGCATCTTTCAGGACTTCAGAAGATGAGGGTCTTGATAGAAAGGCCAAACAGAAGCTGATTGCAGTTCATGTGACTGGTGTAACATGAGTATAAATCCATTGACTTGGATAATGATTTATGCCACTGCAGTTTGGAAGAGAACCACAGAGCTTACAGTCTGTTTAGAAACTCAAGAATGGGATTTGTCCTGACCCAGGCATGATGTCATATTCAACAAACTTAAAGACAACGTTCATCGAGGTTTTTAGTAATGCCCCTTTTGACATTTTCTAGTTAGCTTTCATTGGTACAACGACAACGTTGCTGTGATTTGAGCTCCTTCTCTTTCACTACAGTTTCTCTATCAGTCAGGGTCTTCCATGCTGCTCACACAGACACACCACACACACACACGCACACATGGACTGCTAAAAATTATTCCCCATCCTGTTACTCTATCCCACACCATTTTGCTCTATTCCCCTGTCACCCTGTGGTTCCAATGGAGCTAAATTCTCATAAAACTTGAGCAATGCTGTAATAAATCAAACACGTATGCGCCACCCACACACAAAATCCTTGCCCCAGAGAGTTATGAAACCGCACTTCTTGCTTTACTATCATTATTTCCATCACCCTTAGAGTTTTTAAGAAAGAAGAATGCACAGGAAAAGATTATATATCCTAAAGAAAATATCCTTATGAAATAAAACAGCAGAACAAGAGGAAACAACAGGAAAGAAAATATTAGAGGTCAGATTCTCAGCTGGTGTAAGCTGGAACAACTTCATTGCCTCCAGTGGGGCTGTGCCAGCTTATCCAATGCATATGCTCTGGCCCAGGATGCCCTTCCAGGCAAATCACTAAACTGGTGTCTTCAAAGCCTTCCCTATCATGCTGTTAAATTTGTATTGCTACGAGCAACAATCCCTTTTTAAAAAAAAAAGGTTTGTATACGCAAATTATTCACATTGCTTTATTTTTTCTTTGTCAGTTCACAAAAAAAACGTATTTCAAGTTGTCATAACCTTGCATTTAGTTGGTGAAGGAGTAATCTTGAAAGGAGAACATTGTTTTACAAACTGGACACATACCCTGTTTATTTTTCTCTAAAATTTGCACACTATAAAGCAAGTGGGGTTTTTTGTTTTGTTTTAAAACCTTCTTTTTATATTATTATACAAAAATATTCATATGCAAGTAATAAAGACTTTTTTTTAAAACATCCAACTTTTTAAACCTAAATCAAAGTCACACCAAAAGGGGTTTTTTTGTTTGGTTTTGTGTTGTTTTGTTGTTTTTTTTTTTTTTTTTTAACCTCGACAAAGTACACCTTGTGCTTTAACAAACCTATGGCATCATGTGCTCTTTACAAGGATTGTATTGAATAAGCTCATGTATTGTTATTCATTAAATAATGTAAAACTTGCCTACTTTTATGGGTTTTATTTCCCTTAATCCTCCTTTTCCCCCCCCTCCCCCATGTGTTATTTGTGTTTGTATATATGTGTGGAAAAGTTAAGGCAAGTGCAATCAAAGTTACAAAAATCAATATTTCTATTGCTAACATGTGCAGCATTCATATTTAGTGAATGATGTCTTTTCTCCTGTAAGAATAAAGTTGATGAAAATACAAAAATGTTTAATATGTTATAGTTATTACAACAAGCTGTTCAGGTTTTTTTTTTTTTATACCAGTTGAATTTTCCAAAAGTTAGGATAACAGAAAACATGTTCTTTTTAAAGTAACATACACTGAAACTAGGTAACATTTTGATCATGACTCTCTTGCTTCTCAGCAATAAGTATAGTATTACTACAAAAATGCAGTTCCTTTTAGATATGACCCATCTAATTTTGTAAAAAATAAATATAAGTTAATCTCTTTAAGTAAAATCTTTAATATACAGTAGGCATAAATATAGGTTGATGTAATTCTACTTAACTTTAGTGCTTCTATTTTAACTTTAATGATTTTGAACAAAGTGTATAAAGGAAGAGACATATTTTCCAGTTTATAGTCATACCTGCAGCCCTAAATAAAATCTGGACAAGAATGCATGTGTTAATTTATGGTTTATATGGCAATAGCAATGGACATTTGGAAAAGACAATGATGCTGAATCTTCAATTAAATTGTAGAATAGCCAGGAATTCATGTTCCCAAATTCTGGGCCTGATTCTGCTCTTTATTTTGCACCAGTTATACACAGCTGCAGTTAATTCTGCTGACTTCAGTAGAAATATTTTTTTTACTTTAATCAACTATTACACAAATTAAGATAAAAGGTGCCGAAGCCTCGCACTGCACTTCCTTGTTTCATTCCATCAATGCAAAATAAAGATGGTGAGTATGATACATTTATATCTTCAATGTATGTGCATGTATTTAATAGGAACTACAGAGCATTTCTATTCTGCTGGTTCCTCAGATTGTGGAAGACCAGCTGAGAACTTTATTAAGTGCTTTGTAAAGATACTTATCCAGCTATTAACTTTGAACAGTGAGCTCCCAAGAAGGGACTATTACTTCTTGAGTTGTGTTGAGCACTCTGCTTATGGACAGTTAGCTCCTTCTGAGATGAGTAAAGTAACAAAATAAAATCAAAGAAACTAAATCCCCTAGACAAATTGCTTTATTTGTATTATTTTTGTGGATTTTTTTATGAAAAAGAAGGTGATGAAATTTTTCTTCTAGTATTTCAACTAGACATATGTTCTCTCTGTTAAAATCTTTTTGGTGATTTTGTTTTCTTGTAATCTGAAGAAGGTGCAGAAAGTACAATAGGATAATAAAAACACTTACTTATGAAAAGGTGCAAATGCTTAATTTTATATATTATGAACAGTCTCATGACACTAGTAAATACACAGAATTTAATGGTGTGCTTTTCTTGCAAAATTCATTTTGAATGGTGGCTCAAAACTGCTGTGAGCAACAGCAGTGGATATTTAGATGCAATGTTAGGAAGATAATTTAACTCCCTTTTACTGTAAAAGCTGAGATTAGTATTTTGTCTTTTAGCATCCCCCACTCACTAATTGCTGCTTCACCACTGCCCAGCATTGGGCAGCTGCCTCTTTAACTTTATTAGCATGCTGAACATGTATCATTAACACATCTTCAAACCTTTATGATGAAGATGTTAAACTATTTATAAGTTTGCTGACTAATATAAAAATAAAAACACCTTAGGTCATATTTTTACAGTACAGATAAATTATATCCAATGACTGTCTAGGGCAGAAGAACAGTAAAAGTTACAGGAAGAAGGGGCAGATATCTATGTTCTAGTCAGCTATTTGAAATAATCAATGATGATTTTGTACATTTCCACAGATTCACCTTGAATTTGAAATATTTGATTTTATTTTATTCTTCAAGACTTTGGAGAGCCTTAGAAAGCCAACAGATAGCAATCAGAAGGAAGAAACCTCAGCTTTTCAACGAAAGCCCATTTCTCAGTGAACAGGGGACATCAGACTCACTGTGCCTGAGAGCCCAGGTATGATGGCACCTGAAAGCACCATTTCCCCTTACAAAACCTCTTTGTTGGATTGCCTATGAAGTGGAGAATTGACTGAAGTGGGCGCTAAGGAAATCCAGCAGCTCTTTGAACAGCTGTCATGTGCATGGTTAGGAGACTTTCAGCCTCGTTTGTGACTTCTTTACTCCAGTTCTCTGGACTTCCACTCCATTCTTTCTAATGAACTCACGGAGTGCAATGGTATCTCAGCCCTGATGTCTCCTTATGAAAACAAAGCAAATAAAGCAAAGCAAAGCCCAACAGACAAAAGCCCAATTCAAGGAGCTACAAGGAATGAAAACATTCTTGAAAATTATATGCATGTGCATCTCAGCCTGTGCCCAACTCCTTATGCTCTAGATTGATTTTTGAGGGGTTTTTGGAGGATGTTGCAAGATGTATATCTGGTTAGATGCCTGAGATGGCTAAAAGGGAATTTTTCTTCAATGTTCCCTAAAAAACTACTTGGCAAGTGTCATTTCAAGCAGATAGCATCTTTGCTGCTGCTTCTCACTCTTCCAATAACTAACAACATTTAAAAAAAAAAAAAAAAAAAAAAAAAAGGAAT
>VZRN01005540.1:1456515-1480249 GCA_013397935.1 Dasyornis broadbenti
AAAAAAAAAAAAAAAAAGGAAACTAAGAAAAAGAGAAGCACTGCCTTTTATCGTTCACACTTTCCGTGATTTTTTTTATTAGTGAAAACACATCCTTGAACAACAAGCACCTCCTACCTTTGACAATGCCTTAAAATAAGACTGATTGGATCAAGTATGAGATAGAGGGACATTCCTAGCAGGTTTTTGTCTCTACAGTAGCACAATGTTAACCTAGCAAAAGAGTTAACGCAGTGAGGTCAACAAATATGTGGGGAAATTATTGCAACTATGAGAAGGATGGTGCTGCAATACCATTTTCTATTGTAACCTCAGTAATGGTTAAGACCATGGTACATGCTTGAGAGCAGTGTTGCTCTGTTCAAAGTTCTTGAGTAAAGATGAGATTGTATCATTTCTCAAAGGGATAAATAATAAGAAATAATGAAGAATTCAAATTGTTTTAAAGGCTCAGTATTTTCTGTTAAGATGGTTTGTCTTACTTGGAGGGGAAATTATTTGTGCTGTGACATTGTTTTATTCCATTTGCAAATACCGCACTTACGCATTTATTCAAAGTACACGTTTGTCATATCATGGAGGCTCCAGCATCTCCACCAACTACAGCTGCATCATCCTGTATTGAAGGGAAAATATTTTTCCCTCCTGGTTTTGTTAGTATTTGCAGGGAAAAGAATGGTTGGGGTCTAGGGTAAATCTTCGTAGACGCGTTCAGGCATCAGGCATGTGGAAGGTCTGGATTAGTTCATCACAATGAGGTCAAATGCAGGCTGTGCTCAAGGTGGGTTGCATTCAGTCCACAAACGTTTCAGTCAGCCCCAAACCAATGGTACTGCAAGACTCCAGGCAAAACATACTGTGAGTTAAAACTGTTATATCATTTCACCATCCTGTGGCGTTGAAAGTGACAAGTTTGTGAGCAATGGTCATGGAGCTACATTCAGCCACAGGTTTAGGTAGACCTTAGGGGTAAACATCGAGGGTCAAATCTTGGCTTCATTAATAACACACGGAAAGATTACTTCTTTTAGTGGCCTAGGATTGTAGCCAAAGCACCAATTGCATCACTGGAATATACATTCTTTAATACTGTCCATTCCTTTTGGTACTCATCCAAATGCAGAGTACGCTATCATACTCCCTGTAACTTTCTACAGTGTTAATCCAGCAGAGGTGACGTAAATTTTTAGGGGATGAAGCTGTAAATACTACTTGTTATTCCAAGGATGTGCTCAGCAGCAGTCACTTAAAGGCTCAATGTAAGCATAAAATGAAATCCAGGCTCTATATGCATATCCTTTGTCACATGCAAATGGGATCTTTGGGTAAGTAAATTGCTATCAGACATCTAAGAACTCATCTGTATGCATGCTCTCTTAACAGCTACACATGAAGAAATGATAAGCTGGTGCCTACAGAAAGAGAGATAAAACTTCCTCTTCTACAGGGACCACCAAACAGATTTAACTTCCAATTTGCATTATAGATGTATGTGTTTTCTAATGATTTTCATGTTGCACTGCAAGAAGTCAGCAGTTTGGGTCTTTGAGGGTTTATTAGACTTAAACATTGAAGATATTTCTGCTAATGGGGGACAGAAGAATTTTATGTATGCATGAAAAATTAAACATAATAAGAAAAAACTTTCTAGAGTAATTTTTTTCTTATCAGCCATGTTCAAGCCAGAGACAAATTCTGACTTAGCTGGCATGATACATTTTAACACAAGACAGATTAAGAGATCGAAACAAGGAGAAATCCCACAATGTTGTATTTCACAGTGAACCTTATTTCCATGGAGCCCTAAGACCTAGATGGCAGAGTCAGCCCATGTGTCTGTGCCTCCTGAAATCCCCAGAGCATCTTGCAGTGCCTTCACAGACAATCAGTGCACTGAGGGCTGCTGACCACGCGCAGGCTGCGCTGCAGCTCGGTGTAGCCAGCAAGGTTGGGCAGATCTTCCATTTCCAGATCAACAGCGAACTGGACAGCTGATTCCTCTCCTTCAGCAGAGCACACGTTCTCCTCTTAAATGCTCAGATTCTCATACAGGAGTTAGGAGCAATGTGCTGATTTAACTCAGCTTTTCAGGATTTCAAGGGGAGTTTGGGGAAATAAGAGACCGGAACCTTCCAAATGCTGCAGGGTGCTGGAGTCAAGCTGATACAGGAAGCCTTTGTCTTTAAAAAAACGTTATGTTCAGGAAAGGTTGCAAAGAATCTTCAAAATTTCTCAGAGACTGTAGTTGCTTCAAAATTATGGCATTTCTTAATCTGTATTTGCTTCACTATTTTGGGTGCCATATTTAATATATACATTGGGATAATGTTTATCCTTAATACAATGAAAAAATGTAATTTAATGCTTAGCTGAATAAAATGCTCAAATCCTAGGTCTTTCAGAACACTTATACTTTTCCTCACACTATTTACTGTTGCTGATGAAGCTCACTGTAACATTTTCTATTATTTTTAAATGTCAAGCCCTTTTAATGTTAATAAAAATTAAGAACTACCCGCATAATTTTTTCCATGGCATGGTATTTTCTAAATGTAGCATTCCTCATGATCGTTCATATTCTTGTGCAGAGTGAGCAATGTTGAATTGTATGGTAGTCTCTTTTTTTTTTCTACTTTACATCTGAACTTTCTAACCTATAACAATCTCTCGGTTTGGAATCTAAACATGTTCTTGGTAATACTTTATTTTTTAAGATATATATATATATAAAATATATTACACTTGCACTTTAGATGCTGTGAAATAGGAAGAGAGAAAAAAAAAGAATTTTCCTTTGAATTAGCGTGTTTCATACACAGAATCTAGAAAATCCCACGTTCGGTAGAGGCATAAATTGAGTTTTTATTGTTTGGATTGCATTTCAGATGTAAATAAATAGCATAAACAAGGAGAGTTAAAAGAAACAGTTTTCCAGCAATAAAATTGTAATTAAATAAGAGAAAAATCCCATTTTGTAACCAGTAATGTTTATAAAGAAGAAAGCTGCATTTTTCATAGGTGATTTTAATAGAATTTGAAATTGATATTCATAGAGCAGGATTTCTTATCATCACAATTTGCCAATAGCCAATAAGAATATATAAATGAGTGGTGAGGCTGCCATTGCAAACTTATTTTGTGGGTCCCCAGGGAAGATTCAGTAATTGCAAAGTCACTAACTTCAGCAGTAATTTCAGTCTAGCTATACCTGCATAGCATAATCATTAACACAAGTGCTTTGGTGGTGCTTAAACCAATGGTAAAAGTTATATTTGAAAGTTAATAACTTGGGCACACAGAAACCTGAAGAACCGCAAAGCATTGCCATTCCTTGCTGCTTAAGAGTTTCAGTGGGATGAAACCCAGGAAACCACTAAGAAGTATTTCTAACCTGGACAGTTAATAAGATATTATGTGGGCATTCCCACAGGTTCATCCATGAACCCTGCTAGTGTTTTGCAGCTAAATAATAGCAAGGACAAAAATCATGATTACATAAGGACTCCCAGGTGCAACAGAAAGTTCAAGAAAGAACCAGTTTCATCAGTCTCCTAATCTGAGCATTGATTTGCCTCCCCTCAGTGAGAATTAGAAACTCATCTCTCATGAAAGGGCAAACAGCCCAGCTAAGAAACAGTCAGTATAGATATCATGTACCAAATCCAAACAAGATTTCGTGAACTGAGAGAACTCAGCAGTGGTACATTTTAATCTTACGGGGAGCACTTTGCTTTATTTCAGCAATGAGGTGGAAAGTGGGGGGGAAAAAGGTGCCTCTTTCCCACTTTCAGAACCAAAAGTGAAACTTGCCAGGCCTGGGCCCAGTTGCCTTCCCTGTAATGGAACTGCACAGAGGCCGTGGCTTCCTTCAGTTCACCAGGGTTTCCATGGCAAAGAAAGCTGAGTAGAAGATTGAGGACACCACAATGGGTTCCTGCCCAACACTGTAGAAACAGCTGATGGAACCTGAAGGCATCAAGGGTCATTGTGAAGGTCATCATATCAGCTCTTAAACAACGCTCTTACTTTCTAGCTGTCAGCTGTCTACAGTCTTCTTTTTGCTCTTGAACCTAAAGCTTGACTTCTTGTCAGCATGGCTGTGAGAAAGGATATTTATATGAATTTCATTAGAAAACTATTTACAACACATTTGGTCAGATTTTGTCTTCAATTGTTACTTATTTTTGCCAGCCTCCTAGTGTAAAATTTCTTTTTATTTGTTTTTTTTCTGTTTGGGTTTTTTTTTTNTTTTTTTTGGTGTTGTTTTTTTTTTTAAAGTAGTGTTCACTATTGCTTATTAATTCCTTGATACAAAAATTTTCACCAATTTAAAAGGTTAAAAATGTACCCAGGTAATGGTACCGGCAGAAACCTGCAAACTGCTTCTGCTGTTGGCTGTACCATATGCTCTTTCCTCTGAAACGGGAATCTGGAACACCAACACATGTAGAAGATTTTGAGTAGTTTTGCCTATCTGACCATGTCCAATGGTTTTTAGCCTGTCAGCCATAGACTTCTGGATTTATCCATAATGTAAATTAAAACTGACATACAGACATCCACATATCCACTGGAACCTCTTAGATCTTGAAATGGCAAAAAAAAAAGGTTGAAAATAGCTGTTTTGGTCACTTTGAACCTCCTGTCCTCTCTAAGGCGGGATCGTGACTGGTGCTACTGAGAAGTGACTCCCCTCTCCACCCTCACTGTGGCTGCTGTGGCTGTGATGCCTGGGGATGGATCCTTGCACAGTTTGATGAGCAGGAACAGTACAAGAAAGGACAAAGTTGTCCCAGGTAAAATCATGGGGAAATTTCCACTGATTTTAGGGCACCTGGAAGTCAGCTCATATGTAGATAAAGAGCAGATTTCTCTACTGTAGTAATATCTGTTCTGATACAAATATCTTTTGAGGTCATGGAGTGCAAGCTGGAAAGAAGTCAGAGCATGTGTTGATTGTAGGTACTTGTAAATGGTTATTTGTATTTTCACTCTTTCAGTTAAAGTATGACACCTTTTTTCATAAAGTCATTTAAAAACTGGGAACGACAGCAAGAGAAGGTCCTTGGAAAATAAAACCACATAAAAAGCAGCTGCTAAAATGCTCCACAGAGAATGAATATGGTATAAAATCTCTTTTGTTGGAGTTCAGTGTACAACAAAATAGAAGAAATCATCACTTCTAAAAGTGGCTTTCACTAATATCATGTTAGTCCCTAAAGTGTGCTTTATGGACAAGGTTTTTTAAAATAAGCTTTTAAGTTTAAAGCTGCAAAACTAAAAAGGTTCCCTGACATTTGACAAAGATTAGCCCTCAGAAGTTCCCAGTGAAGTATCTATTTTTGAAAATGTTGTTGTTTTCAGAACAGTACAGGCCATTTCTTTGTTTGCATAGCCCTTCAAGCTGTCATTACTGCGCATGTGGAGAGATCTTGAACTGAATCTTTCCTCTTAAACAGATCTGGGAGTTTCTGACCACCACACTGGTAGTGGTGAGTTATGGCTCTGAGATGCTTGGTCGTGCCAAACACCTGCAGCTAAAAAAAGCTACTGCTTTGCCAAGGGTCAGAGTGTTTCTCTTGCCCCTGTGCTGCAGTGGGGTCCCCTGACTAAACACGGGTACGGTGTGCTGCTCTGCACAGAAGGACACATTCTGGTGTCCAACACATCATCCCCTGGTGTGGAGTCAACTCCCACGTGGTTGGAAAGTGAAGGTATGAAGTGGGAGGAGAAGCAGAAATATTACTATATTCCAAATTAGTAGGAAAGGCAGGGAATCAAGCACGAAAACATAAAAGGAGGCTTCAATTCCCCTTCCCAGGACTAAGCTGCAGTGTCTGCAGGAGAGGAAAAAAACACCCAGGAGAGTCTAGTCCTTAAGCTGAGAAAAAAACATTGGGAAATTCAACACTGTAAGTCAGAGAAATGAGGAATCAGCAGCTGTGATTACTTGCTTAATCTGCAGTATCCCTACAGAAAGTAATAAATTGAGTTACATTGGCTGTAAGGGTTAAATACTTTGTTTTCAAATACTTCTCAAAATTTACTCATGCCTCCCACAGAAATCCGTATGTTAGTTAGCCTGAGGAAAACTGATGTGTCTAAGGCTTGGAAAGGAAAAAGAAATTGTTATGAGATTTGACATCCTGAAGGGCTTGTTCTCTGATCAGGGAAGAAATGAAGCATTGAATTTTAAAAGAGATTTTCAACTGAAAATTTTAATTGGACCTCACCTTTAAAGTGTTTCAAACCCTCTCTGGGTACAATACAGTGCACATAAAAAAAGGGCTGTGATATTTTGATGTTTGCTCATCTTCATGCTGTCCTGAAGTATGACAGAACATGGTGTAAATTATGAATAGAACGTGGGCGCTCTGCTGCTGCACTGCAGGAGATGTGGTTGGAATAGGATTTTAGAGTTCAGCATTTTGTGTCTGTCAATAACAAACTAAGCCAAAGGAAAGGATCTCAGTGTATGTCTGCAACTTATTTCTGCACAAGCCATGGCTTGGGCTTCTGTGGAACATTTTCTCTCCATCTTCCTTCTTTTGCATGAGTGTAAGGGAAAGAGACAGAGTGAAATGTGCAGCTGCGCAGCTGCAGTCCCTTCATTAGCACAACGAGTTTTATCCGTGTTGCCAGCATATTGAACATGGTAGAAGCTACATGTTTTCATGAGGAATTTGTAAGTAGTACTTTTCTTTTTATATTGCTGTGGTTAAGCAATCAAGCTATCCGTGTTTGCATTGACCTTCTAAGGAGAATCCACGCTTGACCTTCTTTAACAACGACCTTTGCTCAGAAGGATAAACTGAATGGATATTGGCTTTCCCCCTTTTCAATCACAGAACAGTATTCTTTAGAGGTCAGCTTTTCTTTTTATGTTTAAAATGTGTGATTCAAGTATTGTTCCCAGGTGACCAATGGCTGGGATGGGACAAGAGAGAGAGGCAAGAGTGTTAACACCTAGCAGAGTAAGTCTGCAAATGAATTGGAATTATCTGAGAAAATGATAAATGACAGCAATAAAAACAAGAATTACTGATATTATTAGAGAAAACATTAAATTACATCTGCCTAAATAATTATTATTTTAAGTGTCTATTTCTGCGTATTCAAATATGACTATTATTGAATTCACACAATTCATGGAAGTAAGCATGCCCATTTAAACTGGCAGCTGCTTTGTGAATAGGAGAGGATCTCAGCTTCTGGAAAAAAAAGAAAGAAGGTGTCTGTCAAAATTCTCCATGACTCACAGTCCCTCGGGCCTCAGTTTCCTCCTCAGTAAAATAAATAGAATAACCTGACTTTTTTTCCCCACTGAGCTGCGACATAAATGCATCCTTTTGTAAATCCTGTAGAAGGTTACAAAATGTTCTGATGTTCTTGGGCTTGTTGTTCTGAGCTTTTTCTATTTTGAATCCTTGTGCATTTTTAGATGGGAGGCAGAAATGGGTCATTCCCTAGTGATTTTATTATGGAAGTCTTATATAAGGACCTGTAATTCTGCAACTGCTCTTTTCCTTATTGGTGACAGATTTGGCCATCACTTGTTTATCAGTACATATTTATTCTAATATATCACAGTGGCTTCTGCCCACAGGCTGTTGCCTTGCCCTGTAAAAAAACTTTTATTAGTATTTCTGTAGAAAAAAAGGTCCTGTCACCAAAGACACAGTGGTAGCACAAAACATCAGGAACTCTGACCTGAGAAACCAAATCTAATTAATCAGAGCTTGCAGCTCAACCCAGTCTGCTATTCAACAGCAATTTTGATTAATAAGGCTAGAGGCAAAGAAGACCTTTTCCTTCAGTGCTTAAAAAGAGGAAAATGAAAATGCATGTATATGTATGATAGAGCTGGTGCATATATTGAGGATTACTTTTGTTTAGGCTGGATGTCCTTGAATCACAGAACAACTCTAATGGTCATTAGCAGCCCACTCAGTGATTAGTGAATGAACTCAGGCAAGTGAACTAATGGGTACATTCCCAAACACTCAGTACAGTTTATTGAAACTGATCAGTTTAAACAAGCAGTAAATTGAGATTCACTTCAACCTCTACCTATTTGTTGAATGCAATCAGGGAGGACACCCCCTTGCTTACAGAAGAGTAAAGCTGGCTTTCAGTACTGACAGGAAGTGAAAATCTTTAATGTATCAGTGCTGGCAATTCACATTCAGTGGTGGGAATAAAAATCTGAAACACACGGATGTCTTCTGGAGCTCTGGAGAGCAGCACATACATCAGCTCAGCAGTGACTGTGCTTACGTGCTGTATGAGGAATGTATATTCAAGTCAGCGCCTAAAATTGCAGTTGTTAACACATCTTGAACTGAAATTAAATTTGGGCTTTGGTGGAGAGAAATAAAAGACAGGCATTCTTAGAAAGTAGGAAACATGCTAAGAAGCTTCCTTACCTCCATCTAGTTCTTCAGCTCCAAAATGATTCCTGTAGAAGAGCATAATCTCTATCTTGTAACACTTGTAGATAGTCACTAAACAAACAAGCAGCAGCAGAATAGCACCGAGACCACCAGCAAGCTCAACTGTGTACATCAGCTCTGCAAAGAATTACAAAACGCAGTAACAACCACATTCCAAACCACAGAAAGATTAGCAGCAGACTTTGAACTTCTGTTAAACATGAAAATAAAATAATGAATGATGGGTTATTTATGTATTTATTTCATTATAAGGTCCCTGAATAAATACCAAATTGATTTTTTTTTTTTTAATATTTATTTTTCAATAAGCTGCTTTTTCCCTCTAGTGCACCATATGAATTGCCCATTTAGAAAATAAAAATTGCTGGGGATATGTGTGTGTGTGTGTATGGGTATGTGCATATATATGCTATACTTTATAACTCTCTTCCTTTTTTCTTTCTGTAGATAGATCGCAGTTTGCTTTACCTAGATAAATGTTGCCGTTTGACTTACAGTGAAAGCAGAGGTGAATGTTTCCTTTCTGAGGACTATAATGCAAAACCAACTCCTCCCTTATTCCATATACAAAAAGGATGTGGACAAACTGGACAAGATCAAGGATTTGATTCTTTTTTTTCCAAATAAAAACAAAAATAAAAATAATAATTGAAAAAACCCAAACACCACAAAACATTTGAGAGGTGTGAAGACCCATTGTCTGAGGAACCCTACAACCTCACGTCTCAGTTATGTGTTAATATTTTCAACGCAGTTTCCCAGAAGTCTGCAATTCATCTTTATTCTCGCTTTTCTCCCAGTGGGCTTAGCTAATGTGTAGTCACAGCAAACTGTCCTAATTTGTCTGTTGTGACATTCCCATTCAGACCAGCCCCCTGGGATCTTTGCTGCCATCTTCTCACAGGATGGATTGAGAACATCTCCATGGAGCTCCGTTCCTGGGGATGGGGACTGCTCAGTTGTGGCCACCACAAGTGTCCAGCACCAGCAGTGGAACCACTTTTCAGGGCAGAGGTAATTTTGCCACCATGGACTTCCGCCTCCCCCAGTTTGAAGTGTTGCACTGTCAAGGAAGCTCACAGACCTTTGTTACTTTTCATTTGCTTATTGACTCAAAACTGGCAGTGTCAAAAAAGGAAGGTGGGAGGAGGAAGAGACTTGCTAACAATTTTGTAATTTGAAATCCCTATATGGTAAATCTGAAGACCTTCCATGCTTTTCCAAATCACTGAGTTTTGAGGAATGAAAAAAACACAAACCCAGATCTTGAAAATCTAAGATACAGAGTTTGCTTCATAAAAAAATCTGTGCTGGAACAAGTCTTATTTTCACAGTGTCCTCTTCCGGTGGGCAGCTTCTGTCTGAGTGAAATAGGGTAGCCCTTGAATAATCTTTCTTGTGTATGTGTGTGGTTGTGCAGATTTGATAATCCAGCACAATACAATTAGAGAAATAAAAGGTTAGAGGAAAAATTGACAATTGCATTTATTTGACAGCACCTACTGAGGATCACACACTTTTTTTTTTTTATTGTTCCGAGGCAACTGTAAGAAGATTTCATTGCTCTCTAGAAGACACTAAAAATGTAATAAAATAAAATAAAAAGGCACTTATATTCCATGTCATTCTTTCCAAAACTGTGCTGAAAACTCCTTTGTGTTAGATATTTTTAAGACCGACATGGTTATTCCAGACTCCCAATACTTTTCTGGTCCAGAGAGGTAAATGTTATTAAAAACACTCAACAAAATATGGTTTGCATAGACAAGTAATACAGTATTTTAGAATATAAATGGAAATGGAAATTACTCTGCACTGGCTTACTATACCCTGTTTATCATTTTGTAATACAGATGATGCAGCTGTTCAATGCTGACTAGAAGAAAACCTTTAATATTTCGGGTTGCTAGGTGCAAAGTACTCTATTTATGTGCCTGCTGTTATGACTCACTAAAGGCAAAGAAAAACTTTACAACTGGAAAGCAGAAGTTTTTTCTAAACTAATGATTTTGATATTAAATGGAAAGAAATAACTGCAGGTAGTCGTCTGTTGTCTGTCACTGTGCATGAAATCAGACTAATGCACTGCATCACTTTTGCCATCAGAATTCCTCTTAGTTATATCTTTCCCCATAAAATAAGATTATGCCTTTATGTTTGCTTCAGTAAAATCTATCTGAGAACACATGAAACTGTCCTTAATTAGGCAATCAAAGCAAACAACAAAATTCTCTAAGTCAGCCTGAAATGCAATTACCTTTCCATGTGTTGCTGTGAGCCTATTGTGATCGTACACAGATAAGGTGGTTCTCTCTTAAACAGATTTGTTTGCAAAGTAAACTTCATGGTCTATTGATCTAACAGAGCCAGCTCGTATTTTCCTCTGTGTTGGACAGCATCTATCAGCACACGTTCTCTCTGTGTCTCAGGGCTGTTTGTCCGGGTGTGGAGGCAGAGGGGGTAGTGACTAGCCCAGCACATTGCTGCCTCCTTACCCAGCCCTGCAGGTGCCTGAGCCAGCCCCAAAGGGCTGGAAGTGGGACAGCCACATCCACGTAGCACGGGGGAAGGTGGGGGGATTGGGCTGGGCAGTGTCACACAGGTTGACTGCCTCCAGTCCCTGAGTTTGTGTTTCTGCAGGATGCTAAACCTTGCCCTAAGGGGCCACTGGCTGGCTCTAAGCTGCCTCGGGGATTTTGGGAGCAGCGCTACTCCGTGTTGAGCTGAACTGAAGCTGCAAGAAGCAGAAAGCTCAGTCCTGCCTCTGCTGTTGGCCCCTCAGGTGACTGAAGCCATTTCACATTTCTGTACCTCGGTTTTCCCAATGTGAACTGGGGAAGGTGCTCTGGCTCCTCCCTAGGGGAGGTTACTCCTGAAAGGTGCTCTGTGTGTGCCAAGGGTGTTGGTGATGTGCCTGTCAACAGTTTCAACAATGACGGAGTGATTGTTAAGGCCAAGTTAAAGTGTAGCAGCAAGGATACAGCCCATGGTTACCTTCACAATAACATTGTTTTCTGCTGCTTTATTCTGAGATTAGAGCACAGTTGCTGCAGCAGGCATTACACTCCCTTTGAAGTGTGATCTGTTTTTCCTGCTGAAATTCAAGTTTTCTGTAGTGGCTACATACTAAAAAGATTCAATTTCAGCACAATTCCACATCAGAAGAAAGACATGAGAAGTGCAAACCTTTTAAAATCTGTTCAGCCCCTGTGTTGCATTGCTCAAATTACAGACCTGGCCCTCCTTAAGGAGCTGAGACTGAATGAAGAAAACAGTGCAGGAAAATTACTCGGCTAGCCCTTAGGGGGACAGGCATTCTGTTAAACACAACAAACGAGCAAGTGCCAGAGAGTTACATTCGGAAGCACAGCAATCATTTAGTTACAGGCAATTAACAATAGTCTTCAAGTAGCACAGAAGCAGTTCTACTCCAAGGAAAACACATTGATTGCTGCAGCAGTAGTAGATTGGTTTCTGAATAAATAGCTTCAATTTAAAACAAGATTTGTTACAAGCATTTTGACCAATGGCTACAATTTTTTTCCTTATCAGGAGGCTTTGGCCAAGTAGCTCAGTGAAAGAGACAGCTAATTAAAACAAAGCACGTGTCCTCTCCAAATATCTAGCATGATAAGGCTGGTAATAAATGCACTCATTTTATACCTTTTCTTTCCTAATTTTTGGGCACATTTGTAGGATATATCTTTGATCTTCACCTGGGTCTAATATTTGATAAACTTCCTTTCACTCTGTTGTACATGTAATTCACTTATCATAGCTGGAGTTGTAAGGAGAAAATAAATAAAAGTGTTCTGTCAAAGATTCATGTCTTTTGACTTATACGACATGCTTCAGGGGCTTTACATTTAATGATCGGTAAAAATTTAAAATTAATTTTATTCATTAATTAGCCCTCATACAGCTGAGCTACCAAGAAAAATAATTATATTTCAAACATTCTTTTTTTTTTTTTTTTGTGATTTATAACTCTTCAAGCACATGTGATTTATAGCTGTGTATTCAGTTTCTGAGCCTTTTTCAAAATCCAATTACAGTCTATCTAAGGTTTCAATTTTGCAATCACTTACGCAGATTGCTCAACTTCATGGACTATAAGTAATCCCTCTGAAGTCAACAGGACTATTCACAGATCTTCAGGTTAGCACATAAATAAATCTTTGCAACTTCGTGGCCTAAACTGATTTCCATTCTCTGCTTGTCTCGGATGATTTAAATCACAAAGAGATAGGGTTTGGTTAGAGGCCGTTCTCAGTTTGTTTAGGTATACTTTCATAGACTTCAATTGTTAAAAGAACCGTAAAGATAACAAATATAATTTGGAAGGGGAGCAAGCACTGATGTGTTATAACATGCAGCTTTGGTTATGAATGGGTGTGTTTCTTCTAAAGGAAGAAGGAAGCTGGCTAACACAGCAGCACTTGTCTGAGTCTCACTTCAGAGATCAGCCGTAAAGAGTAGGCAGTTTAGGCTAGCAACAAAGAAACCCATACTCACAGTTTTAAAATGAAGAAGCATGTGGTTTTTTCCTCTTTTTTATTTTTTTCATTTCTTTTTTTTTCCCCCTGCTTATTACAGTATTCATTATGGCATGGCTGTAAAACAAATTATCTTCCCAAAGTATAGCATATGGAACCAAAGCTTTATACAGCGTACACATATCCAATACGTGTATGTATAAAATCTAATCTCTACTTTTTAGGATTTTTGCATGTTTGTTTCAAATCACCAAAAACAATCTGGTTGTGCTAAAGGTACCTAGATGGATATGTGTGAATATCCTATATGAATACCGTTGTGAATAATTACTGATAGATATTGTAGGACAATAGTACTTCTGATAGCATTTGGGCTACTCATTAGCTTGATTATGAAATAATTTCTTAGCATGAAGTATATGCTTTCTGCCATAATGGGCCACGTGTGCCCTTGGATGTCTGTAGAGTTGACTGAAGCTGGCTAAATTTAGTTATGGTTTTCAACATGGTTTTCAGTGCAGTAGTTTCATTTTATTTATTAGAACTATTGAGACCTGGTTGTCTTTCTTTATTTTTTATATCAATAAATAACATATATTCCTGATTCCCTTATGAAAAAGAACTAGTCAGGTTTGAGATTATATATATAAATATAAGTATATATGTGTGAAAAGACAGGGATCTTGTTAATCTATTCATTAGTAGGGCAGGCAACATATCTGAGCCTTGGTGCTGCTGGATTTCCAGTGTTATTAGAAGAGAGATTGTAAATTATTACAATAGAAGTATATTCTTACTGATGACATTTTTATTTCTGCTGAGAAGTGTGCGATATCTGTTCCCTGTAGGAGAGTAATTACACTGACTGTCTCCACCAGTATGTTAGCTCAAAAGAGGATAACGTTGGAAAAATATAGATGCTGCAATGTTACTGAAGCTTACCGCATTTAAATACATAAAAATGCATTTTAAAGGCAGTTTATGATATAGACTGAAGGAAAGAAAGTGTCGTGGTGTGGAACTGCAGTAATCTTTGGTTATCTTCCCCAAATTAATGAATGGTGTATGACCCGTAATCTTCCTGATTAGGAGAGCTTCTATTTCTTAATTGTACTACAGAAATCAGACAGCCCACACTATTACTTCATTTTGATCTTCTGAAAGAAATTAATGTAAGAGGCACTGGCAGGTGCTAAAAATGTGGGGAAAAAATTGAATACTGAGTTTCAAGGATATAAGATTATAAAGCATACTGTTTATATTTTTTTCTGAGGATAACATTAATGATTAATTTAGGTATACATGGATTATGAGATCAATTTGTGACATTTTATTTTAAAATATTTTCATCCTTGCCAGTCAAGGTTAGAATTGCACTTAGACATTACGTAAAAAGAAGAGCTATGATAAAATGGTGCAGAAGCTGTTTTAAAAAGCAATCTGCTAAACAAACCAAGTTGTTTGACACATTGTCAGAACTAGGATTTGTCAAAGGAAAGTTAGATTTAGGCACATGCTGAGTAATCTTACAAACCTTTTTTACTGGAGTTATCTTAGTTCAATTTTCTAAAGGATGAGAAAAACCTTACTGATTAGAAGAATGGTCTTATGAAGAGTTTCTTTCAGGCAGAGGTCTTTAGTATTCTATTCCTTGACTGATTTTAGATGAGGTTGAGTGTAAAAGGACAGTCACATTTAGTTAGGTTAGGGACAAGAAGGGAGCTGATATTTGACTTTTGGCCCTGAGTCATGAACCTCTTGGGAGAATGAACCTCTGCACTGCCAAGCACAGTGACAAAGGCCTCTTCGATGGCCATAAGTAAATGAAAAATCAACTTCCATCAAATCCAATCCAATTTCAATTCCAATTCTAAAACCTGACGAGGATCCTGGAAAAGCTTTTCCTGCAACGCAGAATGAAAATGGAATGTTTTATACAGCGGAAGATAGACTCATGTAAGGTCTTAACTGACCAAGTGAGTCGGAGTTCCACAACAGTTTTGCTCCCACTGAGATTCAGAGATTTGCTGCAATGAACAAGTACTTAGGAGCAGTTAAGAGAAGCTGAAATATAACTCGTTGCTCTCATATTTCACATGATGAGTTTCCTTTCAGAAATTTCAGAAGCATTGTGAAGCTTTATGGTAAAGGGAGATATAATACCTGCAGTTTCCCTGCAGAGGTTAGAAAAGAACTAGTTTATTTTCTCTTTTAAGTCTTAATTGTCACTCATCACTACCACTGTGTGAAACCGTGAAATTGTGTGCAACTGACTGAAATTGCATATAGCACATTCAAGTCTGTAAGTAATAAACCAGATTTACACTATTACGTGAATTGCACTGCAATTTAAGGTGCTTGTCAGCAATTTCATTGTCATTAATAACCATATGAAAATAATTTCTAATTACTTTTTATTCAGAATTTGTTATTACATTGTACAGGAAATATTAATATGATGTTTATGCATTGAGAAACAATGAGTTTAAAATAAGGTAGTTTTGCTTAAGATGCATTCCATCTAGGAAATATTAGCTTGCATATTTTTCAAATATACATTCTCATGGGCAATTTCAAACAGATTAAATCTCTTTGTCTAAACAATTTATTTCAGTGAAAATCTNAAAAAAAACCAGTATTTTTTCAACTACCCCTCATTAACTTATAGTCATCAAGATTCATAAATGCCCACTGAGAACACCTATGACTGAGAAAAACAAACCAAATCCATAAAAGAGGCCCAGGATAGGAAATTTGGAGATAATACTGTGTAAATGAAAATGGGAAGACAGGGAAGTAGATACTTTGAAAAAATGCATGAAAGCATGTTGCCTGCTCTTAGTTCTGGTATCTGTCCCAGGAAAAGTACAGGTATATTATTAAGCTTTTAAAAGAATATCAATATATCTTAAACAATAATGCTAAGACAGAATTTGAGATTATTTTTGCTTCAGATTTCTACTTACAGACATGCAGAGAAGACTTTCAACAAAATAATCACATAATTAGATAATAACCTGTATTTACAACACAGTCTATGATTAAATGAGATTATGAAGACTTTGATCCTGCATGAAAGTCATACTTGTCAATACATAACACTGCAGAAGAGCATTCTTTTTCCTTATGCATTACATTTTTATCTACTACATTGATAGACTATAAGCTTGTCTTTAATTAAAAAAACTTATGAAAGAAATAGAATTATAGTGTGTGATCCACCTCTTATATCATCTGCAGTCTGTGGTGTGTCATTAATAAATTCCTGCTTAGCTGCTGTCAGTATCACTCTCAGAATTAATTTCTAGAGTGTTCCTCTTCCTGGCTGAAGATTAACCTGTAACTGCTACAGATGATCGATGGCACCTATCACCAGTTAGTAACTAAATCAACCTTAGATTATAACAAGTAGATTTTTTTTTTTTCCTCACACAAAAGAGAAGATAACTTGACTGTTGTAAGGGTGACAGGGATTTGGTCAGAAGCTGGAGGAAAGCGATGAAAGTTGAATCTTCTGGCTTCTGATCACTCTCTTTTTCTGACTCTTTTAGACAAATTTTGTAGAAATGAATGAGAAAAGGAAACAACATTGGCATTGTCATGCTTAAAATACTCTACTGCCTTTAGCTTTGAGTTAAATGCTCCCTATGCACAGCACCTGAGGAAATTTAGGACGCTAAAAACGGTTAGCTGGCAGCAGAAAAACATAGATCATAGCTCTTCTCCAGTGATGTCAAAAAGTAAAAGAAGGTCAGGAGAAAATAAGGGCTGGACTCCCCAAGATGTACATCACTGGTGTTTGCACTGGTACTGGAAGTATCAGGGACCCCTGGCTTTTCCCTGTGCTGGATGCTGAAACTGGGCTCAGTTTTCCTGCACAAGTGGTGTTGGAGTCCAGGGGTGCTGTGTTCTGCTCCCCTCCTGAAATGATTTCGTTTCAGGAAAGGCTTTCCCTTCCAGTGCCATGTCAGGGGAAGAGAAGAAGCTCCCTTCTCCTTGGCTGGTGCCAGGCTCTGGTTTGGGCAGGGAGCCACCTTTGGAGGGACCCTGCTTGGCGTTTCTGTGGGGTGAGCGTATGTCCCTGTTGGGCTGACCAGCAGGAATATTAAGGATGATGCATCCAGGCTTTTTCTGGTGATTTAGACTGTTGACTTCTTGCCCTTTCAGGGCCTGTGTAATTGTAGGTACGACTAAAATCTCCCCCTGGACTTTTAAGTGTACAAAGATTCCACTGACGTGGGCGAAGCAGCAGTAGCAAGGGAGTTCAAAAAGCTTAGACTTTGTGCCTGAATCCCCACTGCAGCATTTAGCCCTAAATACCTCTTTTTCCAGGAATGCTCTTTGCTCAGCAGCAGAGCTTTCTGCTTTGCTGTCCCTTCTGATTGTGGTGATAATGTTCCACGTTGGACGTTTAAGAAGGATTATAATTTCTTTTTCAGGTATGCAGTGAGCATTCCAGATTCAGCATTTTTGTACTCTTATACTAAAAAAAAGATCACTAACTAGAAAACCAGCCAAAAGTAATGCATCTGCAAATGTCTTGGTGTTCAGGAAGCAAATTTACCTAATTTTTAGGTCCCTAATGTCCTAATTCAGCCAAATAATCAGAAATTAATAAACAGCTAACTCATCCCTAGCAGAGACTAAATGTGGATCTAAACAAGGAAACCTAAACCGAAAGGTTGTCATGGTGATATACAGAAGACTAAGCAAGCAGTGCAAAACTCCTCTTCCTAGGAGACCTGAGAGACTAGCTCAAATTTTTATCTGTCATGCTTAATTTATCATTTCACTGAAACAGTTGTCAACATGCAAAATGTGTAGAAGGCTTGTATCTGGTACCTTTGGTTTTTCGAGGGCACAACAGATATTGCTTCCAGATCTATTTCAGATTCAGCCTTACTAAAAGAGGAAAAATATATTTTTGGGAGTTTTTTCTGCTGTTTTTGTCCTTTTACTATTTATAAGGGCAATTAAATATTGAGATTACTCCCTCTTAAGGATGTCATCATGAGGCCACATAGTGTGGTATGTTCGACTTACTGAGTTCTCTAAGAAAGGAAGCAAGGAAAGTAGATTCTTGCAAAATTCATGCATGCACAAAGTTAGATGAGAAATCTGGTGGTCACAGAACAGAGAAGACTTATTTGTTTTCAGTGTTGGAGCTACTGCTTGTATGGAAGAGAAAATAAGGACTTACTATCAGTATGTGACTTAATAGATGTCAGTAAATTAAATATTGTTTTAAAGTAATTTAAGTTTTAAAAATTCTTTATTTTCAGTGTTCCATCATGTAATTTGATTATTAAGGACAAGCCATTGCATTTCAGTGGTTTCTTGGGTTCAGCTCTTGCTCTGGGTTCACGTCTCTGAATTAGGGTATATGACTACTTGCTGGTATATTGTTGAGGTTCAATTGCTTAATAAGGTAATTTCTCATCTCAGTAAATTCAAGAAAATATGACAAATGCCAGGCTAAGCAGAATATCTGGTAATTCACATCTGCATCTTTTAAGAAGCAATGACAAGAGTTAAAAAAAATGGCTACAAATTAGTTCAATTAATAGGAGGTACCCAACAATACGTTTAAATAAATTGGTCACACTACCTTAATTTATGGTTTTCTTCTAAGCTTAGACAGACTTTGCATGCTACAAAACTAAATTAAGGGAAGACACCACTGCTTTGATGTAAACTGAGATGCCACAATTCTTCAATGCCGCAGTAAGATCCTGGTTTGCTCACCTGTGCAAACAGTGTAAAAAAATGCACAGCAATGACAGCAAAGTGCAGACACTGCTCCTGCTTACTCTTTGCTCTCTTAAGCCAGTGGGAAGCTGCATGAGGGTGGGGAGTGTCAATCCCAGGCATGTGGAGCACCCTCTGGGAGGTAAAGTGGACAAAGTGAGTCTGGGAGCTTTGATTTGTAAGAGATTCTCCATCTCCCTGTAATCATCTCTGTGGGAGATGGCTGTGGCCATTGGGCAGGCTGGAATCATGGGATGTGAGTCGTGAGGAGAAACAGGAAAGTTCTTAGAAGTTTCTGTCATGATGTTTCACTTCAGAAATGCTGATGTTAAACAAAAGTGTTAGAAGGAAAAAGTCCACAGTCAGGCTATGCAGGAACCCCCCTGGCATGGGATTTAGGTGGCATTTCTGATAGAAGTGGAATGTATTTTTTTGTTTGTTTTCCTAAAATTTTATTTTATTTTTTCACAGAAAATTATTACAGTTCTATCACCTGTGATTTCCTATTTTTTCTCTATTGAGCCTTTATGAATTTTAAAGTTAATGAATTATTAAATACATCTTTTATAGAGATATAATTAAAAGGCATTACTGTATTTTTTTCCAGTGACAGCCATAATTAACAACATCCTTTCTCTTTTATTTTGCAAGTTGTACAAGTTCCTGGGCAAAAATAATCATTGGCTCTTGATTCTTAGGAAGCCAAAATTCATGCTTGCATCAGAGGGAATCTCTACAAACTGACCATCCCTACATTTGACCATGTCAGGGAGAAAAGCTGAATATTTACCCCTTTTGTGTAGAAGAATACTGGCATGCCGGCGTCCATTCCCATTCTCGACGTAGCAGGAATAATTCCCCAGGTCTGCCTCTTCGACTGAGTCAAGAATCAATGAGATGGAAACCTCCTGTTCCCCGAGATGTTCCTTGAGAACCCTGAGGAAAAAAACCCAGCCATTGCTGCTGTTCTGCTTGTACCACAGTGAGGCTTTAGATAATCATGACATAACAATGCTACTTACAACTCACAACTCTCTGGCTTCAAATTTGGCTATGCTTTGATGCAATCTTAATTTAATTATATCATGCCCTTTTCTTCCTCACTTCTAATGAGGAGGTTTGGCTTTGTAAATGTTAATGAGAGCTGCAGTTCATTGTCTTCTTTAAGCAGAATGATATGCACATGGATAATATATCATTGCACACTTTGATGGAAACCCTGATCCATGAAGTCTTGGAATGTTAGAAGAGAGAAAATGGAAAACAATTATACTGGGGGTTTAGAGTTACACCAGGAGTCTGGGCCAAACACAATATTTGTGCCTTTTCTGAGGCTCTTCAACATCTTGCTTAGAAACAATATGTTCATGCCATGGCCTGAGAGATAATTTCTAGAATGCATTATAAAATTTGATTATCAAACAGTAGAAAGAACTGGTGTACCAGGTACTGCTAGTTCATACAGGTTATAAGTAAAGGCTTCCTATATAAGGCTTCACCTGTCTTCCCAATACTTTCTTTCCCTCCTAGCAGGACCATCAGTGGTTTTAGGAACTCAGGAAAGCAAATGACAAATTATTCCAGGCTGTTCCCTCATGTCACACCTGACAAAAGAAGTGGAAACCAGCTTTTCTGCTCCTCCCTCCACAAAACAAGATTTGGGAAAAGCTTTAAATGCAAAATATAGCTGATCTTATTATCACGTGCCATTTAGCATGTTGGTCTTGACCATTATAGAATAAACTTGAAGTGCTCTGGGGTGAAATACAATTCCTTTTTGTCTATATCTGGGGATGATGACCTTGAAAGTCTATGTGGTCTTCTTGGTTTTGCTAATTGTAATTGTGTTATCCATAATTTCTTTTTCTCAGGTTTTGTTCCTCTATCTCTCATTTTCATTACTATTTTTATTAATGATATTTTTATTATTATATTTAGTATTATTGTTATTATTAGAATCTCTTATTTTGTCTCAATTATTAAACTGTTCTTATCTCAACCCATGGGTTTTACTTTTGTTCTGGTACTTCTCCCCACCTGAGGGGGATAAAAAGGGAGTGAGTGGCTGTGTGAAATTTATTGCTGGCTGAGGTTAAGCCATGGCATGCACACTTAGATTTACCTGAATTTCTGAGTTTGAATTTCTGAGTCTGAATTTCTATGATACATAGAAACAGTGATATACACACATATAGGGTTATAAATGAAAAAGGAATCTCTTCAGATCCAAGCAGATATTTCACATTAGATAGGAGTTGGTATGCTATGTCAAGCATGTAATTCTCAATAGAAAACCACTTTTGTCCTTAATTTCCAAATGAGGCAGCACTGTGAGGAGCACTAGAAGTACATGGAATGAATTGCCAGATCCTCTCCAAAACAAGTATTTCAGCAGATATAAGAGCCCACATAACAGAATTCTTGGCTCTCACAGGCTACATAACATCCTCCAGGAAACTCAGGTTCTTTTCATGAAGAAATCAAAACATTCCAAAAAGGAAGTCAGACTTCAGCATTTATTCAGGGCTTCATGTTTGAAAACACTTTTTTGAGCTGTTTCTCTCAAGTTATTTAATTTTCTTTATTTCATCTTACTAAGTGTCTTAATGGTTGTTTTTGTAGATTGCCATATTTTGTACAAGCCACTAGGTAAATTCCATCTGGTCAACACTATGGCTCTTTTTGGGCAGCTATTCTACTTTCTCAACTGTCTAACATCGGATTTGGCTGAGGAGAGCATTTTTCTGTTCTCGGCTGGTAGAATCAAAAAGGTAAAGGAGAGATGTTGCAAAAATAGCGATCAGACCCAAAGAGCTCCTGAGTTAGTCTGTGATAAAAAGTATTACATTAACTATCCAAAAAAATTGAGAAAAATAAAAGGCTTTTTCTTTTACCTAATGTCACTTTCCCAGACTCGACTATCATCCAGATCTTCAATAAACTTCTCCCCTTTCATCCAGTAGATTAAAGGACTGACGTCTCCACTATATCCAAAGAAAGCTCGGCAGGTTAGATTAGCAGAACCTCCTGTTGTAAAGAATGTAAGAAAATGTGTTTATTTCAAAATTTAAAATCAGTTTCTTTTTAAAAACCAAAATATTCACAGAGATCCCCAATTTTCAGCTGCTGTTGAAAGTTTCCAGGAGTATCTGTTTGTCAACACCAGGTTCAATACATTTTCTGAAAATAAATATAATAAAAATGAAATTAAATTATATATTAAAAAAAGATTTTTTTTTTCCCCAATAAGTTTTCTGTTTGGTAAGAAATCAGAGATTATGTTTTTTCAAAAGGAATTAACTTAACAAAATTTTTAATTTTTTTCTCCAGAAAAGATAAAAGGTAGGCAAAATAGACATGCAATCACATCTGTGTTAGTTCATCTTTGCAATGGTTTCTTCAAAGAGGCTGATATATTCCTGTAGAGTTCCATCCCCAAGGGACATCCGGTAGAAAGATGTGTGCTTATTGCTAAACTACTTTAACAGGAAAGTTTTAAACACTGACACTTGAAAAAACGCACGTGTGAACTAATTCTGAACATTGTAGGCCATAAGAATGGGAAGAACCATTAGCAGAACACGCAGCAAGGAGCAGAAATTTCATATGTATGTGCAGCATGGCTGATTTAGTCATTATAGTGAAGATTGAAAAACCTAATATGCCTTCACTTTGTTTATTTTCATTACAGAATCTTACATTGTGTTCATACCGCTTGGCTTTGGCCCTTCATCTTGAGCACATATAGGGATAGAAATGGCAGCTTGCACGCATTTTGTGAGTTGGTAAAACTGGATAAAACAAGAGCAAAGACACACAGCTATAGATCTCCCATTCACTGCTCTAAAGAGATTTGTCTCAACATGCACCAACCCTTCTAAACTGCAATGTGCATTCCTTTAGTGGATAATTACACAGTGACTGAAGGAAGTGTTGGGATTTAAGGAATGGTTTCTTCCCCCCTGAAGAGAGTGTTTTCATGGAGTTTATATTACTGCTGAGACCAAATTCGTATTTTATTTATATTTTCAGTTTTTAATTTTTGGATTTTAAAGCTGACTGACCACAGCTCCTGGTCAAAAAAATAAGAAAAAACCAACATTAGCACTACTTCATCTGTGCAAAGATGCCATAAAGTCATCTGGGTTCAATGAATTTCCTCAGAAATACGCTGCTTTGGGTCAGGACCTGATCCTTTTCAAATGTACAACATTACTATTTGAACATCCTATTTACTTTTTAGCAAATGGAAACAAATGCAGGATGCTGTGTAACAAGAAGATGAGCAATTATTAAATAAATGTCTTACTTATCTGAAATGAGTAATGGTTTTCTGTAAAAGCTTTTGACTGCTTTGTGTGGCTTGAACTCTCATATCTGTGCCATGAAAGGTACAGAATCAAATCTTTGTGTTCAAAATGTGTAACATCAAGGCAAGTACCATCTCTGCTACTTACACAATCTATTTTGGAACTTTAGGGGCTCATTTGCTTTTAGTCATTTCATGAAAGTTTGGTTGCTGACACATGCTTTGCAAGCAATGCCTGCCAAGGAGACAGGAGTATCACAGTACTTGAAAGCAGGATGGAGAGAAGGGCCTCATTCAAAAAAGTATGAAATGGAATCTCTGAATAATGAGAAATTTTAATAATCCCCATATTCTAGAGAATAATTGCCAAATGTAAGATGAGTATCATCAGTGAGAGGGCAAAAACTCTTTCTAAAGACAAGCATAGCTCCTGTTTTCACACCTCGGGGAGTTATGGTCAGGACACCTCCCTGGAAAGTCAATTTCTCAATCTCTTCACAGCTCCAGAAGTGCCATTTGGAATCACTGGGGGAAAGATTTTTGCAATCTTGAAGCCATTTGCAGGGAATGAGATGAGCATCGGGACACCACTTCATGTGGGTCAAGTGCATGAAAACTTGTAATGGAACATGATAAATGTCTTGGTTCCCTGCCCAAGACATGCAAACCCAGTTTCTTATAGCAGTTACATTGCAAATATAGGGGGGGGGGGGGGGGTTGTTGTGTTT
>VZRN01005540.1:1480299-1524050 GCA_013397935.1 Dasyornis broadbenti
TGGTTTTTTTTTTTTTTTTTTTTTTTTTTTGATTTTGCACTATAATTACGATACTTGAACTTGTGAAAATGAAAATATAAAACCTTAAAGAATTATGAAAGTCTTGGCCATAATGGAATCTGTTCATTCTTAAAACGGGAGGAGGTACTTGCATATCTAAAGCAAAGCAGGCTCCTGTGATATTGGATAACCCTATGGTATCATCTACCAGACTTAGAGGGAAGACAGCTACCTAATGCATCACTGCCACTTCTTGGGCATTTTCCAGAGCTTTCGTATGAAGCCAAGGCCTGGTTGAAACTTTATAGCTTTTAAGAGCTGGCAAGATCACAGCTAGAGGTACTGTAACTTCTGTCCAATTTATCCATGATTCACAGAGATTAGACACCACAGGTGCTGAACCATCAAAGCTCTCCAGGCTCCTGCAGCTAACAGGTACCTCCTGAGAGATAATTTTTGCTCTGAGTGGGCTTCTGAGGCTTTTATAGGTGAATATTATGAGCACAGATTTGTTTTTTAAAAATAAACATCTTCTGTTAAGGGCAAAAATTGTCAAAAAAAATCAAAAACAGTTTGTAAGATTAAAGCTGTTTCCCTTATTAAATTCTTAAAGAAGTCATCCCCCTAAATAAAACATAACTTTAAACATAGAATCTGAATTTTCCATTCAACATGAAATAGCTGTAACTGAGAAATAAATTAGGAAGAATGTAATGCCACTTAGGAGTACTGTGTTGACTGCAGTTACCCAGGGAAGGCCATTAGCGTGCTGGGGCTTCAGCCATCAATTACCTGTACTGCCTACCTTGACCAATCTCCACAATAAGCCAGTGGGAAGTTCATTAGCTGGCCATCAGGGAAGATTCAGTGATCAGCTAATGACCAACTGTGACCATTAATAAGGGGCTCTGTTACTCCAGGGCTCACAGCTCCTTGCAGAGGGCACGGAGCTCCCTTGGTGGAGCGAAGGAGCTCCCAGCTGCAGGCACATGTAAATAAAGGCTGACTGAAGGGCAGTGTTCTGCATGGACAGAGCATTTTGGGAGCACATCTTGATCTCTACTCCAGAGCTGCCATCATGAGAGTGAGCGGGTGTGAGCTGTAGGAGGGGCTGCATTTTTCCCTAGAAGTGCACCTTTGAGGTGAGCAGACAGACGATCTCTATCTTGGCACAGAGCAGCTGCTCTGCATGAACAGTCTGCTTTTAAAAGTCTGCAGATTTGTAGAAAACATGCAACATATAATAAATACAAGAGCTGCTTTGCTTCACCTTTAAGCTAAGGTATAAACAACCTGTCCATCAATTAAAAGAAATCCCTCACAGTTAACCGTAGGCAATTATTTCTCTCCATGTGTTTTCTGTACTGAGAAAAACTAGAGAAGAGATCTGGAAGTCATGAAAGTTTCATGAATGGATATATAATTATTTCTATGCCATCAACTTAAATTTTTCTGTAAATGCTGGATGATTGCAGTTTTATAGTCTACTTTTGAAGGATTTTAAATTCATGTTTTAAATTTACTAAATGTTTTCAATTAAATTATTAAGGAAATTCATCTCTTTGGTCCCCTTTGCTGTAAGATCTAAATTCAAGTTACATCATGGGTAAACCAATTTGTTTTGGATTTTGAGTTTGTTTGTTGTAGTGTTTTGTTTTGTGTTTTTTTAATGGACCCTGTAAAAGTTCAAAGGCATCAGGATAGAATTATTAGGTGAAACTTATAGTGTTGCTATTTTTATTGGCACCCTCTCTCAAAAAAAAAAAAAACAAAAAACCAAAACCCACAAAAAAATAAATAAAAAATCAAAACACTTTAAAGAAAGATAAGGAGAAAAATAAACTTTTGACTTCTCAGTGTAATTATAATTTTTTTTAACTGTGAAATAATGCAATAAAGACATACAAGAGAACACATAAGTAAATTCCACTGCATATTTCTCCATCACCCTCACTTCTGAAGATGAATATGCTCTTACAGTACTGAGTTTATTTTTGCAAGAATTGGAATGTATAGCACTACATGTTCCTGCTGCTCACTGTGATAAAGCCACAGGGTCAGCTCAAGCCAACTGGGTTCAAACTTAATTAGTCAAAAGCTCTGTGCCATCCAAACTGAGACCAGTTTTTGATGCAGTGTACGCTTCCAAGTTGAGCAGAATGAAAGCAGGGACCACAGCAAGGTGTGCTTCCTTAAAACCAGCAAATCCCTTGAGCAGAACAATACAGATTTTATTTTCATTTTCACGAATTGTCAAGATTTGGGGCGCTTTGCAAACGACCGCTATGGGAGGCTACGCCCAGCAGAGGGCACTGTCTAACTTCCAAACATGAAAAAAACCACCCAAACAATCAAGTGCATTCCCAGTGTACAAGTTCTAATTAAAAACATCAGCCTGCTAAGAACGTGATAGTTGTAATTAGCAAATAGTGAATGCTTTGTGGTTGGTGAAATGCCATCTTGTATGGGCAGCTGGAATTCCACTTGCACCATTACTCGTACAAGTTACCATCAGCACGAGAGCACATTCCTCACCTTTGATTTGACAGATTCTTCAGTGAAAGGCAACCACTTTTTCTTGGCAGCAACTGTAATAATCAAACACGCTGTACAACCACTTTTTAGAAGGTCTCTCAAAGACATGTTATGGAAGTATTTGAGAACCATGCTCAATACAGGGTAGCATTGAAGGCCAAAAGAGTGAAAATGTTAAATGCCCTGAAATGTGGGACTTTCTTTTAGTGTGCAATGTAAGCCATTTATACAACTTATATACAGGAAATACCTAGGCAATACCTACACACCTACACTTACATTTACTTGTAATGTTAGTGCATCAAAATGTAATTATAAAAGGCCAAGACAGATGCAAACAAAATCTCTCACACAAGAATTAAATACTATTCTTTCCATTCACATTTGAGAAAAAATACTGACAAAATATCAGTCTTCCAAAGTGGAGGGTTGTGAAAGCTGTTAACTTCCTGGGTGTGACAGATCAGCATTGACAGAAACAAGTCAATGACCCACTTGTTTTGCCAATGGCATCTGACACGGCCAGCGGGCAGGTAAGTAGTAGCTGCTCTCATTTTCAGAGAAGTCTTGTGTCCTAAAACAATTCAACAGTTCATGAAAGCCTTCATGCAAATGTGATTAAGAATAAAATTTTAAAAAAGAAGAAGAAGAAAAAAAAGGTACTATACAGTTTTCAGCGGTGTAACTTGATCATATGATCATATATTCTTGATCTCTAAATACTCTCTTAATGCAGGATGATTCCTGCAGAGATTCCTCTGGATTCCTTCCCTACCTACACAAAGCACCACCTACTGCTATCTGCCCTCCAGTTTATAAACGTATTCTTGCATATTGATATCTTGTATGCCCCTAGCATCATGTAAGTGTATTGCTTCATGTTTCATATGGCAGGTTAGGACAAATTAAAACAGAAAAACAAACCAAAACTAAATCAAAACCAAACAAAACAAAGTACTCTTTTCTGAAATATAACGGCAACCTGGGAACTGCAAAATTCTAATCTCATCACTGAATAGCAGGTTTTTTTTCAAGTTTTTGGCAAGCTATCAGGTCTTGCATCCATATGATTATGAAGATACAATGTGCAAGTTCCCTCTACTTTGAATTCAGTAGGTGTGAGTCTGAAAGGGTTGTGTATAATCATTACACTAAATGTTATCATGCAAGCACCATACAAAGTGCTGAATGTGATTACACAGCTATATTTCTTCATTAATAGGCCTGTCCATATTTTGCTGTGCTGCAGAGTGGAATTTTGATTGCATTGGAATCTAAATCACATTTTGAATAAGTCCTTCAGGCCATAGTTGTGTAAACTTAGAGTACGCACTGCCATTCCTCCACAATAAAAAACATCAGCAGAAGATTTTCAACAAGTCCAGAGAGAGATTGTAGTTTTTGACCTTTTACTAAATTTGTAAATATCACTATTTATGTGAGAGGTTAAACAAATCCCTTCCTTCAAGATCAGATTTTTTTTTTTAATTGCAAAGAAAAAAAAAACAACCTAATTCTCGTTTATTACATTTTTCTTTGTTCTTTTTACTGAGCATATAGTTCTCATTTACCATAGAGCCAAACTCATTCACCTGCTCATAGTTACTTGTTACCATATGAAAAGCCCTTTGCCTTCCAGGGTTTCCGTCTGCTGAATTACAGTTCAGCAGCAGAACACCTGAAGGAGGTGTCTGTATGTTCCTGCTGACATGTTCCTGCAATCAGCCCTAGGATATTGGAGTCTGCCACACTTTATAAAGTGCTGAACTGAAACATGCATAGTGAGATCTAAGATTAACCTATGACTATTAAAATTTTGCAATGGGCTGATTTGTAGCTTGTGAAGGAAAAGAAACCCAAATCCTTTCTTCTTGGAATGGTCTCTTCAGCAGCAGGACTGTCAGAGAGAGAGAGAGCGTCAATGAAGCCAGAAAGCACCAGAGCAGACTGCAGAAAAAGAAGTGATGTATGAGACTTGGGGCTCAAAATGTCCAGAACATCTCTCAGGTACGTAGATTGTTAAACTTGCCCTCGTTTCACAAGAGGTAACAAAACTCCTGAACCAATAATCTTGATTTTCCTAACAGCAGGCCTCTCCTCTTGATAGATGGTAATGTCAGGCTGATAAATTAGCTGTTCAGCAGGTATTTTTCACTTCTTCCTCTTCTGAAGTAAAGGCTGGTGTGGGAGACAACTATCACAAGTGTAAAGCAAGTATTGCTAAAGAAAAGGAAAGCCACTGCAATTGTTTTACAAGCTTGACTTAGGAGCTTCTATTTTCTCCTTTATTTAACAAGTGCATTTATAAACACTTTTGTTCTCTACCCTCTGTGAGAGCAAAAGAAAAATTCTATTTTAAATTCTTAGCTGCTTTTAGATATGTCACCAGAAAATATCCTAGGTAACAAAATATCTCCAATTGAAAAACAAAAAAGAAAAAGAGGTGGCTCTAAATGTCAAACTTCACGTTTGTTAGCTTTTACAGAGTTAACTCTTACAGAGCTCTTAAATCGGTTCATACCGTGCACAGCTTAATATTGTTCAGTGCTTTGTTTCTGGATTCTGTTTACACCACACTGCCTTTGATTATGCTTTTGTGGTCTTTGCATTTTAATGGTGTTACATAGTGAAAAAAACAACCTTAACTGACAGTCTAAAGTTCCCACTGCTCAAAGGAGTCCAGAAGGGCTCCCATAAGGAGCTGTATGGTCTCCTCCTGTGCCAGAAATGTCACCGAGTCACACCCCCGGGGCTGCCACTGCCCCTCGACTGTCTCTGACCTCCAGAAACACTTTGTGTCTTTAACTTTGTGAAGTCCTGCTCTGGGTCATATTTTGGAAGACTCCTAGAAAAGAAGAGGGGTTTCTTGTTTAAGGCCTTCATATTTCAGAGAATTTATATTGGGTGGGGGGGGGAAGAAGAAAAAGGAAAGCTTCAATGTGTGTCCCTCTGGTAAAGAATATTTACTGGTAAGAAATGCAATAGGACCTATAAGGTCCTGGAGTTCTGTAGGTAACTCTGGGCCTCAAGAAACTTCAAAGCTGGTATAATTTCTCTACTATTTAGGACAGTTTCAAGCCGTTACAGTTCTCACTACGTATTTTTCCATCCCAAAGAGAATCCAGAGGTAAAGCAGCAGCAGGCTCAAAGGAGGACTTCAGTAGCTCTATTGGTCAGAACACAGCTGTTACCAGACTTGTTTTGCTGAGGAACTACTTGAATAACACACAATAGCACAGTTCCCTTTCCACTTTACTTCCTTTTACTTGTGAAAACTGTAGATATAATTGACTCCTTTTTTTTTTTTTTTCCTTTTAACCTGTAGAGTGTTTTAGTAGATAAAAGGACTCAAATGTCTTGCTGTTGAGGTTTTTTTTTATAAATCCTGTTCTCCTTTCTGAACAGAACAGAGTGTGTTTGCTTTGATCTCTTGTGGGTGCTAGTCCATGTCAAAAAACCCCTGCTCATAAATCACCCCAACCAATACCTTCTCTCTCAAGTGCACTGCACAACATACCAGCCTCCCTCTCAAGTGCACTGCACAACACTTTCTGTACAAAGAAGAGCAGATGATGTTCTGGATTCTAGATAATGATAAATAACATACTTATTTTTGCTAACTTTGCAAGCAACTTAATATAGCAAATCACACTTAAATGTAAATATCAACAATCTTAAGCAACAGACTTATCAATTCAGGTTAAATACAAATTCAAATTCTTGTGGCTATTTCAGCCCCTAATTGTTCATCCAGTTGATTTCTTTGGACATAGAATTTAACAAACAGCATTTGAAAATGTGTTTTACTAGAAAGTCTGATAATAGCTGCTCTTTAACTGCTTTGGAAAAAGGGACTGCAGTGTTGTACTATCATTAGGTATTCGAGTGCATACATCCAGTTCTCAGCTTTGGAGTTACTAAAGAATAAGTTGTAGATTTATTTTCCATTGCAACCTGACTATTATTTTCCTCTCTTTGCTCTTTCTTCATAAGCAAGTCTCTCATGGACTGAGTAGGCTGCAGGGAATTATTTAGGGAAGGAGGTATTCTGAAAAATGCTATAGAAATGGGCTGCATACGGAAGATCTAAAAAAAAAAAATTAGTCTTCTAAAGTAGCATGTACAGTGTCACAGGTGGGTATTAAGGAAATTGAGACTCCAAGTTACAAACAACAAATAATTAAATACTTTATCTTCCTCTGGTGATTTTTCTCTTCAGCACACACTGGAAACCCTAACAGTTCTAAGATTTTAGTGATTTAATTTGTTCTGTCAGATCATATGATGGAAAATGCCATTTGGGAAAGACCCAGACTAGTTTGGTAAACATTTGAATGGGGAAAACTACTGCTCCCATGAAGCAATGTGGCACAACAGGATAAATACAGTTGAAATAAATGACATCTATTAGGTAAATAAAAATACTTTAATTTGGTTAAAAAATGTGGGACACCACTAGTATGTTCGAACCAGGAAAGCCATTAAGAACCACTGAAAATTGGAGCCCTGATGAAATGAACCTACAGATTACTAATAAAACAGATAAATAAAATCAACACCAACTTTCAGTTTTACTGCAGTAAAACCTCCAACTGTAGAAAGGGATTTTATATTTATTTGTACTGCTTTTTTTCTACATGAACAAAAGAATGAAAAAGAGTGAGATGTATGCATAGTTTAAATGTGCTTCCACTTTAAATCATGGCTTTCCCACCTTATATCCAGAAGGTGCAATGCAATGGACAGAGAAAATACTAATTCCTAGCATAATCTTAGAAACAATTTGCCATTTAATGAAGCATCATATGGACTAGTATCTGTTTATATAATTTTAAAATCCTAGCACATCAAATGTTTCTGTTGCATAAAAATGGAAATGCATGCTGTTCCTAACAGCACCAGGCTTTCTGCATTTACCTAGTAGTCATTACACTATGTTGTCTTTCTATTTCTCTTGCATGTGTTAGTCCCCTGCTTTCCTAAGGAAACACTGAAACAAAATCCATTAGAACAAAACCGTCTCATTCAAAAAGATGCAAATGGAGAAAATAATTTGCATCTCGGTGACAAATACGCTTTGCTCTTGGACCATGCACATGCTGGAATAATCCACAGCTATTGATCAGCTTCCTTTCCACATGAAAGGCAGACAGGCATTTTTTAGATTATACCTCAATATAACTGCAGATTGATAGACAACATTTAGTGAAGGCAGCTGCAAAAATGCCACCAGTGGAATAAAAAATCCAGCTAGCACTGCATACGTGCTACCTGTCTTTAAAGGAAAAAAGTTTAGAAATGGGGGCAAGCTTGAATTCTTGATGCCGTTCCCTGACTTCTGAGCTGTGGGAGCAGAGGACCTGCATTACAAGAAGAATTCCCTCAGGGAAAAAGATATATCTGGCCAAAGGCAGGATTCCTGTGACACAGTTTTTGGGCCACACAGCTCCTTCCTCCTCACTGTGTATGAAAGCTCCTCTTCTATGGCAGGGCCTGCCTACTGCCCCCAGCCCCTTCTCGCACTCTGGTTTTGAGCTGGGTGAAGACCTGTGAGCTTCATTCCCCTCTGCAGAGAGTAGCTATTCTCATAGGCCAGAGAGGGGGAGTTGTTCTTGTATTCCTAAATAATGCCTGCTCAAGGGCTGGCTTCACGCTGGCGGTCACTCTTTAACAGGAAAATGACCTGGCCAGGCTGGAGATGCTGCAGGAAGAAGCCTGATGTCCCCATCTGTGTTTGAAGTAGGTGCAGTCCTGGGCATCATAAAATGTGATTCTCCTAAAACAACTTCCTTCTCAAGAACAATTAATCATCAAATTATTCTGATTTCTTGAACATTTTTGTCAAGAGCAGATGCTCTTGAATACTTGAAAGTCTAACAGCAGCAAGGCAGAAATGGTTTATCTTCTTGCAGCAGCCACTTGGGCCTCATTTCTCTAGTCCATCTTCATTCTTCTTTAGTTGTAATTTCCACGGTTGCACATCAGAGGGTCCTGTCAGCAAAACTGAGACATTTAGGGCTCCTGTATCTGAAGCCAAGTTCTTGAGGTCAGAAAGCAGGATATTAATCCTCTTTACTTATTTAATTGTGAATTTCCTGAACAATCTACACAATCCACCCTCCTCTGGCAGCATGTCCACCAATGCTGTAATATTATCTTGCTGGATTGTTTGTTTTGCTTTTGTTGTTTTTCGGGTTTGTTTGTTTGGTTTTTTTGCTGTTGTTGGTTTTTTGGTTTTCTGTTTGTTTTTTTGTTGTTGTTGTTTTTTTTTTTATTATTTTATTTTCTAAGTGTTCTGAGAGGCATGGGAGTTATGACATTTCTAAAAAATAGAAGAAAGTGAAGGAAAATTTCACCTTGTTCCATTCAAGCCCTGGGAATACAGAGCACTGTCTACAATGTTGTTTGTGCTTTTAACAGTTTCTGCAGGTCTCAAAGCAAGTTCTAAAAGCAGGGTTTGAGTGACAATAGAAATATAAGGTACGACAGCTGCTGGTTACAGGAACAGAGACAAATACTCATTATGCAATATTTATGATACAAACTGAGCAAGGAGAGAGGTGGCAGGCTGGTGTCTGTGACAGCACAGGTCTCTGCAGAGGTGCGGGTGCCACCACTCACCCAGTCCCCTGCCCCCCCAGAGCTAAGGCTGCCAGTCACCCCAAGCTGCATGATGGCTTTTTAATGTGGACACCTGGCCACGAGGGACCAGAGGAACTCTGCAAAACCCATTTGCATGTGGGGCTTGGAGCTAGAATTTTAGTCCAGGTCTGGGGAAGAAGAAGAGGATGTGTTGCACTCCATAGCCCATCACCAGCCCTAAAGAATACCAATGCACTTACAGGCTTTGATTTTTATCAATGCAATTATTTGCAAGTGCTGTTACAAACTACTGGATAGCAAAACATTGATGGATTTTTAGAAAATGCTTAGCACAGTGTTTACTTTCAGTCCTTTGACATCTAAATGGCATCCATCCCTTCAAAAATATGTAATAAAAGCAGACATGAAAATGAGTATTATTTATGAAACAATCCAAAATGGATGGCCTTAAGCATTAAGTATTGCATGATCACATATCCAGAAAGTTTCCTGTATATGTATAGTGTACACTCTCAATGGAGTCTAAATCCATACTTAAAGGAAATCATATGGATTATCTGAAGTGAGAATTGAGAGAAAAAGGAAACCTCTTTAAAATGCTGTAATGGTAATTTAGGATCATTGACCCCCAAATACAAAAAGTGGGAAAGAAAACAGTCATCCATACTGAAGCAGAGCAAAGATCTACTGCCTCAGCATCCTGTACGTGTACCATTCAATACCACGAGAGGCAAATATCTAGGTATGAGTGTCATAGGTCCTGAAAGCAACCTCAATTTTATTATGAAAATTTTGACAGACTTTAACTACAGCAAGCAAATAATAAAAAACAAGGTCATATGGCTGTCCTTTGTAAGCAGTTTGTCTGTTCTAACAGGATATGTGTATAAAATAGGACCAGGAGTCAGCTTCATTAGCCCTGGGATACAAAAATAAAAATAAAAATAAAATAGGCCTTCTGATGGAAGTTCAGCATTGTACTTTTCAAAGAAAACATGCATTTGTATGAGAATTTAAAAGATGTAAATTTATTGGTATGATAAGAAGAAGCTAAGTGATCTTATCCAATTGAGCGCTTTGATTTCAACTTATCATTTTTTTTCTCCGCTTCTCAAAATAATCAAACATAGCTAAAAAAGTTTGGAAAGAGCTTTATAGGTTTTTTTTTAAAATGCATTAAAATTTTGTAGCAAGTATCTTAAACTATACTTTACATACATTTTTGTCCTAAACCTCTTTTAAACGTTTACTGCTAAATGAGATCCTTTAAGAAGCATGAAAAAAACAGAGGAAAATAATAAAAGGCAGAGGGAAAAGAGGCAAAATTGCTCCTATTCCATGTGGTTATTTAAAGATGAAGTGAGGATTTTTTTTCAAGACTGAGACAGCAGGCTGCACTTGGAATCAAAGACAGGTAATAGGATGACAAAGGGTGTTTGGTCCTGTATCTTTTCTATTTCTTTTCAGCCAGACTCTAAAATGAGTGCCTGTCCTGATGAGTATGAGGAAAAAACTAATTCAATGGGAACAGCAATAACTTTTCAATGTCCTGCTCATTTTTACCCTCTTTCACTGCAGTAAGGAATTCTTGTAAAAGCCATTTCCATTTTGAATGTTTAGGTCAGTATTGTGTGGAAGGAGTAGCTGAGAAGCAGAAAAAGATTGCTTTTGAGGTCAGGACCTGACCTCTTCAAGGGTATATGCATGGAAAACTGGATGATGGTAATCAGATACCTCTCAGAGATGGGCTACCGGCACCTACCCAGTGACACTGCAAAGGCCTAAAAGCAGCTACCAAAAACCAGGCTGAGCTGAAAGAGGAGGATATTGCTGTTTCCCCTCAAAACAAAAGCCCCCAACACTCCTGTTGCCTCCTGTTTCCACAGCCTCCCTATCTCATCCCATCCCTCCTCCCCACTCTGAAGGTGCCCTGCAATCACCAGTACCTCCCTGCCTGGAGACAGCTCCAGGCCTTCATCTCCAGCACCCAGGCCAGGTGAGAGGCAGCCTGAACCCTGTTGACATGGAGATTCATCTTACACCTTTGTCTTCACACGTGAGGTTAGGAAGGCTGGAACCTGCCAGGTCCCCAACATAAGAGATTATTAAATATTATGAAATTACTTTGTCTGAGGTGTGATCATGAAAAATAAAAAAGTCAACAAAATAAAGGAAAAGACTACAGAAGAGATGTGGGAGAACTGTCTGAGAATAGACACTTTGCTTCATCCTTGAGAAAGATTCTTAGGCTGTACTTTAAGAATGTCATTACCAATAAGAACTAGCTAAGAGCAGCAGTTTGCCATTCTGAATAAAATGAATCATTCCTAATATGATTAGCACATTACATATTAGAATGAATCTGAAATTTAAGTTTGAAAAGAGCATTTGTCGAAAAGGCAGAAGAAAAAGGTTGACATGACATTTTCTGCAAAAAAAATCTGCTTTCTATATTCATTGTAGAGGTATTTCTATTAAAAAGCTATTAGTTACTCAAATGTCATTTTTATGAATAAAAACTTATCTTGGTGACATGGAAGATATTGCAGATGAGCTCTTGTTTGTGTAAAGAACTGCAAACCCACAGATTTTCAAAAAAATGCAGAGCTACTAAATCACCGTTTCACTAAGTGGGAACATGAGAAGCTCCAATAGATTATTTAAAATTACAAAGGCAAATTGTTAAATTGGTTAGACAGGAATAAAATCATATCTTCAATAGGATTTTATAGTTTTATTTATCAACTGACCATAAATGAGTAATTCATAGACTGGACACACTGGGTTCAACAGAATTAATTTCCTATGGCTTAGACCATCTCACTAGATGAAAAGCAGAGATTTCCAGGAGACAGGATTTCTGATACAAAAGATTTGCCATGTTGTTTTATTGAATTTTTTTCCTGTCTGCTAGTTTATTTAACTTGAATAGATCAGCACCTCAGAGCTGTTAGACCAGGACAGTCACAAAAGCAAGGCTTGCCTGTTAAACAAGATTTTGGGATCTCTCCCAGGACTTGCAGAATCTGAATTCAAGTGACACAAGAAGTTTGACAATCCAGTTGGACCTTGACCCACCTATGTTCCCAGAGTTATAAAATTCTTAAGGACAGCAAGTTACTTGGAGGTGGGGATACCAAGGCTTTCCTACTAGCAAGCTTCATATCAATGACCTCGGAAAGTCTTGTGTGTCTTTCTGCCTGGAAACACAGCCCTTGAAAGTCTAGCTTGAGCTTCTCAATGCTATAGCTTGTAGACTGCCTCACTGTTGACCATCTGAAGATCCAGGATGCACCAAGACCAGTGGCACACTGGTCACGGTGGACAGTAAGGCTTCTTCCCAGATGACAATTGTAGCCCACAGGAAATTCAGATTTCCAGCTCTACTGATCAGGTATTAAATATCCCTCATGACTGACAATATTCAAGACCAGGGCATTGTAAGCTTGGGGATCTTCACTAAGCTGGCATAAATCTAAGATGTTTGATTTACCAAAATGCTGTGCGGCCCATTTGTTCTGGCTGAGACTACCTGTTCCCCAAAATTTCTGACCTTGACATTTAGGTGTAGTTCCAGCTCTACTACATGTGTTCTATAGGACTTTTGGATACTAACTGCCACTTTCTGTTCTAATTTACCTGCCACCAGAGCTCAGAGAAATTTGTCCTCAATCCTCTGTTTAGTTTAATTACACTACAAGTGCAGCAAGTCAATGAGATTCCACAAGAGAGACTCCCCAGCATCAGCTGAACGAATGAATAGGCCTGAGTATGTCTCACAGTAAACCAATATTCAGAAAATAATGGCTAAAATTCAGAAAGCAATACAGCTCTAAAATGCTGTATTGGATCATCTGTACTGCTTCTATACCAGAGCTTATTTATTCTGAACCCCGCTGGTGTTATAACTGCAGCATGCATTGCTTACTGTAGATCTACCAACCCTGTTTCTTCTGTGCAAGTCAGATTAAAATTTCACTGGAACCTCCTTCTGGTGGAGGCCAGTAAATGTCGTTGTGATAACAAGCACTGCTAGTTACATTTGTGATTGCTCATTTCTTCGTTCACTGTTTCTTCATCTGTTCCTCAAAGAGGTCACTTGTTTTTGGCAGGCTACTTGAAGAAGTGTGAAGAAAGGAGAATATTTATTAATGCGTTTATATAAAGGGTGTCGAGTTTAATTCAGTATAAGCTGTAGGGCAGCAGTACTTTCAACTTATTAGGAAAAGAATAAATAAAATCAGATTGGCTAGACCCTGGAAAGGGCTCTGAACAAATTGCTAGTGGAACCTTAGTGAAGCACCCTTGTTATCACTCTGGTCTAGGCTACACTTCTGCAATGAGGAAACCGCTTAACACTCTGTAAGCCCTGAGATGACTCATATGCTTCAAATTAAGCATTTACATAACTGTTTATAGGCTGGGGGCGTTGCATCATAAGCTTCATGAGGGAAGAGAATAATCTCTCCAATGCTCATTAAACACTGAAAACTTCTTTCTTTTTCTAGAAGTCCTCCTGCTTCCAGTAGGAATATCTTTGCAGTTTATTTTATAACATCTCAGACATATTTTTACTTATTTTTCTTTTCACTACTGATTTGTGGTAAACATAGTGCTTTTAGGATGCTTTTGGACCAGAAAGGCACAGGTAAAATGAAAAAGGGTAAAGCAGTAAAGATGCAAATCAGGGGAAACATTTTGTAAAGTAACTTATTGTGCTAGAGAAGGAAATATAAGTGGAAGAATAATGGGTGCTAGTCACTACTCTGTTAATCTTATATTGATACTGCATGTCATTAACTTACAATTAGGATGAAAAATCTCAATGCATATGATACAAAAATAGGTATTTGTTCTTCTATGGATGTTCATGTTCTGCTTCATGGCTCAATATATCTTTTAAAAATAGAACCTGTAAGCATAATTACTCTTGTGAGTGGTATTGTAACGGGGATGAATTTGGACCCTAACACCATAATCTGATGGGGTTTTGCTGGTTAGAGACAATATTTGCTAGAAGATGAAGACATGAAGAGATGGAAACATTCATCTCTCAGTTAGGACAAACACTGGTCCTGTCCACCTCTAATTAAAATCATTCTCACTTCCATACTATAAAACCAGTGTTTGTCCCATATGTTGGTTCATAGAATCATAGAATGTTTTATGATGGAAGGGACCTCCTAAAACCATCTAGTCCAACCTCCCTACTGTGAGGGAGGGGGTTCTTACTTTTTTCCTGGTTTCACTGTTTTTTTTCCTATTTCTGCATTCCACTGTGAAAACTTGGGTCTCGAAATAACGTAAAATTTTATCTGTTTATTTTAAAAAATTATTAGTTTTGCATCTTCCACTATGGATAGCATTTTTTATTTCTATACTGCCTTTGTATAGACCACCTAAGGTATTCTGCAGTGCTCTTAAATAGCACAACAACTTTCCTGGTACAAATGTCTGGGTCTATATTTTCTGCCCAGTAGAACACAACTGATACACGTTTATGGTGACTAACATAGTGAGAAAGCGACTGCTGAAGAACTATCCATCTGACAGCAGAACTTCCAGCCTAGTCTGGGATTTTACCCACTGTCTTCACAGCACCACAGCATTTTGCACAGTAATGCTCCATCTGTTTATGGCTAGCGAAATAACCCTCATCATTACCACTGCCCAGCTCAACAGCTGTAATAGTGTAATGAAATATAAAACCATTTAAGGCTCCTACTGCTGTGAGATAAATGCATGAGGACAATCCATATAACTCCTTCTATGCAAAGGTGTATCCCACTGCAGTCTATTATAATGGGAAATGGAATCTGGGTGTTTATGTGGACTAAGAATAAGGGGGTTGAGTCAATCCATGGGTGTCTGAATAATTTTCACTGTTTACAATTAGTGATGTGCTTCTTGTATTTCTGGCTCATGTTACCAAGTAGAGCCCTGTCCAGTTCTGCCTGTCTTCCCCAGAAAATGCCATTGTGATTGACCACACACACACACACACAAAAAAGAATGTGGTGAACTGGGAAATGTGACAATAGCTCCTTTGAGAGCCAAGATGGATGACTAAGTCTTAGACAGCTGGAGGAAGTGGCTAATTGTGAAGAGAGAGAAAATAATCAACTCATACCTTGCAAGAGGGGATTTTATTTCTGGTGTTAGGGGATGAACACTTACTTCTAATTTGAAAGGTAGCCATAGAAACAGTGGCTGCAGCAGAGACCTTTCAGACCACTGAGTCCACATCCTTCATGCAGGATATGGTTTTCATACTTCTAACATACTCAGTGTGTTTTACTGGAGCTTGGCCAAAAGACCAGCAAGAAAGTTGTATAATTTTGCAAGAGATTTGGAAGGAAGCCAAGACAAATGCTTTTTGATTAAATACTACATAATTAGTTTTTATTCACTATCAAATTCTCTAGAATTTATCCCCTTTATTGGTAGATTGAAATATACTCCCTTTGGGAGAATTTTGGTAGGAATATTTGCCCTCATGAAGTAAATACGTGTTCCCATTCTCTTCCTGGCTGCCTGATAAAACTGTTGTGGCAACGGTTCCTTTGTCAGCTTTGCCAGTAATCTCTGTGGCTTGCTTGCATGCAATCTATATCTTCTTGTGGGGTTATAGGTATTAACTCAGTTTAAATAATAATTCTATCTTCCTCTTCTGATTTCACAGAAAACATAAGGTTTCTACACATTAAAGATATGCTAAGAAAATCCTCTGCTTTTTTATGCATAAAATGGAGGACTATCCAGAGACTATTAACATCATGGGAATTGACCTATTTAGTAATACTTCATAACTAATTCTTATCCTCCTAAGAAAGGCATCTTAAGTCAATTAAAAGGTTCATGCATATAAATTGCTTGGAGCTATTCAAGAATGATGATAAAAATAAGGTGAAATTTGTAATCCTGTTGGTAGAAAGGGGAACTTCTTTACAAATGGAAGAAACTGGAGTGAGTAAAAGGCAGAAGTACCTACTACAGGCTCATTTGCAAACAGGGACAGTCTAAACAGGGTTCATTTGCTCTCATTTAGAATTGTGGCAGTTCCAGTTACTCAGGAGATGGCAAGGAACAGAATTCCCAGTAAAACACTACAAAGACCATGACTATGCCTACTTCCTCAGATGTACACAAAGCTTTTAAACCATTCACTTTGCCTTGACAACAACAATTTTTTTCAGTGAATGTCTAGTTTTAGAAAGGAAGAAAGATGCTAAATTATTTGTGAATTCAGATGAACTTTGGCTAAAGAAGGGTAGAAAATATTAAGAGGGGTGTTTTTTACATTTTCAAATGAAGTTTTTCAATATTTCTTACTGTAATTTTTTTTTTTTATTTTGGGAAATGACCCATCCTGACAAAGGAAGGATTTTTTCAAAGGGGATTAAAGAACTGGAAAGGAAATGCAACTTATTATTTTGTGCTGAAAGACATAGTTGACTACTCCAAGATGAGACACTGCATGACATCATTGTTACACCAAATAATCCTAAAAAGGTTATTTAATTTCAACCCTAAAAAGTACACTCATTTCTTAGCCAAGTATCGATCCTTGGCAGATTCAAATCACAAGGGTTGAACTGTGCTCATTATTGTGAGAACAAACTTATTTAATGTTTTAAGTTCCTATATCTTAGTTATCCTTTCACCATATCCTACTCTCCCAGGCAAATGGCAATTTTTACAGCAAGAAGGAAGGGAGAGGTATTGCATCTCCAGATATTTGAGTTCTGTCAAGGGGTGAGATGTGTGAAAACGACCTAACACTCCACACTCCTTCAAGCCCCTTAGACTTAGATTAAACTCTCTCCTATGAGTTCAAATTTCCTTTGAAATATGCCATTTGAGTCACCTGTGACAGATTATGTTTTTATGATCACTGTCATCTTGTATCAATGAAAAGCAAAGTGGACATTAAATTACACAGAGCCTAAAATCACAGAGGAGCCTGCATGGATTTTACTTGACTTCTCAGTATTCTAATAACAACAGACTAAATCCAAGAACACGGAAAGACCACATGTCAAGAAATTTTCTGTAAGTCCTTCCTGACTTTTTTTCTGGGCAAAATATCTCCCCAGACTAAACAATTTTTACAGTATTTCAGCCAACAGTAGTTTATCAGTTACTACCTACAACACAAAATACTTCATTAAAGAACTTTTTGAAGATATAACAAAACTAAAATGGACTAGGAATCCTTAGGGCTGGAACAAAATATGCCATCCCAGAACATTTCCTATATAGGTTACCATGCTTTCAGCATCTTAAGTTGAGGTCATTTTGACCTGTGTTATAGCACTTCTATTCTATTTAAAGCCTGAAGAATTGCTTGTAAATGTCACAAGAATATACAAAAGGTGCTAACATCTCCTGAACCATTGAGACAATGGTTTGTGTTTAGAGTTTGAGTTGAATTTCAAATAAAACCTTCTTTTCTTCCATATTCCATGCACCTCCGCCATTCAAACGTAATCATCTCAGTCAGGGTACTAACCCTCGTGGATGACTAATGCTTCTCCTGTGGATCACTCTCTGTTTACACTCTAGGTAAGCTGTATGAGGTAGACAGAATGATATTTTACGTGAAGTTTTGCTTAGGTTTTTTCTTTCTTTAATGTTCAGAGCACTTTGGGTTCATATTACAGAAACTGGGTTGAAGAAATGTCCCAAACACTTGGAAGGCCATGCTGGGAATTCTGCCCTGTGATTTGTCAGAAAAGTCTTAACCACAAAACAAGTTAACAAAGAATTTGTCAGTGTAACCAAGCATAGAAGTAACCAAGGACATATCAGAATTCTCACGTAATCTCACATAAACAAAAATATAATTTATTTAAACAAATGCAGCTGATTTTTCCCCGTTCCAAGGTGCTGTGAGGATAACCCAGTGGTCTTGTGAAACTATCAAACAGCCATAAATAACCATAGATGTAGGACACCACTCTTTCACACTGATCAAGACGAAGTACCCTGGAGATAAACTCTTGCTTTGTATCTGATCAGGTTTTTGATTCAGCATTATGGTGAAGGATACGGATTGCTTTAAGCATCTCTGTCCCCTCTCTGCTGTACTCACACAAATAAAATCAATTAGGTAAAAATCACAGGTTATAACACAAAGTGAATAATTAAGAGCTAAATTGAACCAGTATCAAACTGTCTAAAGGGAAAAGATAATTTCTGTCCACATCTCAGTGATAGTATAAGAAACATTGTAACAATACCATGGAATTACTGAAAACACATATCAAAGTTCTATCTTTTCTTGTAATGGTCCTTATTACAGGTATTAAACTCATTCATCAAAAGAGTAGACATAAATTATAGAAATAGATTAAAGATACACAAAGGTGTACGTGTTTGCTTAAATTTAAGCTGCTCCTACTGACTTATTCATATTCTTTAGGCTGAACAGAGTTTTATTTTGTTTTGTTTTGTTGGACAAGTATCTCACAGTTTTGAATTTCCCCAGAAAAGATTTTCTGTAATTAAGACTTCATCAGACTTTTCAAATTAATTGTTCTTAACTTCTGGAAAAATATTTTCACTTGTTTCTAAAATTTTTCCAGTAGTGCTCTTGGTGTCACTCATGGTCATTACCATTGCCTAATTAAGAATAAATGAATTTTATATACAAAGGAAAAAAAAAATTCATCCAACAGAACAGTATACTTGACAAAAAAAATTTCCAGCATTGTGAAAAAAATAAAACAACTTATTTTTAAATTCAACTCAAAAGTTTTTATTCATGACCATTTTCATAATTTTTCATTATAATTTGAATTCATCACCACAAAAACCAAGTTTTAAGCATAATTTACCATGTTAGACATGCCATATCTCTGTGTATAGCAAAACAGCACAATCTTTCCAAAAAGGATGAATGATAAATATTTGGTAAAAGTTACATTATTAATCATTCTCAGGTTAATTAAAAGAATTTCAGGTAACAAAAATATATGGAATTAAATGTGTAATCTAAAGTAGACCACACTGTTCTTTCATTAACCGTATTTAAGTAGTACAGGTCAAGAAAATAGAGAGTACAGTTTTATGGTTTAAGCATTGGCTTACTTAAAACAGATTTTCATCATAAAAGGAGACTATCATTGCTAATCAAAAAGTCACTCCAAATCTATTAGTTATTAATATTCTCTTCTCTTGATTGCAAAGTAATTATCAGCAAAAGAATAAATAATGTACTACAATAAGTCTTCTATTTAAGGATCCCAAAGGCGGAAATTTGAAAATATTAGGTTTAGATGTGTACATATGCTACCTCATGTTTTCAAATAGAATTGTAAATGCAAAGAGAAAGACACAATCTGATCACGTGCAGTTTACTCTGAAATTTTTAATTTGTACAGCTCCGGCTTTTAGTGACTAAAGGACAAATCTTCAGATTATGTCTGCATTTATTGTGACCTTTATTAAAGTGTGAAACATTTCAAATGACTGACAAAAATGTTGTAAAAACCTATTTAATCCTCCTCTATCTTTCCATCACATCCTGAAAGATAAGGGTCTATTCAAATACTATTCACATATGACACCATTCCTGAAAACAAGCAGCATTAGTGTTAAGACCTACTGTCATTAATAAAATTCAAAGCAGAAGGTGATATCTATCCTACAAAAAAGGGATTTGAGGAAAATAGATCTGAAAATTTTCTGTTCCTTGAAAGCAATTACCTTTGTTGTTGTCCTCTTAAAAAAAAAAAAATATTATCACAATCGGTAAATGATGTTGGTTTTATATTGTTAGGGAGTTTGAAATAGATTGATATAGTACGATAAATACTACCACAATCTTCCTGGGTCTAAACACTTGCAGAAATGTTTCTGCTGCCAATACATGCCATAATTTCATCTGAATGCCAGGTACATTTTAGGCAGGCACACAGAGGCTGTTCCCTGCTCTTTGGGCACTGCAGCTTTTGGCTCCTTTCCTGCTTTTCTGAGTAACTTTGTAATAGAGTGTTCCATGGAAGAAAGACTTCAGGCAGAAGTCCAGAGAAGGAGGCAAGAAAAATGTGACTGCTATCTTTCAGCAGGCTCCAGAGTGTGAAATGACAGTAACTAACTACTGTGGCCATATCACTCATGGGGAGAAACAAAAAAGAAGTCTCCTGACATGGAAAAGAGTTTTATTCAAAATAATTTCTATATGGTCACAGCTTCAACAGTCTTCAGTAAAACCATGCTACTTAAAACCGTAAACACGTAAAAACCCATGGATTTAGAGAACACTAACTCTTTTTTATAGATGTCTGCACAATCACTGTCAATGAAAGAGAGACTCCACAGTAATCTGAAATCAATTTACATTACAAGACTCATTGGACATCACTGTCTCATCATTTGTCACTATATGAAGCCATCTAATATTCTGCCTTAGCAGGTGCTCAGCTCCAATTATTGAACATAAATTGCAAATCCTTTCCTATTTCTAAACTTCCTTTGAAGTATGAATTAGGAAGAATAGTGATCTCTAGTATCCCAGGATCCAATCTCTTTGATTTAAAATGTTGCAAACACACTGCTCATAAAAAAGGACAAACAAAAAAGCTCTGCAGCATGTAGATGAGGGTTAGAGTAAAAGGGGAAATTACATTAAAGAAGTCAAAAGAAAATTGCTTTACACCTTCAAAGATTTGGATGTTTAGACATTTCTAAAAATGAGGAAATCAGAAGTGGAAGAACTGGATGAAAATGCCATTTGCTTTCTGCACCCACACGTGAGAAAAGAAAATATAGTATGGCCTTTGACTGATGGCAGTTGCTTGTGTGTGACAGAAGGAAAGCAATTGTGAACATATCCAGATCTTGTTCTTTCTCATGCCATGAATACATAATGTGCCTAAATCTTGTTATTTTCTTCTCTACCATTTGTGATATCTGCCATTTCTGGACATCCCTAACCTCTAAAGATCCACATCTCATGTAATTTCTACACCAGCCTTCTCTCTAGCTGTCCTAGTCCTAGAAAAATGTTCTCACTCATTGCCATTAAACCTGAGTACTAAGATCATCTTCATTAAAAGCATTTTCCACTATCAAAAATCCTTCATGCCTCCACCTGCAAGGCTGTCCAAAATAATTTTATTCTCTCATTATTCAATCTTGTTTTTTTTTTTAAATTATCTAAACATTTTGCCACCCCTAAATTATTCCAAATAAAAAAGTCCAACACAGCATTTTAAAAGGTAAAACTTTTGTTGGAAAAATAAATGGAAGTTTTGTTTAAAAATGGAAACAAAACTTAAAAAGATCCACTCAGAAGTTATGGTGCAGTTTTGACTGATCTGATTTATCTTGAGGTTTTAGTTCTTAAAAGTTTTTGTGATTTTGATTTTTTTTTTTAATTGCAATTGAATAATATGGAGGGAAAAGTCATTGTAGGACATGAAAACTGCCTCTCAGTAGTTATAGCTCCTTGTATAGACACTTGATTTCACGTGGGTATGTACACTGCCACTCGACAGAAAGTGCTTTTACTACTTTACTTTCATCTTCATCCTTTCTATTGTCCAGGTTAGGAGGGGTTTCACTGGCAGAACAGAAATGATTGATGTATCACCATGGTTTCAATAGATTCAGGATGAAAGCATAAATATCTAGTTCATAGCTTTAACTTCCTAGCTCCAGCCTCATGCTGCCAGTCTAAGGATTTGTAGTATCAAGGAACTTGTATTTCTGGTTAGAAACATTTTCAGAGTTTAGCTGTGATAAATAAAATTTGTGAAGGCTCAAGTCTTCAGTAAAGGAAAGTCTTAACTAGAGACTTGAATTTAAAAATACCCTAGAAGCATAATTTCATTGCCTGCTACTGGGATTTAATCCTCCTTAGCAAACGGATGAATGGGTACAGTTTCACCTATTCATTTACCTATCCAGAAGATGTATTTCAAGACACTTTTAATACCTTTGGAATTTGGGATGTTTGCAACAGCTGTTCTATAACTAACACAATCCTTTCTGCAAAGGGGCACACAAGGAGATGCCTGGTAGGCAGAGCTGGCACTGGAGCAGATGGAAGGGCAGTGCATTGCACAGACCCAAGACATGAAAGAACTGGGATATTTAGGGCGGCCCACAGAAAGCCAGCCAACACAAATCATCCATCTCCATCTTGGATTACCAGCAGACTGTTGCTCAGCTATTGATACCACAGGAGAAACCAGACACCAGATCTTTGCCAGCTAAAGGAGGATTTGTAGTCATTAGGTCACCACCCAATCGTTTGCAGAACTCCCCTACCATCTAAGCCTTTGACCTAGAAGAGGCTGTAACTCATGAAGCTAAAGTGACCATGTTGGAAATAACCCAAGTAAAAGTAGCATAACCTGATTGTCTTTGCTGAGTGGAAATGCCTTTTGTCTCAGACTGTGTTGTTGTAAGACGTCAGGCTTATTGTGCATTCCATTGTTCAGGTCACACAGGTCTTTGGAAAACAAAGACAGGTTCCTAAATTCCTAGTCCAAACTCACAGTGGCATTCACTGCACCTTTTTCACATGCTCACTGTTCAAAATGGAACAATACTTTAAAGGGTTGTCCTGGGAACTTAAAAACTGGTATATTAGGAAAACTTCAGCTTAAGCCCCCAGCTGGATGGTGTTTATCTCTGTCACACCAAATATGAGATATCTCAGTATTCAGCTTCATGCCAGCATCCCTTCACCCACCACTGCCCGCTTAAATGAGAATTAGTATTTGAACTACTTAGCTGTATTGGTACTTGTGCAGAAATAGATGACATTTTCATTTTTTCCTTCAAAGGATAGCTGTATTGGCTCACTACGGAGTTCATCTCACACAAGTTTATCACACATAAGATAAAATGTGAATCATTTAGACTACAAGTTTTAAAACTGCACTGTTTTAGTTATCCTGAAGTATTGGTTTTCCTTCATGACAAAACTCATTCAAGGAATATTAATGTGGCCAACTTTTTTTAAACATAAACTTGCACTTTGAGTAAAATGTAACTAGCTACACCCTCAGAAATGAAGAAAACTAGGCTGCCTGTATATTTTGTGGCACAAAGTTGAAACTAAACATGCCATTTTTCACCAAAATATTGTTTCCCATTACTGAAGAGAAGTGATGGGCCTGAGGGCCTCATGCATTACAAATCTCATGTGCTTTAAATTGCTAGTAAATCACTTGCAGTTTTGCCTTTAGTAGTTTCTGCCGAGCTCAGCATTTATTGCTTACAGCTGAATACAGCCACCTAAATCATCCATCACAATTTTATAACCTACTGTCACTTTCCATTTCATACGCCAAAGAACTGGCACATCTTCAGAATGGCAATGGGTGAACACACTCTATACACACTCGATAGTTCTGTCCGTGCAGCTGGGTGCAGTGTTTTTAGCAGCACAGGCAGTTTCAGCCATCAGCCTTGGAGCCCATCTGAGGGGACAGAGATCCAGAGCAGAGCCTTGCCCAGAGGATGGAGTTCAGAGCTCCAGTGCTTGCTGCCGTCATGGTGCTTACACTGACATGAACATTTCTGTCCCTCATTGACTCCACACAAGAAATAAGTTGAAACTTCCCCCAGCAGTACCAGGGACACCGATGGCCACGGAACACTGAGCAAACATGCCTGCACCTGGTTTGTATGACAGGCCAAGATTTTGCCATGTTTAAGCTTCTGATTCTCTTGGCAGAACTCAAACATGAGCCAAAGTCTTTCACTAGTTGTAAAGTATGTGTAGCTGGAGAGAGCAAAATGTCTGTTGTTGGTATTTAAATCCCTATGGAAGTAACACCAAAGTGACCAACTATAGAAAGGGGTAAAGTTCAGATCTGTGCACCAGGCTGGCACCTCTTTATTCACCTGGGGGTACTGAACAGATCATGGTCACAGAGGAATTTAGAGGTTCAGAGGCTCTGGGTTTCTGGAGGCTGATGGAGTGGTAAATAGCAACATTTCAAAAGCTTCAGAGGAGACAGTGTCTAACCATGTCCAAATTTGATGTCACTAAGTAGTGCTCATAGCTCTAATATAGCTTCATCACTAGCTGTTGAAGGTTCTCTTGCCATACACATATTTTCTTGGGATGCAGCCATATGGACTCTAAACCATGTAGTTTATGGGCTTATTTCAAACGGGTCTAATCCAAATTCCTAAAACGGATTTTTTTTTCCTTCTCAAATTTTACACTGTGCTCTGATAACAGTTCAAAACTCTGAGGCTACACCCTATTACTCTAACTCAGACTTTACAATTAAAAACTCAGTCTGTAGAATTTTCCTGAAAAAAATTGCTAAAACTTTCATTTTAATGTCTCATCTGTTACCCTCTTAATAGCTGTCATTTCATACTGTGTTGAACTGCCATTTTTTCCTTTGAATGGAAAACTAAATGGATAACATAATGGACATTTCCACATGTCCGTTATAAAATAGCATTTTAGATTATTACAAGCATGTTACCTCAACAGCAGGATCATGTTCCATTTGCATCGAGTTGGTAAAAAATTCTACAGGAATTACAGAGACTGTATCCAAGTGGATGTTACAGATGAACTAAGGGCTCCATCCCAACATTTACCCAACAATTGTAAAGTCACCTCAATACATTCTTAAAGAGAACAAGGAGCTCGTTTCCCTGTAATTTGTTTGATCTGCACTTTAGATGCTATGGGGATGGATGCTTAGGGAAAGGGATAAATAATTTTACTGCAGATACACTAGAAGTAGAATTAATAGTTATAATCAATAATAATAATCACCATTAATCATTAGTCAGTTAATAATTATGTAGTAACTAATCACATCCACCTAAGTATTAATTATTCATTAACTGATCAGTTTTAATCAACTTACAGTTTATAATCTATTATTAATAATTACCTAAAAGCAATAAACTCCACTAGGGAATGCTTTTCACATTTTTAAAAACTTCTTTCATATTTGTTTTCTTCTTCATGCTTTTAAAGAGGGAACCCCTGCTCCCAATGATATGTCCTTGGAACATTTTATTTGGGCCAGTATCAGCCTGCCACAAATTAGACCCTTATCCTTAATTTGTCCTGGCCAATTAACTTGTTCCAACAGAAAAAGATGCATTAAAANAAAAAAAAAAAAAAAAAAAAAAAAAAAAAAAAAAAAAAAAAAAAAAAAAAAAAAAAAAAAAAAATAAGGAAAAAAAAAAAAGCCAGTCACTGAGCTGGTACTTCAGTATTTGAATACAGCTTTTGGCATATTCCAAAGAACTGAGAGTCACTTCAGGAAATTTCAAGACATCTTCAGTCAAAGCTATTCATAAATCTTTTTTTTTCAATGATCTGATGTACACCTTTAGCTTTCGTAATTCTGAGTATCGAAGATACATCTTCAGTGGGCTAGTGGGATGGGTTACCCAGAAATTTGGAGCCCCTTTTCAACATGCTGAGGGTCCATCCAGGCAGAGGCAATCTGATACATAAGAGATCTCACAGATTAGTTTGTGGAGCAAGGAAGAATAGGGTTGCTGTTTCTTCTAAGTATATCTACAGCTTTGCTGGTGTATGATAGAGTGCAGAGAGTGTATCAGGAAGTACTATCTTATTTTCTCTGGGCATTATGCAAAAATCTTAAATTTTAGTGAGTCATGCTGCACATTCAGGCTGTAAAAAACCTTCACAAGTCGAGAAGTCTTCATCACGAAGACTCTACTAAGGAAAAATAATATTGAGTTTTTGTTAAGGAAAAATAATAGTGATATTCATTTCCAGTTTTTAGTTCAAGATGCTCCTGTTCACTAAATTAATATAAAACACGATAAAAATAAAAGGAGAGTGAATGTAATAAAACTGGGAACTCTGATTTTAGAAGGCAATATGTATTACCCAAGGTTAGACTGTGTTCATAAATGCATGCAATTCACATTTTAATATGACTGATACAATTTAGTTCTATCAAAAGACCTCGAGTTTCAAATATCAACACAGAAATTCAGAGAGCTATATGATGACTCATTGATATGGGAAGAAAACCCCAATAAAACAAAAAAAACAACAAACAAAAATCCCAAAACCAAACACACAAGAACTAAATGTGCTCAGAAAAAAATTCCCATTTTTATTTGGTTTTCTACAAATAAAATGAAGTTTTAAATGATTCTGAGCTGAATGTGCCTGTATATATGTTAGGTGATTAATAACATGAGGCAGGTCTCTGAATGTCCAATTAACTGACTTCCAGTTGTAGTTTGGGTCTTCTCTTTTTATTCAAACAATAGAGATGCCATAGCCACGCTGGATATGTTTCAAACTATGTTTATTCATCTGCTGTTTAGACCATAGTAGCTTTTCTGGCTATACCTTCATTTAAATAGTGGGAAAAAATAGAAGGAATAAACATGCCTGGCCCACAGCTGGTATAAATCAGTGCAGCTTCTCTGTCTTCAGTGGAATGACACCAATTTATAGCAGATGAGGATCTGGCTCTTGAAGCCAAGTTATGAGCCAGATGAGCACAATGGGATGCAAAAAGAAGGCATAATGTGGCCATAAATTTGCTCAAAGGCTCTTCACATTTCAATGGCAGTCTCTTTGTAGAATTCAATTAGCATTGCTGTTTCTACTCATAAAATATATGCTCTTCCTGAATAATTTTTTTTTTGTTCTTTTACACTGTCCAGAGGCCAAATCTTACATCTGCTGCTGAGGCAAAATTCTATTGATTTCACAACATGCCTTCAGTATGAAAGCTGGACTATTTGAATTTCTGTGTTAAACAATATGAACTTGGAAAGCAGTCTGATAACATTCTTTGGAGTGAAGAATCTAGCATTTGTCAGATGTCTCAGTCCCTCAAAGGTTCAACCCACAGTGATGCCTTTTTTCAGTCATTTTGTTTTTGCAATTTATCAATTACATTTTATGTCATGTTAGGTTTTGTGTTCTGATGTATTAAAAAAGGGTACTTGTGTGTCTGAAGCGTATGCTATAAATCAACAAACAATATAAAAAAGAGTCAGAACCAAGCATCTTATTTACCGTGTGGTAATAGTGAAAAAAATAAAGACAAAATTACAGGAATAGCCTTTTCAATCTTTGTTGTAAAGCAAGGGAGAAAGTAATTTAAAACAAGTTTCTGTTAGTATGCCATTTGCAAACACCACGGCCTTCAAAGGTTTATTAGAATTTTCAGTATGTGTAAAGTTCAAAACTAAGAAAAACAGATACAAACCCCAGCAATATATCACCACTGTATTCATGCATTTTCCTGCCATTTTAATCTTAATAGCTAGTTTGAGCCTTTTGACTGAGTCAACAGCCTAGGAGGAGCAGCAGTTGTGACAGTCCCTTCTCTGTTCTTCCTGGGCTGAAGTCATGGCAGCTGCAAAGGTCAGATTGTTATTTTCCTTACACGCTGCTGCCACTGGCTGCATTATTTGGGTGCTAAATCAATTCTCCTTTCTGCCAGAGAGTAATATCTGCATCCCAAGTGTGACTGACTTTCTCTAGCCTCTTCTGTGTACCATCCAGAAAGCTTTTCAAAAACATGCTGCAGGAAAAAGAGAAAACCACAATTCCTTGCATCACCCTAGTATTCCATTGAGGGTTTATGTTTGACGTTTTTCCAATTACATCTCAAATTTGATCTTTCACTTTGCCTGTACAACTTTCTCTTCAGTTAGTTATTTTTTTCACACAGATGTTAATGTAACATGTGCCCCATCTCTTCCCTTTCCTTTCAAATTCCTTCTCAAGAACTTTCCCTAGAGACCATCCACAAACTCTAACCAGATGGTTTAATGGTATTACTAAAGAACTGACAGGAAATTTAAAAATACTAGACTAGCATAGTCGTCTGGATATGAACCTTTTTAAGAGCATTAGAAAAGAAAACTTATCATAATTTGTGTGTCTAACCTGCCTGTTCACTCACTGCCCACCTCCTTTGTCTTTAAATTTTTAAGGCAAAGTCTGTGTCTTCTTCAATATTCTACAGCGTGTGGAGCTGGATGTGAGTGCTTCCCACAGATGGATCATCACAATAAATAACAAGTAGTGGTCAGAGTCCTAAGTAGTTCTTGGGCTGGGAACACAGAAAACTTAAGGACATTCCAAAAGAAACTGCAAAAGCTGGAGGACATGATTATACCACTACAATGCAGGCCATTTAGTTGTTGGAGAGAGAATAGATCATAAGGTGCAACATTCAGGAAAAATAAATCCTTTAAAACAAAAATCTATAGTACGTTGGAAAATACTTGCTCAACGTACAAGGCTTCAAAAAGATAATTTTATAATCAAAACTAAAAAATATGAAAAGTTTCTTAGAAACAAAGCCAAATATTCAACTGTGATAGAATTAAAAATATTCCAACAGGAAAAATAATGACAAAATTAATAGTGTAGTAGTCTTTATTAAAGTCACAGTGGATTTTAGGATGATCTATACAAGATTTTCCATTCTATTTTACATGAGCAATAAAATTTTCTCAGAAAAATTTTAATCAATGAATACAAATTTCCCTTTAAAACACTTTGTCTAATTTGAAGGAGTAAATCTGCCATTTGCTTTTGTGGTTGGCAATTTTTCATTATGACTGCTTTTAATTTTTCCCATCCAGTCTTATAATTGTGCAAACAGAAAAAAGTCTTGCAAATTTTGCATGCTAATTTAGGCTAAACCAGTATTCAAAGTGAAACACTGTTTTTGTTTGCTGCTATTGACTTTGGAAGTGGCCAGGCAGCTCAAAATGAATTGCAGCAAATTTTGGATGATTTTATCTGGTCAGATAAATTTCTAGCTGATTCCTTATGCATACACCAGAAATGTTTGGTTTTTTTTCCTCTTCTCTCACAATGTATGTCATGAACATGAACAAATATCTATTTTAGAAAATAAAATTCGTTATGTACATGAGACCTTATTCTATTCTTTGTTATCTGTGGCCACTAATGTCTGTACAAAAAGAGCGTAATGAATCTGTTTCATTTTGGCAGGATTTTATTCCCATACTGCGTGGTAAGCGGTCTATAAGAAAGTAAGGTTCAAGAAAATTCCTTCCTCTTAGCCCCTTTGTGCAGCTAGAGCGCTAGCCTATGGATTTTTCCTCTTCAACAAACACAAGGAAAATACTTAAAAAAAACCCCCAAAACCATGAAAATACGGGTGAAATTTTAGTTTCCATTTATTTTTATTTTATTTTCAGTGATACTAGTCAAGCTCAGGAAGTCCAAATAAAAATGCCTTTAGTTCAGTTTCCCAGCTTCAAAAAAGCTTTAATCCTGTTCCAGTTTCCAAGTGAATTTGTTCTAATGCACTGCCTAGATGCCTAAAAGAAATCATAGGAGAAACTAAGAATCTTCTCTTCAACAGGTAGAAAAAGAAAAATTATTTTCTTTCTTCTCATCACAACGTGAACTCCCTCAACTGCAACATTTGCCAAAGACTGTCCTCTAATCCCATTTGATTTTTTTAATCCGATTTTCCTAGTGAATGGTTTGAAGACACTAAAAGCAGAAAATACATTTTTCACCTAAAACATCAAAGCTAGGTGAAAATTTGTCTTCTATATTTCACTGGAGGCTAACAAAGTCTGCAAATAACATAAGGTTAAAAAACTTTCAAATGACCATAGTAAATAACTCGGATTCAATACTAATATGTACTTATGGCATTTTTCTATGGGTCTGGATTTTGATCATAAGGCAATTTTAAAACAGGAATCTATATGACTTTACCAATTAACTTCCCTTAGCCAAGTTATAAATGACTTTGAGTGAAGATTGTGAGTGAAGCTGTCAGTTTTGATGTCCAAATTGTTGATATTTGATTACGATGAAATTTCAATACATAGTTGTGGCTATGTAGTTACATAGTCACATTCACAGCTGGTTCCTTTCCTGTCATTTGAGTAATATTATTCCATAATTTTTCAAAATAATTATATGCCGAATGTAATTGATTCCTCTTTGTCAGTGAAGGTTCCTTTGAACTAGAAGAGCCTTGCTCACTTTGTATTTTCTACAACGTTTTGTATTCTGTGAGGTAAGAAACAAGAATGCTGTAGGTTATGTGCATTCTTAAACATAAGCTATTAAACACACATTGAGGTGCTCTGGTAGATGACATCTGAAATTCCTATGGCTATAGTAACATAGTATTTACATATATAAAGGGATAGCTAAAGAACATTGGCAAATATTTTGTCTTTTAAGCAGTTCCCAACTTTTAAGAATGAAGAAGGAATGGAACAGTGAATTTGTACAGTGACATTTCAGATCCTTAGAATATTTTAAGTATTTTTTTCATGTAAATATACATCCTGATTAAGCAATAGTTGGCTAAACTAAAAGTTCAACGACCTTACTAGTATTAGTAACTGCTTTAGGGGATTTTATTAATTTTTAACTTTAGAATCTCATGCTTTTGTAGTTTTAGTATCCAGTTTCATAAAACAATATTAATGTCATAAGCCAGTGAAATCCCCTCATGTGCTAAAGGCTAGGTATATGTTTAAGTGTTTTCTTCATCAGAGCTTTACACGTACTGTGATAATCTCACAACCTTGTACCTTCTGTGCTTCTTTTGTGCCCTTTTTTTCTGTTTTCACTCACAGATCTGTGACGTATCCTGAGAACTACAGCTGGAAAGAGAAAGCTCAGTGACAAAGCTCCCTGGACACAACAGTCCAAGCTTTCCTGGCAAATGGCAATATCTCTGTAATGGACTTGCCTGTTGTCTAGTATAATTATTCCAGGGCACTAACACAATACAAAGAAATACATAAATAAACAACAAATCCAGCATTGCAAGTCTGTTCAGGTGTTTTGATATGCCTCATTTTTTGAAATCTTGTAGGAAATTTGGATTAATAATCTGTTACTAAAGCGTTGGGTTAGAAATTCAGAGAAATATTCTTGTCCATTGAATTATTTATAAATATGATTTATTATTCTTGTGTTTGAGTCTTGTTGCTTATGTCATCCTGTCTTTGCTCTTCAGACAGCTTGCAAGGATGGGAACACTGCTTCTGCATGTGTCGGCGTGATTATTTCCAGTCACCGAGTGCCGCACAAACTGTGTCATCTTGGTGCATTGGATTCACAAAATCTTTAGGAATCCTGTGTTGAAAATCTGTCTCATAACAGCTGGATTCTTATCCACAGGCCACTGATTTAAAACAGATTTCAGGCTAACTCTATGTTTTTTCATCTTTCATCTTTTTATGACACTTATCTGCATGAAACACTAGGGACTTTTCCTTACAAGATATTTCATGATGTTGGCTACTTTAAGTATGAATGATGTTCTAGCACTGTTTTTTAGCTATAAAAGTGGCCTAATTAACTTTTGAACTTTTTCTCTGAATAATCGAACTTTTAGAAGGTAATTTAAGGTAAAAGGATATTCTCAGATGGTTGGGAAGAGCCTTAATATCACCTTGGTTTCTTTAATTTTCCTACCTAAACAATTCTATTATTCTGTTATGCTGTTAAAAGTTTTAATTTCAGGAACCTGAAAATTTGAAACGGTGCTATTCTTGATATGGGAATGTTGGGTAAGCTTTTGTCTATAATAAGCCAAGAAGTTTTTAAGGAGGTATAGGCTGGTAATGCAGACATTTCTTTAATAAATGTTTATTACTCTCCTCCATAAAGCTATTGATGGATTCTCAAGAGATGCAAGTTGTCTGGTCTTTATGGGAGGGACCACATGGTGAAGATAGGACAAAATCGAGCAATCTGCAATGGCAAGGGTAGAAAAAATTATATTAATAAGGTAGAGAATGCTGATATTCCATGAATAATTCTTTAGATTCTATACCTTTTATTGTGGTTTTTTTGTTTGTTTGTTTCATTGTTATTTATGATAATTTAATAAGAGATATTGTTTCTCACGCTCAACCTTGCCTAGTGCTTGATCAGGGCACTGTAGACACTGTCACATGGGGCCCTGTTCTCTGAAGGATTCTACGTGCTGGCAGCACGTACCTGAAAATAGCAAAAAAAGCTGCTTTGGAGCCTGAGGGTGGGCTAGTGAAGGAAGGATGATACTGTATTCCTGTTGCCTAAGCAGAAAGCTTCTACCTAGCTTTTCCTGGACAGCCGGGAGCTGTGGTAACCAGCTTGATATAGGTAGGTAAAGCTAACACTGGTGCATGTAAGAAACACATCCATATCCCAGAACAAATTAATCCAAATTATCATGGAACTTTGTTGAAGGTAAAAATATGTAATTATTATCATGGCTGCTTCTGCTGCCTGTCCGGGAGGTGCTGTTGGCAGCATGTTTGTTTATCTTCAGCACTGGCTGTGAACCATCTCTTGTCAGCTTTTCAACTGTCTCATCATGGAAAGCTTCATCTTGAGTTCATCTTTTAAAGCCATTATAACACACAAACAACTTGATGTAGTCATTAAAGGTGCAGTCTTACACTTTTTCTACAGGGAGGAAAGAACATGTTGGTTTTTTACCTCAAAGATTTCAAACCTGCTAGTTCTCTTTTGGAAGGTGTCTTTACCTCACTCCATAAAATCTCTGGGTTTGGTAACAGCAGCTTGAAATTCAAAACTCACTGAGGGTGATTGATAACTGGAATGAGTATGCAGAACAGAAGGATTATGGAGAAAAATACTGAAACATGTTAGAGGTCTGAAGGGATTGACATACAAGAATAGATTAAAATTTTAATATGTGTAGAGTAGCTAAACAAAAACTGAGAAGGGATTGATAGTCATGCAGGGAGTAAACACAATAACTTGAGGCAACTGAAGAAAATTAATCAGAAGAACAATTAGTCAGAAAAAAATAGGAAAAGTAGAATCGATTAATTTCCCAGAACAAAAGGGGAATTCCCAACACTTCAAGCCTTAAATCTAATATAGAGGAAAAACATAAAAGGGTATTCTCTTGGGAGAATTTCCTCATTGCAAAGAGATATTACTTTCTGACCTATTAGGTCCTTTTTATCACCAATTTCTCTGTATATGTAATTAACTTTTGGAAGAATGCCAGAGAACAGATTGCCGCAAATCCTGTAGAATATTATCTTACATTCACGTGGGCAAAGGTGGTAACTATTAACCACGACATACTATAGGAAACAATTCCTAATTCTGTGTTTTCTAAGAAAAATATGGTAGACTGTGAGCCAGGCTGGAAACTTCATGAATATTAAAATTAAGTTATCTTTTTTTCTTAATGTCCCTAGTTTGCCACCTGTACATTGTAGTATCTATTGCTCAAGAGGTTACCCAGAAAAAGGCTTTGGGAATATATTATCCCTTGAGAAATGTAATTAATTACTATTGTTTCACCCAATGGATTTCAATTTCAGATCATTTATTTTCTAGAGTCACTGATGAGCTGACTGGGAAAATGAAACACTTGAGTTTAATTACCAGTCAAAATTACAGCTTTCTAAGCAGGTACTTCATCTCATACACTTTTTCTAATTGTCTCTTCTTATGATATAATATGTAGTTATAACTGCTGCCTTTCACATTGTTAACGTCTTACTACCGCTTTCAAGCCAAAACAAATATCAGATGATTGTAAGATGACTTAAGTGTGGCTTTAGAATGCACTAAACAGCATGGTTTAATCTCTCACAGATATTATTTTTCCATGACCAGTGCAGAAATGAAGGAAGGAAATGAACAAGTAAATTACCTAAAATAACACATTGACATTACAACTTTTAGGTATCTTCAAATATAAGTTTATAAAATATGCAAGTGAGATAACGGATATAATCTGCGCTATTAATTTCAGTGATACACTACCGCAACTGCTGAATGTAGAACTTGAAGCCAGATTCCCAGTGGAGAGACCATACCCTCAGGACCCCAACTCTGCTCCACAGGGTGAGCATCTTCAAGGTAGGGCCACTTATGACAAAACACATATCAACACAGCCAGCCTCAAAAAGACTGAAAATGTCAAGAAGTAATATTTTAATCACCGCTGGGTTTATAAAATCAGATTCGGTTCCTGAAAAAGAACAGCTTTCTTCTTCCTCACTAGCTTGCCCAGTTATTTACAGATATTTTATTATTTACATTGCTTATTCTGGATAATTAACTGGAGTCACCTCTGATTAATTATCTGAACAAATAATTTTTCATATTTGATCTCCATCTTTTATGTTGCTACTCTCATATTCTCTGTAATGATCTTTGCAGCACTATTCTTTCTCCTAGGAGATGGGAGAGAGGAATTCAATCTAGATGAAAAGGTGAAAATCAAATTTAGGAACTTACCAGACCACAAATCCAGCTCAAAATGCAATAATCAGTCTATCCCAAGCAGAAAAATGTTTATTGCTGTGCTCTAGACCTTTTAAGTAATCATTAATTCTCATATGTATCTAAACTTACTTCAGGGGTCTTTACCAGCAATTTACTTTTTACTGTTTTGAATTCAAATTACTGGAGCTAAGCAAGTTGTTAATGGGATAGAGGTGCCATAAAGCTAACAGCTGCATATCTTTAAAGATGCTCAATATTTTCTTTTCCAGCATGCATACAATTTGTTCTTATTGATTGCAGGTGTGAATTAATGAGACAAATACTATGATTTGAAACCATGTTGTGTTTCCATTTGTATTATGTGTAGCCTAAGGAGAGTGACAGAGAGAAGACGTAAGACCAGACAAGTAGGAGGTCAATTCTTAGGATGTTGACAAACCATTTGATTATGCACTGGGTTCTAATAAATGCATGCATTAATTAAAACCAAAGATCTTCAGTACCATTGCTGTTCATCTAACTATAAACAACACATTTTAAATTATTGTAATAAGGAAAATCTGTGGTGCTCAGTTGTTTGCTTATGTGTCACCGACTACACATCACTTTATTCTTGTCTCCAACAAGAAAATTTTCTGTGCTTTGGTTCCTTTAGAATTCTCTGTCTCCTCTACTGAAAAAATCACCAATATAAATCCACCAAAGTCAAAAATGTCTCTTCAAATAGTGTCTATAAATTGCTTCACATTTTTTATTTTCTACTTCTGGCTAATACACATGGCCAGAAAACCACAAATAGACAAAAACTGTCTCAGTTATCTTTTGGGTTTTACTTTTGTTGGTTTTGGACCAATAGGAAAAAAACCCCACAAAATGACAACTCAAAAAAGGACAAAAAACTTGCTGAAATCAGCTGTAGAGATGAGCCAACGGAAAAGTAACATATACACACACACATTCTCTCTCTCCTTGTTTCTGCAATGTTTATTCCTTTTATTCCGATGGTGTGAGATTACCAGTTTTTTGGAGTTTTTTTCCAATTCTCTATGATTTTGATTTTTTTTTTTTAATGTTTTATACACAAGATATTTTCTTAAGTTTCTCACATATATAATTCTGTTTCTTGTAGTTATTTATTTGGTTTTCTGGATTTGAGCCAGGGTACAGGTATTTCAAGGGCGCAAGTGCTCAGAATAGGGAATTTCTCATGATGAACTAGGGATGTTCTGGATAGTTTTGTCTGTCATCCCTTCCTGCCTCCTTTGTCTCTACTTTGGTCTTTATTAGCCTATGCTTTCAAATTTGTGAAGTTTATATGTCCTGACTACTAATATCTTTGAAGGTAAAAGAAACTTTTTCGTTAGGATTTATATAATTTTATTTTTAGCAGATAGAAGAGATAACATTATCCTAGTCATCAAGAAGGATAATAAAATCTTTAAAATACAGGGATTCAAATTAAGATGACAAGAAGAAGCACATTACATGTGAATGTATTGAATTAAATAGAATCCTCTGAAACATAAGGTCACAGCATATGATACATCTTATAAAATATTTTACACAAAGAATAGATTACGTTTCTATCCTTCAAGATATTTACAGATTTCAGATACAACAGTGAGGACTTTAGGAGTGAAAGTGCTTGAGAGAAAACTCTACCTACGATTTTGATCAGGAGTAATTCATGAACAGAACAAAATAAATGTCTTAGGTCATCACATTTAATTCTCTCATGTTGTCAGCAAATAAAGGCCATAGACAAAATGCAGCACTCTTTCCACAGGATGTGCAACACTTGTACTTTCAGGTTAAGATTAAAAGTTTCATTAAACAACAGAGACTCAAGAATTCACAGTAACTTTCAACTAAGAGATGGGAAAGAAAGAATAGGAAATGTGTTTGCTATGTGTTTTCAGTCATAAGAAAATTGGTTTGTCTCAAAAGATTATTACTGGCCCTTGCAAAATGGCATATTCCTCCTTCAGAAGGCAAGATTTCTTAAAATATTTAGAAAGAAAAATTTCCAAAGCAGCTGCTCCCCTTTTCCCACTCCCATTTCACCTACTGTGAATTAGTACTAATCTTAAGAATCAGTTAAAAAATGAAAAAAAGCAATTCTGGTCATGGCAGACACAGCAAGCTGGGAAGGCTTGTCACCCATTTTTTTATGAAGATGCAACAATGTCAACTGTTAGACAAGATAAAATTAGATAGCTCAGATTGACCAAATGAGGAATACCTAATTGTGAGGGTTTTGATCTGCCCCTGGCATTTTCCAGTTTGCTTAAAACCCTAAATGCGTTGTTTTTCTTAGTAATAAAATATGCCATACAGGAATTTAGCCATTTATATATTAAAAAGTATAAAATATGGGGGTTTTTTGTTTTCCCAACATAACAAGGGAAAACAGGGTAGTACCAATATTATCATTATTGTTTTTACTGTGTTAGCTAGGCAGGATGACTGCCACATTTCTGTTGGCAGTGCCTAAGCACTGGGACAGTATATTCCCTATCCTTCAACATCAAAAGTCACAAGTCACTAAGTGGGAATCAGATCCAGCACATTCTTATATCACCAGAATTTCAAATCTTAGGTAAGAGATCTTTTGGCAAAGGTTAGACTTAAAAAAGTTTCCTGTGCCTCTTTTTTTAAGGAAGGAAAACTCTCACCTGCTGCAATGTACTTCTGACCCAACTCATTTCCTGCGTGCCTCATAGAGAAATGCATTTTCTTTATCCCAGCCCACCTCATCTGAATGTGCTGTTGGCATGATAATACACTATTGTCATTAATTATTAATTGAGGTGGAGTGAGTGTGCTGGTTTTGGCTGGGGTAGAGTTACTTCTCTTCACAGTGGCTGTGTAGTGGGTTTGGGCTGAACACAGAGTTGATAATAACACAGAGATGTTTTTGTTACTGCTGGGCAGGGCTTACACAGAGCCATGGCCTTTTCTGCTTTTCCTACTGCCATGCCAATGAGGGGGCTGGGGTTGCATGGGAGGCTGGGAGGAGACACAGCTGGGACAGGTGACCCCAACTGACCACAGGGATATTCCAGACATGGGACATCATGATCAGTGTATAAAGTGGGGGGGAAAGTGGGCAAGGGGAGGACATTGGAGAGATGGAGTTTGTCTTCCCAAGTCAGTGTTGCGTGTAATGGGGCTCCGCTCTCCTGGGATGGCTGAACACCTGCCCAAAAATGGGAAGCACTGAATTAATTCCTTGTTTTGCTTTGCTTGCACGTAGAGCTTTTGCTCTTCCAATTAAACTGTCTTTATCTCAACCCATGAGTTTTCCAGCTTTTACACTTTTGATTCTTTCCCCACTCTCTTTGGTGGGGAGTGAGCGGCTGCCTAGGGCTTGGGTGCTGGCTGGGGTTAAACCATGACAGTGAGTCAGCGGCTTTTCTGTCTTTTTTTCAGCTCAGATCCTGCCCTGCAGAGGCAGCTATTGAGCCATCAAAGGCAGGAATATGTTATGAGACCTGTAATGCTCCATAACTTTGATATGCAGCTCACCCAGACACCTCATTCGGGCAATAAATATTTTAGAAGGGCAGCAGACAGATAAGTGAGTAAGTGAATTAATTCATATGTTCTTATTTATGAAATGCTTGCTCCCAGATTCTGTTAAAATTTTACGTATTGGAGAAATGGAAATTCACTTTCATGAAAATGACCATCAGCTTCTCTCTACTGCAGAATTGGCACTGCAAGCAGCACACAGGCGAGGGCACAACCTCCTTTTGAAGATCAAAAGCCCTGAAAAAATTGTCCCAGTCTCATCACACCATTTCTGTGAGCAGATATGCCTATCATTTAATAACAAAAAAAGTAATTTATTCTATATATGGCTTATTTTCCTTGAACTTTAATTAACTTATAGAGGGTCAGAAATCTTGTTTATGCTTCAAACAAAGCTGTTTTTCCCCTTTGAGATACTTGGTCTCTTTCAACTTATTCCCTGATAAAAATATGGTTGTGTTGAGGCCACCCTTATATGAAATAGTCTCTTTCATCTTTCTTTGTCCATCTGAGACTTCCGTTACTTGGAATATATTTTTTTCTGCAAAATATTTATCTATCACTTAATTATTGGTTTTGTTCTGCTATAGAAACAGAATATATTTCCATTTGTCAATCTATTTAGTAGTAAGGCCTAATAAAAGATCCTTATTAGAAGCCATAATAATGCATTTTTAGACCATTCTGTTACATTAACTGAGGAGGACATGCTGACTAAGAGAAATCTTCCCCTGCCCCCACAGCATCAAGTATGCCTGCACCATGCAATCCAGGAATATTCTGTAACTTCCAAAGAGAAGGAGGTATCAGTACGACACAGCTGTGTAGGGATGGCAGCTCTCATCTCAAACATGTTTATAGGCGTGTTAGCAGTTTGCATTTGAGGTCTTCTGCCCTGAATGCAGTTACTAATGCTGATGCCAGTTCTTGGGCTAGTCCAGTTCTGTTCATGCACGTGTTCCAATAGTTGGTACATTTTTGCTCAGAGAAATGCCCTTTCTTCCAGCCAAGGCTATTTGCCTGAGTGAGAGGTGATAATACCATGAGCAACATGCCTGAACTTCTGACTGACTGTGGTAGGCCTACCCTGGCTGGATTCCAGGTGCCCACCAAAGTCACCCTGTCACTCCCCACCTCAGCTGGACAGGAAAGAGCAAAGATAACAAAAGGCTCATGGGTTGAGGTAAGGGTGGGGAGATCACTCATCAGTCACCATCATGGGCAAAACAGGCTTGGCTTGGGCAAATTAACTTATGGCCAACAATGTCAGAGTAGAGTAAGGAGAAATAAAGTCAAACTTTGCACCAAGTTTTCTCATTCTTTCCAAGCTCAACTCCACTCCAGATTTCTCTGCCTCCTCCTCGCAGCAGTGCAGGTAGACTGTAAATGGGGCCTGTGTTCAGTTCATCATGTTTCTGTCACTGTTTCCTCCTCAGGGAAGGATTCCTCACTCCTCATGCTGCTCTCCAACATTGTTCAGTCCATGTTTTGCCTGTTACCTCTCCCAATTACTATCATCTCAAATTCCTCATGCCCCATGTTGGGCACCAAAAAGGACTGAGGTGGGTTGACCTTGGTTGAACATCAGGTGCCTACCAAACCTTCATTTCCCCTGTCAGCCAGACAGTAGGGGAAGAAAACAAGATGGTAAAAGCTTGTGTGACCAGATGAAGGCAGTTAAAGAAAACAAAAGCAAAGATATATGTGGAAACAAAGGAAAACAGAAGACTTATTCTTTACTTCACATCAGCAGGTGATGCTCTGCCTTTTAACATTTTACAGCAGCATTATGTTTAAGTAGATGCAGATGAATTATTTCTGTGAGCATAAGTCTCAAATTAGAACTTGCTCCACAGGACATCTGGTACTACAATGTATAGGATGTATAATATTCCCCTATGTCCCATGCCAAATCTTCTGTCCCTATATTTTCATGACACATCTTTTGTAGCAAAGCTTCAAAATAGAAATAACTCTGAACAAAGATCCTGGAACTGAAAAAGCCTAAATTCTGAGAAAATTAGGATTTGGGGTTTGGCCAAATTCTCCAAGTGGGTATTTCAACTTTGCTTTTGGTAAAAGAATTGATGAACTTCATAATAGTTATTAGTTTTCAGTCCTTATTGTTTCCTTTCTAGTAAGCCAATAACACTGAGAAATGCTGGTTCATTTTAGCCATGAGTCCTTGATTAGTGAAGACCTTTTTATACTTTGTCTATAACCTTTATTCTTAGATTTCTTTCAATTTCCAGCATGAGCAACAAAACCACATCTTTAAATGTGAATTCTCCAGTTGAGAATTTTTTTCTGAACACGTTCAGGAACTTATTGATACATGAAACTTGTTGTAATGGTACAGCAAAAGTTTATGATACTTGCTTCATCATGCTCAAGGCCTTTGTTTCAAATCCCATGGAGTATAAACCAACACCATAATTTAAAAAGGAAATGGCATCTGAGATTAAAATCTGACAGCAGGAAGAAGAAGAAAGTATTGCATGTTTTTAAGGCTTAGGTGGGACATGGGTCTTTGCTTCAGTGATATATAAAGCCCTCAGCTGGACTGTTATTTTAAGAGACAATAAACAAAAGAATTCTCAGCCAGCTGAAATGATTTTATTTAATTTGAAAAGCAGAGCATTGGATTTATAGCTACTATGATCAAAAGAGAAGAAAATGCATACAACCTTTTTTGAAAAAAATTTTTTGTTCCTTTTAGCAATATATTGATATTTAAGTGCATGACAGTCAAATCAGATAGGCACTGTCCTGAATTGACCGAATCTGGGGACAAGAAATGTTCTACATCAAGAGCTGAGGTCTTGAGCTTCCTCTTTCCCTTCTCTATCTTTTTATGTCTCCCCTAGAAATAGTAATGATATCATCACACATTTTGCATAAAATAAATAAATACATAGGTTCTTCAGATTCCAAATGTATAATAGGTACTCCAAAAACCTGTATGTCAGCTGAATTTTTAGTGCAAACTCTATATTTTTAAAATAGATCTTTGGGGGAAAAGAACCACTCTGTTTCCGTTTTACTGTAATACTGCAAAGAAAATAAACAAGACACTGTAAAATGCCAAAAAAGAGAGTTGTCACCTAAGAGCATATTAAAGGCAACAAATAAATTGTTGTGAATTCACAGCAATATTTCATTTCAAACAACTTTCCATTCTGGAGTGCTAGAAATGACCCATTGTTGTAAAGTGATGTGATTTGTGACAATGGTGATGTGAGAGTTCAATGCAGGAATCTGTAAACACACTTCAGTTCTATTTCAGTAATTGCTGAAACAGGCATAAAAGACCACTGTTAAAGATTTAGATTTTAATTTCTTTAATGTTTCTTAAATCCATATTTAAGCAGGACACAGAAACCCCCTTACTTTTCCACCCTCATATTGAACTCCTCATAAATAACCCAGCACTTCAGGAGAGAATGATATTGACAACTAAAGATTCCCAAAAGTAAACATGTTGCAATTTATTCAGGGATAGAAGCGTGTCTCACCTTGTCAGCTCTCAGGATGTTGAGCTGAGACAAATAGGTGAAAGTTTCCATTAAAGGTCTGCTTTAAGCCTGGTAGTTAAGAACATAAAAATGGTACCCTAAAGATGATTCCTAAATTCTAACTGTGAACCACTTAGGGCATTGATTTTCTAAAGTGCTGAGCACACTGTAGTTCAGGACAAGGTAGTGGTGTCTGTGTGTCCAGCTTTAGGTGTTCAGCTATATGGGTATTCAGCTTTGGGTATTCAGGCTACATGTACAGGTGCTCAAATAGACTTTTCTAAATTTATTCTTTTTATTAAAATTGTTCTACAGGGATTTATAGGCTAAACACTGGCTTTACCCAGATTTCAAGGTGTCAGATGCTGTGGTCTGCTAAAAAGCCCTGTTAAAATTTTTCTAATGTGAATTCTGGGAGTGTAATCAAGATGTAAACATGATAGAAGCATACTGGAGAATGACTGCAATTTGTTTCTCTTGTTTAACTGATGATCTTGAACCTTGAGTTGATATTCACAGCAGACCAAGCTGCTAACATGCACTGATTATGAGTAGCAATAGCTATATACTCTGCTTGGTTGCTTACACAATGTTGTACAAACGTATTCCAAGGCATTTTATTAAAGGACTTTCTGTGACGGCCAGCTCCAGACACCAGGCAATACTGGATGGCATGGATATTCATGACAACAAAAAAATGACTGGCTGAAGGAAGCTTGGGAGTGGTCTGTGAATGTGGGAAAAGAACGGCAGAAAAAGGAGGACTGATTTATCTGGGGGATGAGAGTATGACATGAAGCTAAGTCAAGTCAAGTGGGGAAGAAGCAAAGGGAGAAGAAGGAGTGTGCAGATGAGAAGAAACTAGAAATAGAGATATCAGTGAGATTGCAGAGGGTTTTGTTGTCAATAATTAATAGTTTTACCATGATGGAAAGGAGGAAAACAGTCAATAAAGGGATTCAGAATGAGTGACATGATAAGAGCAAGAGATAGGAAGAGAAAGTTTTCTTTGCTAAGAGCACTTGAATTAAAATGGAAAAGAGTAGCAGGCCGTGGGGGTCCATAATTTCAGGGAACCAAATCCAGCTATGCTGAGCTCATAAATATGCGTGGATTTCAGCAATGTTGTACTTTGGAACCAGTGGCTCCCAGAAACATTAAATGGGAAAAAAATTGTATATTCTAAGTGTCTGAGTATAATTTTGTTTGAAAAAAACATGGTAAAAACACATCATGTGTTTGTCTGTACCTCACTGGGAGACACACTTACAATGTAAAATAAAAGTTCTTCCAAGAATCCTAAATCAAGGACATGCTTCAGTTTGCCGTCTTGAACTCTAGCCCTCATTACCTTAATGGATTTAACTCAGACCCTTAATCACATATAAAACTGTCCACTGCTGTAATGATATTCCTCAGTCACAGAAGGAAGACAGGCAGTTGGCAGCCTGCTCACAGAACCTTTGGCCACAACAGGCTGCTTTGGCTGGTACTGAATTTCTTTGCCATGAGGTCGGGGGACAGGGCCACGTGCCACAGGTCCTGACCTTCAGCAAGGGTGATCACAAGGAAGCTACACTCTGTTTGGTGGCCTGGCACCTCATTTTTCTATCTGTTAATTATGAATTAGGGAAGGTCTGGGAGAGTTGCAGCTCTTGTCTGAAGGAGGGGGGTGATGCTGCTGCTGCTGCTTTGTGTTCCTGTTTGCCAACTGAGTGAGTTCCAGGTGAATGCTACTGGTTTTTACACTACAGACACCTGCATCCTTGCATTTACACCACGGTGAGATTTTCCACGAAGGAAAAAGGCACCAGAGAAAGGGGTTAATTAGGCAAAGAATTCTGTCCTGAAACAGTGAAGCAAGTGCCATAATGAAAGCCAATCTAATGAAGCAAGTAGCATGGACTTTGACACAGTGATCACGTCAGGCAGGTAAAATTAACTTCCTCTCCTTGATAAATCATAAAATATATTTTTAACTAAGGAAAGTTTTAGCTCAATGGAAATCTTCACAAGCATAGATTAAAAAGTTGCTTTCCTTTTAATCACTTTTTAAAACGTTCTTTCCTGTGCTCTGAGGAAATGATCCACAAGTGAAAGGAAGAGTGTTATTGACTCACGAGCATGAGTCACCTTGGAGAAGGACTTGGCTGTTAATGCTGATGTACAGATCTTTCTCTTTAGGTGTCTGTATAAGACATCTCTGTGAAATTCTAACATGTAACAGCAATATTTTTTAAATTCAGAGAATCTTTTACACCAGAGAAGACTCTCAGTTCCCCTACAATGAACGTTATTATTCAAGTACTCAAAAAAAAAAAAAAAAAAAAAATAAAATC
>VZRN01005540.1:1524077-1573233 GCA_013397935.1 Dasyornis broadbenti
AAAAAAAAAAAATCAGTGAATCGTATGTTATTGTTTATTATGTTAAAATGTACTCTCTAATTTTTGAGAGCAAAATTAACAATGCAAAACAGCAAGGTAATAAAGCAACCAAATTCCGTCCTCTTTTAAAAACAAATGAAAGGAATAATTTTAGTGAAAAAATAAATAAGGGGGAAAAAACTCTGAAACATCTGAGTAACCGGCAGTAAAACCAGCTAAAACAAAAGTACAAAACCAAGCTCAGAAGAATCTGGCCCTCACATGTTGTCTCAGTCAATTCAAGAAATCACAGAACTCGCAGTGACAAAGCACTGGTATGACATGACAGCTTGTCCTGTATCTGAAACCCCTTCAAGTTTCAAGGTTAAAGCCTTATTTATGTTTTCAGAGCTTTTCTTCCTAATTTTTAAGGTTATATCTATGAACATTATTCTAATCTGAAAATTTCTAATAGGTTAAAAGGCAATCTATCACCATCTTTAAAATCTGATGTTAACAGCTTTATAGTTAAATTAGGCCATGAAAAATGGCTAAAGGTTGTCTATGAAAAAAGCTCTTTTTTATGACAGTGATAATTGAACCCATAGAGAGGAAAGTATAAGCTCAAAATGATTTAGAAAATTCATCATGAAAGAGTGTCATTATATTAATTTAGAGAGAAATTTTTTTTTTTTATTATTTACCTATCTCTAATGAATTCATCTTTCTCTGAACAGACAGGCTAAGTGAGTGTCAAAATGTTAACAATGAACAAGTTGAAAATTAGGCTTTAACCTTGTCACATTCTGCATGATGCTGAGCAGTTAGAAACAGTATTTCTGATGTCCTTGTAATGCAACATGAGATGGATCTTTGTTAGCCTTTTTTTTTTTTTCTTTTTTGTTGAAAGATAAAAGAAAGATGTTGGGGAAAAATTGAATTCAATCAATTTGTTAGCTTTTTTTTCTCTTTTCTCATATCAATGTATTATGCAATGAAAAGTGTCCTAAGAGAACTGAAAATTTCACTTCAGCCTGCATATAAAATGACTTACATTATTCTCCAAACGTCATTCTTTATCACCTCAAGATAATGAAGGTGACAGAATGGAATATGAAGAAGGGAATTTAAAGTCCTGTTACCAATTTTTAGCTCTGTATATTAGCTGCACTGAATACTGACTCAAAATCTTTCCATTTTATCAGTGTTTGCTGAGCAATTTATAGTCAGTGCCATTAATTGCTCAAGTAATGAAACCAATGAGTGCACCTCTGTAGTGAACAATAATGAGGCAGAACATCCAAAGTACTGGGTGATAACTAGGCTGTGTCAGACTCTGGAACATATAACCTCTTTTTAAAATGAGTGCTCAAATATCATTTAACTGCTCACTTAGACATTTTTCATAATGAACCTTCATTTTAGTTCTTCATTTTCTTAGTATCCAAAGATTTAAAAAATATTCGGCATCTCTAGTCTTAGAATTCTACATAATTTTGTGAATTCTCATAAGAAAAAGACATTTTCTTTTAAAGAGTTTTGAACAATCTGTATGGGCAATATCTCATTTGTTAAAAAAAAAGGAAAGAATTAGATGAAAAATTGTGTTGAACCTACTTGATACTTTTGTGGTGTTCACTACTCTTGAATTAAGTATTTTGCTATTATTTCTCTTTTACTGAAGTACAGATTCAGTCAGGAAAGAAGCTTTCCTCCCAAAAATGGAATTGAAAGATCTCTTTGGACAGGTTTTGTAAAAAAAAAGGTCATGTATTGGGGGATATTTGAGTTTAAACTTGTATGTCTTGAAAATCTCCTAAGTGTTGCAACGTATTATGATGAACTGCTGACAGCTAACAGTAGAAAATTGGGGCTGTGTCTGCTCTCATTTAAAAGGGTTTCATATGGTCAAATGCTGTTTACTTCTGTTAAACTCATTGTAATTTACATAAGTGTTTCTGACTGTAAAAAGGGGTCCATTTGGGTTATTTATTTTCCCATTATGTGCATATTTCTACCCATTTCATTCTAACCAAATCACAGCTGAGGAGCTGTTACAGTGCACTTGGTCAAAGATCAGGGCTGTTACACCTCTGTACCCTTCTTCCCAGTTTGTTAAACAGAACAGGACAAAAACATAACTGTTCAGAAAAGGACAGGAAAATAAAATATGTTGTTCTGCTTATGCTTCTCTGTCAGTAGCTGAATACAGTATAATGGAATAACTGTGATGATCCTGTAGCAAGTCAGTGTTCCTTCACAGAGAGAAAATCAATAGTTCAATCAAACCAGCTCAAAGAACAAGCTCCCAAGGTACAAAGGAGAAATTTTTTTACAATGAGGGTGGTGAAACACTGGAACAGATTGCCCAGAGAGGTGATAGATGGTCCATCCCTGGAAACACTGAAAGTCAGGCTGTGCAGAGCTCTGAGCATCCTGGTCTGTCTAGGGATGTCCTTGCTCACTGCAAGGGGGTTTGACTAGACGGCCTTTAAAGGTCCCTTCAAACACAAAGTATTCTGTGATTCTACGATGCCGTGAAAAGAAATTGGTCTGCAAAAATAGTTATACTTTTGCATTGCACCATTTTTTTGGTATGGATGGAGCTACACAGGGACAAAAGTAAATTAAAAAATATTTTTAATCAATTTAAGTGGAAAGAATATAGAAAAGTACATAAAAATCTCAAAATTTCCTTTATATGAGAGTATAAAATGTGAGGACTTGCTTACTTGAAAGAAGAAATAGCTTGATAAAAGATTCATTACCTTTTTTCCATACATGGCATTTTGCCATAAATGGAGGGTCAAATGAGCAACATATATAATCACGAGTATAATTTGGGAACACCTGTGACTTATTTCCATAACAAAGAGCTGTGTATTAAAGGCAAATGAGATGCTTATGCTACCTGTAAAGGAGAGCTAGCTGCAGATACTGAATCAATAGCTCTCTGTTTTATGAAGCTGAATTTTAAGTTATACACTTATTCAGATATATATTTTCAGATCTCTATGTAATAAACACAAGGAAACACATTTCAATATTGTAACCAAAGTGCTTGTCATTATCAGCTAGAAAACAAACATATCACTATTGAAAACAAACTACATGTGAAGTACTAGGAACAAAAAAGGACCCATCCCCCCTACATTTAAATCCATGAGAAATGGTATAATACAAGAGAAAAGCAAATCTAGGAGTTTACAGTAATTCTCTTGAACATGTTGTCCTTTTTAATTAAGAAGCAAATAACCTTATTAGAACAATGTTCTTCAATCATTCAATCTAGTTTTCTTCAAGAAACACAATTACTAAATTCTCTGCATGAGTTACTGTCACACTTCCACCAATGAAGAAGAAAAGGAAAGGTCGTCTTTCATGTTTCATATTAGACATACTTTGTAAAGTTACATTTCTGTGGATGAGATTCCTGTTAACAGGCTGATTTTTGCATATCATTACCTCAGAACATTATTAATGTCATGATAAGCACTAATGAAATAGGTTTTTTCACTAATAGACTGTCATTGTGATGCTCAGATAGTTCTTTTCCTTGGTAATCTCTTTCTGTCAAATAAGCCTTAGAAGAAGAACAGATAAACCAACATGACCACGCTTAAAGAATTGGGATGTATCCCTTATATCCATGCCTTATTTAATGAAGATCAGTACACAGAAGAGCAGGAAAGCTGTATCTTCATCTGTCCTCGAGATAGAGGACAGAGTGCTCAATCTCTCCTCCCAGGGTACAATTCGGCTGCTAACAGGGAATGCACTTCAGTCTGTAAGTGCTTTTTCCAAAGATGCTTTTAAGTGGATAAAATACATGTTTTGGAGTGTAAAGAAACCATAGAGGTCATCATAACTCAGATGGTCAGTCCAAAAAGCCTTTAGGTGTATTTTGGGTATCTGAAAGGGAACATTGAGGCATATGTACATAAACATTGTCATATGAGTTTTAGTCTTATTAGCGTAACTACCAGGCGTGATCCCATATCTAAGTAAATTTTTAAGATTTTTCTCAAACACTTCTGCCATGAAACATGATTCTTTGGTCTTCTTTACATCTGACCATGACTACCAAAAGCCTCACTGAGTATCCCAGAAGAATGCATTGATGGAAAAATGGCTAAAAATACTTAGCATGAAATGTGTCATTGTGGGTAAGCTTCTAGTGAGCCCTCAAAATACTGCAGGCACTGCAGAATAAGTATCCTCCCATTACACATATCACTTTTCACAGAAAAAGGAATTGATCATCTAAATCTGTTTTTTCTGAGTCACAAAAAAGGCGATAAATAAGACCAATTTGTCCTGGTGTCTAATTAACAATGAGATGAATTATTTTTTGGAGTCTACTGTGTTGACTACACCTGCATTGACCACAGTAGCGAGAAGTCTGTCTCATGTCTAGACATGCACAGGTAGACATCTTAATCTGTAAATACAATATCAATAACAAAATTGCAACATCTGAAGAAATATTATGATGGATTTTACAATTTATGCTGAGAATCTGAACAAAAATTATCAAGCTAAGTGATCAGAAAAGTTGATATTGGGCACAGCATCAGAACTTGAGCAGAATATTAATTTTTGAACCTTTTATATATAAGGTATTTCATCACAAAAATCGGGGAAATACAATACATATACATCCTCCTGTTTTCCATGCTTTTGACTAAACAAACTCCATGTGGAATATATTGTTTGTTTTTCCCAAGAAGACAAACTAGGACCATGACCAGGGTAGTCTGAAGAACCTTACGGATGAAATCACAGTGTGTAACGTTTCAAAACACCTATTTAGAAGCACTGTGTTTTTATCACAATTTAAGCAATGGCAGAAAAAAGTTATAGTAATAGCTGACTCATGTTTAGTCTAATAATTGCATGGATCCAGTGCCCCTGTGCCCTTGTAAAACTAACCTGCTTTTAAGAGCAAGAGTTTGGACATTTTCCTTATGAAGCTCCTTAGAAATTCCCTGATTTTAGAAAGAGGTAGTTGCAAGATGTGTTTTCAAAAGCAAAGGAGCACCAAAAAGGAAAAGTGTTTATTTCTTTTCTTTTTTTTTTTCTTTTTGGCTTCATCTTCCCCTGAATTCTTCAGGTTCCAGAGAAAATGAAGGGAAGTTGATTATGATGTCAATTGCAATTGCCAATTTTTCTCAAAAAACTTGCTATTTGAACTTTTTCTATTACCTGAAATCATAATAATTACTGTTCTTCTAAGTGCCCTGATCTTTTATCTTCTTTTATTAAGATTTAATTGTTACACTCTAGAGAGAGGAAACATTTTGGAGCATTTATTTGAGATTTTTCTTCTTTTTATCTCCTACTGCTCCAAGGGCAGCTTTACTAATGTTTCCCTGCATCACAAATGAAAATATTTGCTCTGGATTTAGTTCAGTTGTTCTATTTACTTCAGCTTCCTCTTCCCGATCCTACTAAGTCTTTGAATGATCCATTTTATTGGTTGCATTTCAGATTTCAGGCCCGTGGTTCTCTTGTTTCAATCCAAGACCAGTCACAAAGGTTTCTATACAAATAAATCATAAATGCAAATCTGGCTAATTGGGATAAATTAAAAGGAATTGGAGTTAAGTACTAGAGATCTAGGCCGAAGCGGCTTTTGTTTTCCATTTGAGATTTTAAAAACCTGGTTCTCCTTTTCAGTTCTCTCTGGTTATATCAGCAAAGACTTTCACTCTAACTATTACATACAAAATTTTTAGGCTAAAAATATTTAAATGAAAATATATCTTAACATAAGGGATTATTGTAACAGACATTTTGTTATTGTGTTCATATCATTCATGCTTAGAAAGAATTGAGAGCCCTAAGCACAACCTTGTGCATGCTTAAATGAAGTGATCTTTCTTGAACCACTAACTAGACCATTTCCGTGACTTAAGTGACACTTTGCTCTTTTTCACATTCATGTTTTCATTCACTCACATTTCTGCTGCATGATCAGCACTCGACCTTAGTTCATTTGCTGTCTGACTGCAGAGGAGTGTTGAACCAAATAGAGAAGGATCCCGGTATTACATGCGGATAGAAGTATCTGCACACAATAATTTGTGCTTCGCTCTTTTCAGTATTTGGCCCCTCCATCATGGCAGGGGATGGTACCTGTGGCTCAGTTCAGATAGCAGAGCACATGCATCAAGTGCCATTTCAGCTGCTCTTACTCAATGTGCTTTGTGGGATGGGTTTGGGAGACCTGTGTCCTTGCAATTGCAGAAAGAATGATCATAAAGGGTAGTGAATCCTTCCCTACATATCTTATAGGTTCAATTCACAATCCACAATTTCCTCTTAGTCAGGAGTTTGAATCTGAAGATGATTCTTCTGTTCACATTGCAGTAATACATTCCTCCTTATAAAAATATTACTTATTTTTATACTGTTTAAATGTATTGCTTAAATTTATTGCTTAAATCCTCTTTTAGTGAGACTTCAAAACTCACCCTCACTTATCTCTCCAAGGAGTAGGTTCTGCACAATTAACTAGAGAGGTTTTTTATTTGGTTGGTTGGTTTTGTTTTTCGGAGACACATGAACTAGAATATGCTGGAAAAGAAAACAGTCACTTCTGGAATTTTAGTCAAAACCTAAGCACTAAGAAAACAGTACCGCTGTCTTCACAGTAAAGGGCTAAAAGGCCAGTATAGAGCTCATGACACCAAATATATAAATATAAATAAATAAATATAGATGTATATGTACTCCGGCAAACTTTGGCACTTCTGTTAAGTTCCAGACTGACAAAGAAAAAGCAATAATAGTGAGTCTTTCAGTGGTAACTGGCACCGTCCACACACATTGTGGAAACATCTGTTTCAAAGGTTACCGTGACTGACTGGGGCTGAGACTGCTCATGCTAGGTCAGTTCAAAGTTCCCTCTACCCCAGCACCCAGGCTTCATGGTGGGCAAATAGAGGGCTACAGAGGTCAAAACTGAAGCAGAAACCATGCTTGTTCTGCAATTAAGAAAATATTGCAATGTATGTGAAAGCACGTAGATGCTTTCATGACCATGCTCTCAAAGCTTTTGAAAGTCTTCTCTTCCCTTGGCATTTAAATCTGCTTGCTCTCTGTTATTTTCTATAGGGTGAATAAACACAAGTGGGACTGTATTAGGAAAACATGAATATATAGCCCATTAAAGAGTTCTTCCTCTGGATTTCATCAAGCTGTTCAGAGCTACCGTGCAGTTCTACAGCCTGTTGTCTGCTCTATTTATCATGTATAGACAAAGTTTGCAGAGAAAACTTGAATTAAAGTCCTTTCAAAGAGAACCCCTTGTGTGCACCAAATCTGCTCCCCCTGGGGCATGCAATCACAGGAATGGGTCTAAATCTATTCTAAAGTAAAACTCTAAAATGGAAAAAAGATGCAAAATTTAGGCCTTGACACAAACCAGTTCAGTCTATTTGACTGCTGATATTTAAGGTAGAGATACTCACTGCCTCCATGCTTCTGATTTCAGTTTATAAACTCCAGTATGAAAGTGATTTTCGGCTTCTTAAATCTCAGAATTGCCCACACTGGAAGGAAAACATTAGGATTGTGTATGTTGTATCTATCTTTCAACTGTCAGTATTATTAAACCATTCAGGGGCACAAATAGAGCTTTTCATTTTAGATCAAAAGCCAAAGCAGATAAGTGGGAAGGAATCTTGACAGCAAGTTGTATGCTAATAGGAAACCAAAAGATGTTTATGAGTTGAAGTTCTTCCCAATCTCTTTTCCAATTATTGAATTCACTCTCCATTATTCAGCTTTCATTTGAGCATAAAACACAGTATAATTGTATGGAGACTGGAAAATTTGTACTTGAACAGAACATTAACTACAGATATAACATCTCTTATGGAAAACAGTTAAGGTGAAATTGATTCATAGGAAACACAAGAGCTCTTCAGAGAACCAAGAAAACCACCAGCTTAAAAGGCTACTTGTGAACGTATATAAGTTTTGAGAGGAAAAAAAGAAATTAGCATTTCTTCTGGAATATGCAATGTTTTTCTGGGGGAAGGATGCAAAATGTAGTAATTTAAAAGTATACCAGATTTCAGAACTTTAGAGAACATCCAAAAACATTGGTGAGAATTGTAGATTGCAGGAAGTAATTATTATTATTATTATCATTATTTAATTTTATAATTCTTGCAATTATTTTATGACTAGGAACTTATGGACACATTGTTTGCCAGCTTTCTGGGTGGCATGGTATATTTCAGTAATGGCTATGGTACATTCTCTTTTATAAAATTAATTAAGACTTCTTAAACCTAAAGTAATTTATTTCAGGAAAAGGCATATGGTATCTTGTGAAAGGAATCCATACAGCTGCTGGAGGAACGGCAGTTGTGAACAATTACAAGCAGTTTAAAATAGTCTGTCAGTATCCTGTGGGTACTCTGTGACAGCATGAAGAGGTTTGCATTCCCACTGTTTTGGCTATTGCTACTTCACAGGGCAATAAAGCGAGGGAAACTTCCCACACCAGGAGGAAAAGGTCACAAAGTAGTGGCAGTTATACAACAGCTTTTAAGTCTAAAGGAGGAGAGAAAAACAGGCTGCTGCAGTCCTCAAACTCAAATGCCACCAGTAACAGAAAAAGAGAATGTTAGTAAAATTGAAAAAAAACTAACAGCAGTTTTCTTGGCATCATTCAAGTCGACTAAAATGGTATCAATGCAAAGCCATTTGCTTATTTTGTTTCCTCTTTGGAGAAGCAATTCATCCTCCTGTTAAAAATTTGAAATTTAAGATTAATTGTGTAATGTAAACAGTGATAAACTAGTTTATCTACATCTGGAACATTTTAAAGCCTAGAAATATTATTCAGACTTTTTTTTCTCTGAAGAACTCAATACTTTTTTCTCTCCCTTTCCTTTTTGCTTTATGCTTTAGACCAGTTCTTATAATGTATTTGGAACAAAAGAGTGTTATAAGGGTCTTCAAAGGCAAAAGCTGGAGTCGATTGTCATAAATGCGGCCATCACTTCAGAGATACTAATCTGCAATCCCAGCTGGTCTCAGTTATTAGCCCATAACAAAAGGAAGTATTAATCTCCTTTGTTTATATAAATGAAGTTTGCAACAATCATTACTGTTGTTTTATAGCATTTGGTCAAGAATAAAGTTTGATAAAGGGAAATATACTCCAACTGAAATAGCTGTAATGCTGTACTACGTGAAAAAGAATATTTTACTTATAGGTTAATGACTTGCTGGTTTAAGGAAGAGAGAGATGTTTGCACCAATCCTGTCCAAACAACACAGGCATTCAAAGAGAAGAGCCACTGGTGATCCAGGAAAGAAACTTTTTCATGGTAAACTGTCTGCCACTATTTCCAATGACAAGAAGAGATTTTTGAACTTAAATAAATGTTACATAAAAACATAAGCAATGGCATAAACACATAAGTTAGCTTTCTGTCCAAAAGCACTAATGAATATAGTCTGAAGATATATAGCTGTCAGGAGATACAAGTTCCTGAATTGCAGGATAAATGTGTGTCAGTTTGGTACTGTTTCTAGAGAGATCTCCATCCAGCTCTACAGCGATTTGATTTTGAAATAACACAAATACTTTTTCTTCTGGCACTTCTGTCTTTATAACTTTGGCTGCTCATTTTTTTTGGTTTTGTAAATTAATTTGTTTTCATAATAGCATGGCGTTTATTTAGAATGATTTCAAGATATATGGGTCACATACACTTGTGAGATACACTTCCAAGATATTCTTGCAGCACACCAAATTTTTGCAGATAATCCACAGCATACTTCTGCACAGATGAGTTTGAGAGACACTTCTGCAATGTCTAAATGGATCTGACATGAACTGGCAGCCATTCTCAGTTGAGAAATTTTTCTGAAGGAAGTTACGCTTAAGGAGTACACTTAACTCTTCGTAGGCTAAATGGAGTTTATAAGTATGCAAAAAAGAAAACTTAAATGAATGAATCTCATGAATATTATGTATTTCAATTGTGTTGGATATTCTCCAATTAAATCAGAGGACAAAGACGTCATATTATGATTCTGAAATTATATATTATTATGGAGGACATAACAGCTACTTTTCAGGTATATAAAATAATGAATCTACAATACTAATATGAGTGTTTTCTTCTGCAAAGACTTTGTGATGCTTTTTTTGGATCATGGTGTTAAAAATGATGTAGCAAAACCTATAGTTCTGAGGAAAAGTACAAGACACAAAAGTTATCTCACTTTTTTATAATTAGTATGAGCTAAATATGGGCAAAGAACAGTTTTGGCATTCAGAAGATATAAATTAGACTGTATTGTAGATCTATCTATGATGGTGTAGTGCATGCAATGAGAGTGGGTTTATAACAATTGCTCTCAGAAAAATGACTAAGGATTAAGTCACTTTTAGTTAGGAAACCCTGTGCATTGTGTCCTAAGATATTTTTAGGCTTGTGCTCTTTGGTACAAAGTGAAGTACTGAATGTATATGGGATGAGGCAGGTCTATTATCAGAAAAATTGATATTTAAAAGCACCAGATAGTTTGAGTGCCTACACATTTGCACATTCAAATTACTATCACTTTTCCTAAAGTGCACCTTGTCAAGACTTTCTATAATCAGTTCTACCATTGCCTTAAGCTACCTTAGGAACCCCTCAGTGTAGACAAAGAACACATAAGTAGATGATTTTATACATCCAGGTCATAATTTATATGAACACTGAAGCACAGAGTGAATAGGGATGATAGCTCTAAGCTCACCAATCTAATTCTGTGAAATCAAAAATCCTTTTCTTTCTTTTTATTTTTTCCACAGGAACTGCCAGTCTTTTACTGAGAGAGACAATGGAAAATAATAGGCCACTACTAATTCCAATGGACAGGGATGACCATAGACAAAATTTCAAGTAACAAAAAGATTTTTTAAAGAAAGAGAAAATATTAAAGTAATAGTAGCTTCCCATTGTTTCCTATTCCTTTCAGTCTCAGTAAAACTGCCACTAGGAGAAGTCACCACAAAAGAACAAGAAAATATGAGGACAGGGAGGAAAATTTGTACACATCCTAGAGCAAAAAGCACTGTATGTAAGGATCAAGAGCTCAAACAACAGAAATAAGAATTATTTTTTGCCACAGGTATCCCAGCAGCAACAGACTCTTAAACAGATGAATTTGGAAAAGTGACAGTTGCAAATATCCTGCAAAAACACTAGTGACAGGAGGTCTTCCAGGCTGGTGTCCAGAGGTTAGCTGATGCTACATCAAAATAAACCATATCCAACAGTAATTCTATCTGAGCACTCCCACCTCAGAAAGCCAACTGAATCCTGGGCTGCATCAAAAGCAGTGAAGGCAGCAGGTCGAAGGAGGGGATTCTGCCCCTCTATTCTACTCTTGTGAGACCCTACCTGGAGTGCTGTGTACAGTTCTGGTGTTCCCAGTCTAAGAAAGACATGGAACTGTTGGAGCAAATCCAGGGGGGGCCCTGACTTTGATAAGAGGACTGAAGCATCTCCCCTATGAAGACAGGCTGAGAAAGTTGGGGCTGTTCAGCCTAGAGAAGAGAAGGTTATGTGGAGACCAAGGCATGGGATTAAATCACAGTGGAACTATCCTCTAGCCAATAGAACAGGGAATACAAGCCCAATAAAATGGGAAGAAATGTTAAATTGTCAGTGTTGATGCATGTGTTGTACGGGAACAACAAGGATTTATTTGTGAAAGTAGCACCATCAAAGCCTAAGACATTTGTCTTTGACACTGAACAAACGCCATTTTGAAGTACAGCCAGATGAAACTCCTGAAACTGTACTTGTATGTGTTGGAAATAGAAGTGTCTGTATGAGAACTATTTGTGATACTATACTTACAGCCAACACCACTGTACAGAGGCGCAACACTCAAACACCTGTAATTTTACCAAAATGGTGGGAAGTGACTTTAGCTATTCAGCTTATGTCACAACCTAGCGACTGTTATAATCTAGCTGCGCGTTATATAAAGATTTGCTGCCTGCCCCCACTGGAATGAATCTCACACTGGTATAGAAACTACTGCAACGTGATGACCTGTGTCACCTGCTAGAATGTGTCTGAAACAATGGACAGAAAACTAATCCATGTTCAGCATGACACAGAGAAGATACACTGTGTCCTAGAGAGAATGAAGAAGGATGAAATCGATGCTGGTGGGCCACCTTAATTGTATGGCCACCAACAGCAATCGAAACTCTAAATCAGATACTGTACCCCATAATTTGTTTGTTAATTTCTGTTGCATTATGCTTGTTATTGAATATTCTGTATGTTCAAGTGTGGAAAAAAGCTAGGTGGGTGACACTGTAGCAAAGAACTCCTTGCATATATAATACTACTCAATCACATTTAACAAAACCTTACTAATTAGCTAATCTAAAAAAAACCACAAAACCCTCAAATTACATTTAAGTAGGGCATTAATCTGTTTTAGGCATGGAGGCAAGTGGTAACCACACTGCCACTCTGTGGAGCAATATGGAGTGGGGAATTTTTCACAGGTATGTCTTTATGCATTTAGATGTATACATCTCTGTGTCCGTGTGTGTGTGTGTATTGATTTAAATACCCTCTAGCAAGTACACTATGAATGTTGCTGCTCAGATCTATAATTAAATCACTGTTGCAATTGTAGTAAACTCTATCAAATCAATTTGTAAATCTTAAATTAGCCAATGATTAAATGCTGTTAAACCTTTTCGCACCCTTACCCTTTTGAAACCCTGGTTTCCCTGTAAGTCATTCTAAATTGCTTCTAACTTGATCTTCCTTTCCATATTTCACCATGTAGTGAGTAATAGAGCGAACCTTGCCATCGACTCTGTTAAAGTCACACTTTCAAAAATTTACAGTAAAACCTGTTTTGACCAGTACCTTTGAGAATGATTCTTTAAGTGGCCTAAACCACCCCTTCGTGACAGGACAGGAGTGAGGGGCTCCTGAGTTCAGGTTAATCAAGCTTGTGTTTCCCTAATGAAAAACATGCCAAGAGACAGAGAATTTAAGTTCCTTTCATAGCAAAGGCATAATTAGGACTGGATCTTACTTTATTAACTTTTCCAAAGTCTACATTTGCATAGTCTACCTTGAAGCTAACTGACCCTTGGTCAATGGAATTAAATTAGACCTTGTAAGATGCAATACATCTGACTTGTTTTGGACACCAATTTTGTTTGTTCCAAAGGACATCCAGATCAATCGATCAGAAGAAAATACCTACATTGCAGATTCCTTAATTTGTTAAGATGACTTTCACCCCTTTCTTTGAATCCTGTAGGACTTGACTTCACTGTATGGCGGAGTTCTGGGCACTGATGTGTAGTCACAGATGTGTCTGGTAATGAAAGCAATAACTACTCTCAAATAAAGCTGAGGCTTCCTGCTAGAGGTAGAAATTAAGTGGTATTTCAAGTATTACAGTTATTCCTATAGAAGGCCTGAAGATTCTCCACACCTTTCAGACCCTAACTTCTTGTACCAGACTCTATTGTAGGAGGCAGAACTAGGTTTTATGAAGGTTTTTAAAAACTATTTGTTTGTTTTGTTTTGTTCTGTTTATGACACCTTGTTTTCAATCTGGTATCATAAATGGCCACTATTGGTGAGAATTATGTTTGCCAATGTGTCAAAACATTGCAAGCAAAATTCTCAGAGGTTAATGAGTTGACAGTCCCAAATCGTCTTCTGAGACTATTCTACAAGCATGGGTTTTATTACTTAACACACTTCTAAGAATTATATTTCTAAGCTTCCAGAGCCAAGCTGAAGAAGAACTATAAAAATCCTTCAGCCACCTGTGTATTTCCTGCTATTAGGCAAAATTCTATTTTTTATTATTTTAATTTTAATATGAAATAAAGATTAGGAAACCATATTCCCACAGAAATGAGCATACTCTAAAAGTGGCATATCTAGGGTTTGCTGTAGATTCTAAAGAAGACAGAGCTGCCTCATTTGGTTTTAAAATGGACACATTGAATATAGCACATGTAGGGAAGAATTAACTAACTGTAGCAAAATGTTTTTCACAACTGCTGCTCTCTGCTGGAAATCCCACAATCATACTTAAAATCTAAGACAATGAGAAAGCCTCTAAGCTACAAAAGTGCTCCCCTTAATTATTTCAATTGCAGTATAATATATAATTTTCTAAAACAGAACAGCCTTCTTTTTCCTAAATTCAAATTGAAATTCTTTTCCATTGCTAAGATATTATTTTGTTGCAGATATTTATAATGCACTGCTACCCTCCCTGGCATCCAGTAAGAGCAAAGAGACTCTTGCCACACTTGGGATGCAGTAGTGACCACAAATGTACTACAGCTCACTTAAAAAAGCTGGAGGGATAGGATGTGGAGTGCACACTGAGGTGTGACAACAAACAGCACAGCATTCCAATAACTGTCAAGGAAAAGATCACATGGATGTATGCAGCAGCAGGATTAGACTGGAAAAAGCCATGGTGAGAAATATTGCCAGCTCGAGCAAGAGTTCTAGTTAGCTGAGAGGAATTTCCTTCAGATGTGATGCTCCAGTATTGAAGTTGTGATGACTTTCCTCTTCTGCTTATGTCACCGTGGGGCACTAGGGACACATACAGAGGGTATAGGAGTACAGGATTTTCCAAGTGTGGTCTTTATAGTACCTGACAGCCAGTTAAAGATTGAGTGTCTGGTTCAAAAATATTCTAGGTTCCTTCTGGTGTAAACATCTGCTTCTTGGGGGAAATTTAACATTTCCAAGTTCATGGGGTAAACCTCCATTAGATCATGTCCCTCTCTTGCCCCTAAATATATAAAAATGCTTAACTTCCACAAAGACAAAACTAAGAAACTGAATTCTGTCAAGTTTGAGGGGGTGGAGCAGGGATGCCGAAAAGGGATGGATGAGAGGACAATTTTCTCATTAAAGTTTATGTCCTCTTCCTGTAGTGTCTAATACTCAACTAGCAAAGATTAATATTAATTCCTGTTAACAGAGCTTAAAGTACATGAAATAAATAGTATCATCTTTATATAAAAAACCCCCTCAAAACATATTGAGAAATATTAATATATCAAGGTAATGAAGAAATGAAGGAGCTCTGCATGCCTGAAAAACCTGGCAGCCACTTCACTTGCAAGTCTATTGACTGAAAGTAAAAATAACTTTCAAAATCTGGTTCTGTTCCATATATTTTGTCCTACAAAGTGGCAAAATGGCAAAGAGAGTGTATGTACATCAATAATGCAGATGAGGTTTCTGAGTAAATCTGAGCCTTTCAGCACACCTCCCCACCTCTCCACTGAGGAAGCATGTCATGAATTTGGCTGCCATACTGCAATATGAACTAGAAATTTATATATATGCAAAGTAGTTCAACCTGACTTCCTAGCAGATATTAAATTAGACCTAGACTGCTTTCCAAGTAGGTGAAAATGATAAATGCCAGACGTGTTAGCCTTCATTAATGGACTTGAAGGATGTAGCTTTCATTGCTTGATGGCATAATAATTTTTTTTTTTTAAAAAAACAACCTTTTTTTTTCACCAAAGGGCCAGTATCTATGAAAGTTTGATTTGTCACTGTATTTGCAGAATTTGCATTACTGAACGTAATCATTCCATTATTGTAAAGTTAGGTCAAACTATGTTTTCCCATTGTTTTGGTTGGGACAAAGCTGACTCTCTTTTTAACAATCCATTAGTTGCTGTGGTTTGGATTTGTGTTGCAATCACAAAAAATAACACAGGGCTGCTTTAGTTGATAACACAGGGCTATTTCAGTTGTTGCTGAGCTGAGCTCATACAGTGTCAGGATCTCCTCTGTCTCTTGCACCATTCCCCTGTGAATAGTCTGGGAGCGTCACAAAATTGGGAGAAGACACAGCTGAGAGAGCTGAACCCAACTGACTACAGGGATATCCCGGACCATATGGAGCACATGCTCAGCAATAAAATCTGGCGAGTCAAGAAGGAAGGAGAGCATTCAGAGTTTTGGTATTTGTCTCTCCAAGCCACCTCTGCATGGGATGGACCCCAGCTTTCCTGGAGATGGCTGAACACCTGCCTGCCCTTGCGAAGTGGTGAAGTAATTCCTTGTTTTGCTTTGCTGGTGTGTGTGGCATTTGCTTTACCTGTTAAACTGTCTTTATCCCTATCCATGAGATTTCTCGCTTCTATCCTTGCACCCGCTGCAGAACGACAGAGAGAGATGCTGTGGGGCTTACCTGCCCAACACTATGGTTTAAGCACAACACTATTGACCATCTCAGGACCACCTTTACAGAGGCAAAAGTTTTACATTCAAACATTCGTTATGAAGGGCAATTTCAACTGTGAACATATCCAAGATTTTGATGGGTAGGTTTTTGCAGCCTCTTGTATGTGGAACATTTAAACATGAGTTCATATAATTTCACAGAATTACGTAATAATATCCAAATCTGAGGGTATTATTGTTGAATTGCACAACAAATGTTTAATAGGATTGAATCTTTATGCAATAATTATGCTTTTTGCATTTAGCCAAAAAAAAAAGGAAATATTAAGTAAACATAAAATTTAAAATAATTATTTAAATTAAGAATAAATTACATAATCTGAATACCTGAATATAGTCTATACATATGACTAGAGTTATGTGCTGGTTTTCGCATTGTGTGCTTTAGATGGAGCAGCATTATAATGCCAGTATAAAACAGAGGCAAGTTAATAACATTTGTGCAGGATACTCTTTTACAAGAAAGTATATGAGCTATTTCAAAAGCATGTTGTCAGTTTGCTAGTTATGCTTTCTGGAAATAGTCCCACAAAATGAGTGCAAGCTGCCCTCTAAATTACAATGTAATTTTCTTATTTTAGTGGAAGGTAAGCATTTGGAATGCCATCTTGTTTATCACAAATAGAGAACACCACATTTGCTCAATGGAAAATTTTAATCAGTTAAGTGAAGTTTGTGGATTCAATTTAACCTTTTTTAGGAGTCTGTTTTAAATACTTTACTACAGAATATGCTGCAATTTAATTGATGAAAATGACCCTTCTGCAGAATTACCATTATTGCATATGTAATGTACTGCATGAAAATTTTTGTACACTGTAATATCAATGAGATTTATTTTTGCCAGTTAAAAGAGAACATTCCAGAGCATTGAAAAATAGGCTCTCATAAAGGATAAACAGTGTCCTGTGACCCAACTCATCTTCCACGTAGTTTGGGTTATTTTACCCAGGTAGGGGGAGAAGCAGGGATCCATCTGTCCATTGCTTCAGTTAGTGTACAGTTGAGTATTTGCTTCTCTAAGAAGTCTCTAAGATATGTTGGACCTTGTATAACACCGATCAATTATTGTGAATATTTTTTTCTGTTGCAGTTAATCGAATATATTTGCCAAGGCAAACTTAATGAGCATGGTAGGATCACTTCCTTTGAGCATGTTACAAATCTCCCCAGATATTCCAGAGCCCTCTTCACTATGGAGCCCTCTTTATTTTATGCATGTTTTGTGTGTAAGAAGAAGATCTTTTGTGTCCCAGCAAAACAAGCTCATTACGTATGTGCTATTCTATTTATGTATATATGATCAAGGCAGAAATGTGTCATTCCTGTCTGGGGAAGATGAATCACTACTCTAGGAAGTCATGTTCGGGTCCACTGTAAATGGAGCACAAAAAGTGTCACTATCCAGTTCTTGCAGCACTAAAGCCCTGAGTGTAGGAAAGGTTACCCTGTAAAAAGGCGGTTCCAGTGGCTTCAATGAGTGGAAATCAAGAAGCTTCTGTGGATTGAGTAACCCTGGGTAATCAGGGTTAAAAATTCTCCAAGGGCTTTCTTCTCAGTGAGCAGAGGTCACTCGCTACCCTGCACCAAAGACGTGCCAGGGTGGAATGTAGATGGGCAAAGAATGAACTAATACTAAAGACTGTACAAGGATTTCCATCACAATCATAATACACATGAGGACTATATGTCTTACAAGTTCAAATGTTATTTTGTTTACTGGTGCTAAAATAGAATGAGGTTGTAAAGCACTATTCCTGAGAGCCAGATTCTGTGCCTCATATTGGATATGAAGTGCAAATGGCTTCAAAAGAGATTAATTGCAAAGGCAAATAATGTTCACTATGAGAAAGGACAACAGAATATAAACTGCAGAAGTTTCACAGGATTTTGTCCAGAGGGAAACATTATGATCATCCAAATTTTATTTCCTGCAAAATAGCCCCAAAAACTTCAGCCACTGATTCGTTCACTTAGCCCACAGCACTGGTGGAGTTTAAGCATGTTTTTTAAAATGACAGCTAATCTTAATTTAAAGACTTTAGATGATGGAAGATGCACTGCAAACCCCAGCATATTTTGCACAGTTTAATTATGTTTTATTGCTGAAAAGTCTACCTCATTTTGGCTTTGAATTTATTAAGCTTCTGATTCCAGCCACTGGGTCTCATTCTCCATTCATCGGTAAGATTAAAGTGCCTTCTACCACCAGAAAACTTTCCTCATGTGGGCAGCTGCAGACTACAAACAATTCACCTCTTAACCTTCTTTTTGTTTAGTTAAATAGATTAACTTTTTTTTAGTCTTTTACAGTTGAGACAGGTTTTTCAACCTTACATTATTCTTTGAGTTCTTTTCTAAATCGTTTCCAAAATGCTGACATCCTTTTTATACTCTTTAAATGAGAACTGTACAAAGAATTTCAATAATTCTTTTTAATATCATGGATAGCAGTAACCACCTCCTTGTTAGTCTCACCTTTATTAAAACAAAGTCTGTGCATGGCTTCAGAGCCACAAAATCACTTTGTAACCTCAAGTTCAGATGATTGTGCCCTGTGACTTCCAAATGATCTGTGGGAACTGGTAAAGGTTATTTGAAATCTTTTATTTTAGATAGAGATTTCTTTAAGCTATACTTCTAAATAACTTTCAGACAGGACCACATTAAGAAATGCTTATATATATTTATATATATATATATATGGAAAAAGCCTTCTGCTCTTATGCATGCATTATTCTTGGAATAAAACAATTCATTAGCTGAACAGGCAATAATTTATTACAAGGTAGAATTAATATTTTTATTGATTATAAACATTTAATTAATCAGAAAAAGATCAAGTGATTATAAATAATTGCTTAATAGAAACACTTTCCACCTGGATAATGTGAAAGCTAAAATCAGGGGGTTTAGCTGTCAGCCATTAAATGCATAAAGAACTCTGTGCTTACTAAGCTAGACATTGAAGGATATGCTGAATAGTTCTGACAAAAAGAGGTTTTTGAACTAAAAATGGCAGTCCAAGGAATCAGTTTGTGATATTAAATATCTTCTTTGTATCTAAAACTTTTCTATTTACTCTCAAACTGAAAGGAAAACATTACCTCGCCTCCAAGTGAGTAAGCGAGCCAAAAGCAACACAGATATTTTCAGATTTGTTTCTTATAACATTTTTACCACCCATGCTTTGGTACTCAAGAAGCAGAGAGATACTAGTTACATTGGTTACTCATGGCAGGGCATTTTTAGAGCAGCATTTCTGTCTTCACAGAATTTTGATGAATTATGCTACAAGACAACTTCTTAAATATGAATTAAAGTTTGAATCAGTGGCTGAATTGGTTTTGTTCCAAATCAGTTTTAAACATGCTTTTACAATTCACAGTCTAGTGCTAAAGAAACATTGTTCTTGGCATCTGGTGTAATGATTGTCCGTTTTCCTGAGGGCTAGACTGATCCTCTCCTCAGCATAGTAAAGGCTTTCATGTGAATGAGAATCTAGGGAGCATATTTTCCTTTGTACCATACTTCTCCCTAATTCCTTCTCACTTGGCTGCACTATGTCTTTTGTGGAATGGACAAAGAACAGTAGTTTAGCTCTTGCTACAGGTTTGTAGTCTACAAATTTTCCTTCTGTGGGACCTTAAACATGTCAAGACCTTGGAAAGAGAGCCATCTCTCTTTCTTCAGATTCCTTATGAACACACACCCACATAAAAGAGCCACCAGGAATGAACATTATTACTTTCCTATTTCTGCTTTCCCTCGTATATTTGACATCCAAAGAGAATGTGGCTGACATCCACAGGCATGTGCTGATCCATCCTACATGTGCTCAGACTGGTCTTTAGAAAATAATGGTTGTTCAGCAGCTGGTATTTCTTCAGTATAACTGCTGACTTTTTGATATTCTGGAATAACCTCTAATTTTCACACAGGTAAGAGAAGCTAGGGACTAGTGACATTTGATAAGTGACCTGTATTTTTTTGTATTCTGCTTCTAAAGAAATTTCTAGAAATTGCTTCAGTGATACAAAACTGGGGATATTTTCCTTTCTTTCCCCACGACTTTTGGCAATTATGTAGAAAAAAAGTATTGGCTGCTTTCTCATTAGTAAAGCTGTGTGAAACTGAAATCCTCACTTACTGGAAAGAGTGCATTCAGTTTTGTTCCTTTGACTTTTTTCATTGGTGTTCTGCTTGTGCATGCTGAGGACTTCTGTGAGAGCCAGATTATAACAGATTCTAAACCTCAAACAAGTTGACAAATTTGATTTGCTTTACATATGAAACTATGCAAAGTCATGAACTCCTCACAGAACTGCAAACAGCATCTTAGTACACGACTCACATACTTTTTAGAGCGCAGTCAAACCTGGCTGCATTCCCAAGGACTGTGCAGCTTTCCAGCTCCCCTGTCCTGTTACACTGGGTTTATAGATTTTTCACAGTGCTAACTGGTCACCCTTTTCACAGACAAAGTGAATTTGCAGCCTTGTAGAGTTTTAAGGTGCTCCATGTGGGGCCTATTTTGAAAGTTTTGATTGCATTCAATGACATAAAGTGCAATTATAAGTAATGCTTAGTTAGGTGTCTTGATCTTGGGCCTGGTCATAGGAAACAAAGCATTTCTGCTAAGAAACATACAGAATCACACAATGAATTCCAGGTGCCAGTATTTGCTGTTATTTGTAAGGATTTCTTATCCAAATGTCACAGGATGTTCATCAGTTTCATTGTTCCAGAGCAGTATCCTAGACTGAATGTGAGTTCTGCGCTGCTCCATGCTGAGATATAAATAATTCCTGTCAGGCTCAGAATAAAGTTGTGTAAGCCTTCTGAGCACCTGCATTACATGGAAGATTGACTTCTCCTGCTGTCCATCATTATGGTCCCTGGAATAAATTTCAGAATGTTGTTAGACTTTGCTTCATGTCTTGAACTGGAAATATGTTATTTCACTGGAAGTGGATTTGTTCACATTTTTTTTTCAAGCTGATATTTTTAGGCTAAATTTTATATTCCCATGAATACTATATCTCAATATAAATGTTATTATTTCTTTGTAGCAATATTACCACATATTAATTCTTTCTCCTGTTTTATGTATCATCAGTAAAAACCATTCATGTGAGAATAATTCCAGCTTCCACAGCAAAAATTAAGATATTAATCAAGATCGATAATAAAATCTTGTCCTGTGGAAAGCCACTAGACACTTCTAGCCAACCAAGTGTTATTCATTCTAATTATTAACTTAGGATAAATTAAGCTATAATATAGGTTAATTATATAAATTAATCAGCTTGGACTTCTGAACAACATGAAGCTATTTGTTGATATTTCCTGCACAGACTCCTGCCCTTCATAAAACCAGCATCTGTTGTTAGGAAAGAAAAAGGCAAAAATATTTGTAAGAGTACCACAATTAGCTATTTATAGTTACTATGGAAACAAAGCAGAATCAAATAAGCATCAGAGCTTGCGTGATTATACTTTTGTTCATTTGACAGGCTATTGAACCATACGCCTGCTTTTAATAGCACTTTCTTTCAAATATTAATAAAATTTGGTGTTATGGACTTCACATTCTGGTGTACCCTATTTGATGATAATAAGTGGAGGCATCAGAAGGCTAAAATTCTACTAACCTATAAACATAAGCAATGTGCAATGTAGGAAGTTTTGTTTGTCTAAAAGAACAATTTTCAAAGTAGACTGTAGAACAGAAAAGGTTGCTGCTTTTGCCAGATGTTCTTTGCTGCAAAAACCCACCAAACTTCATGCTTTAACTTTTTATGTTATAGTAGAGGTGAAAATATGGTTTTATATGTAGGATTGCTATACCCAGTCCTATCGAATCACTAAAGATGAACCAAGAAGCAGATTAAAGGGAAGAGGTACTTAATAACATTTATGAAACATTAAAAAAATGTAAAGCACAATTTATTATTTATGAAAGCACTTGCAGTGTTTTACACAGTCATTAGATGCAACTAATTTAAAATATATGAATTAATTTGGAAACAATCTCAATTTAAGGGTATTCAAATACAAAAAATACTTTACAATCAGCTTACTGCAATTCATGTCCAGGCAGACACAGGACACATGTTCCTGACATTCAGAACAGATTCAGATGTATCCCAAAGATTTATTATTCTGATTGTTGCTACTGCTCATGAGCATCCAGCAAGAGTTTGCTGTCTCAGACACAAGCTATCCATCAGCCTGCTTTCCTGAAACTCATTCTATGATCTTCAGTACCTTTTGACTTTATCTTTGCTCCCTTTCTTGGAGCAGGGTGGACTTCATCTTCACACTACTCACAGAGAACAAGGCTGCTGCCACCCCACTGCTTCAATGCTCCTTCCACAAAAGCTCACAGGAATAAAAGGCTCTAAAGGAAAGACCAAGCTATCAACGAAAACTGATATCCCTGCATACAGAGGCTACAAGCTGTAATTGGAATGGTAGCTTTATGGCAAGAAGAAACAAAATCTCTCGGTTGCTAGAGTCCAACTTGCTCTCACAATCAGAAAGATTCTGACTGCAACCTATGCTATGTTTCAATGAATTGTGAGTTCAAAGATCCATTGCTCACATGTAAAGAGAATTACAACGATGGCAGCACCTAACTTTTCTAATTACAAGGGACTCGCAGGTACTAAGATTGGAATCAAATTTTCAAAAATGTTTTGACTGCATATACAGTGCACACATTACTATAGTATGGGATAATACTTTTTTATCAGTACCACTTTGGAGAGCGTCCTGTTTCCCTTGCCTCCCTTCGTGGTGATAAAAACATCAAAACTCAGATTGCTTTTTCTTCACCCATCTCTTGACTCTAGTTCCTCTACTGGGCTTGTTGTAAGTTCCATTTTTAAATCAGCATTTCTGTTAAGAAGGAAATTGCTTTATGGATGACATCCTGGTTCAATTTACATCAATAGCAATATTTCTTTCCCTTCATTGGAGCCAGAATTTCATAACAGAAACACAAATTAATTTTAAAATTATTACTGTAGGAAATACAGCTTCCAGAGGCAGAATTTGTCTTGTTTCCCAATGTTTTTAATAAGATAATAATGCACAATTCTTCGTACTTTCCTATAAGTAAAGAGTATCCTTGTCCAGAAAAAGAAAAAAAGAGACTATGAAAGAGGAAAAAAAAAAAATCCTATGGTAATACAAATAAAAAAAAAAACCCAAAACCAAAACAACAACTAAAGAATAAATGAAATAAAATTGCATACCATAAATGCTATAACACTAATCCACCTGACTTTTTTTGTAATGTCATTTCAAAAGAATGTTGTTCTGTAAGACTATTTTGAAGAATATTTTAATCAATGACATATTTCTATTTGTCCTGCTTTTCCATATTTTAATATATTCGCTTCATTTTCAGTACAATGAGAACTGGTGAATTTTCTCACTTTAGATGTATCATAACATCCTTGTGATGTACTTGGACAGATTTCCAAAGAACAACAGCTTCTTGAATCTCTAATTTTAAGTTGGACTGAAATCAAATATGTTATTATGCTGTTAATTGTTGTCATCAGTCAAATCCATGCTTGCAAAATACATCTATCATTTTGGTGATTGGAAGTGTTGTTATTACCTTAATAAACAAATCACTTAATATCAGAATTTTTTCCAAAGTAAAACTGACACTTACGTAAAGGTCTTTGAAGTCTTGAAATTTAATAAAGATAGATGCATTTTTTAGCATCTCTTTCAGGTCGTTTTCACATTTGATTTTCATTTTGCTGCCATCTTTCTCTATTTCTGACAACATCATGTTGGATGAAATGGAGTGAGTCAGTAAGAAAGAATGTGTTACAGACTTCTGTTTATAACCCAACATCTGACTGATTCATATTAGAACATCTTGTCAGCCACGCAAGAGAGTACAATGTGTTTGTTAGCTGGATTCTTCATTTAGGATGTTTCTGGGTTTGTTGATAAAAATTACTATTTCTCCAAATACTGTATCATCAGGGAAAGAGGAATGTTTCCTCTTCCTATTACAATTAAAGAAGGCCTTCTGCTGCCAACAAATGTACTTGTGTTGGTTTCTAAAGACACAGTCCTTATGAAAGAATTGCAATAAATACATTTTGGTTGGGTTAAACAACAGATGGCTGACATCTTCTACAGTTTCATTTCTCCAGTGGTATTTTACCACCCTCTGAAAAGCTTGAATTGTAGCACTTCTTGCGTTTCTGTTGATTTTGCAATCGGAACCAATCTGGGAAGATGTAATGACATCTCTGTGAAGGGTAAATGTTTCCCAGCAGTTTTCTGCTCTTAAAGTCTGAGATAGTGAAAAAGAATAGGTAATCTGAAGGGTTTACTTTTAGTTATGTAGCTCATCTGGCGAGAGATTGGAGAAAAAACTATGCTGGCAATAAATTTCTGTAAACGGCAGTGTGACTCCTTCCTCCTTATTGAAAAATGTGAGACATTGTTGCAAACTTCCAGTTCTTATTGCTACCCCAAGACCTTTGACTATGGAAATAACTAACATTGTAAAAGCTTCTTTTGTCTTCTCTAAGCAATTTAGGAATTGGAAGATGTAATGGAAAGTTGAATATGGATGGAAACACTGAAAGGTTTTTAGATGAAACAGAAACATTTGGTCTGAACTCAGAAACACCTTAGGCGTGGATTCTCCAGTGAAAACATTCGGAGCAGCCAGCAGAAGTAAAAATCTAAACATTTCTTTTTGCAAATAAATGTTGTCATGAGCGACCTTCCTGTGAAAGGAAGAGGGTCAAGCTGCACACAGCTCTTTTCATCTCCTGCTTGGGCTCAAGCAGCGCTGTCCTCAAGCTCCTCAGCAAGCAAAGCTCACCTGTCACCTTCCCACATGAGCAGCAGAGACACTCTGGGACAGGCACTGTCTTCCTGTCCTCCCACCCCTTACCTTCTCTGTACTCTCCACCGCACCCAAAATACCTTCTACTCTTCTGTAATCTTTAATATGTCATGGATTACTTGAATGGATCCTTGGGAGGCTTACACAGAGCAGATCATTGGCAAAAGGAGAACAAGTTGATTTAAAGCAGAGTTGGGTAAATATCGAAACATTTTTTGCAAAGATGAAAAGCTGCCCAGAGATATGTCAGTTTAGACAAAGATGAAATTTTTAAAATAAGAAGTGTGTGAAGAGAGACACAGAGAGAGAGAGAGAATTGAAAGTACAGGCATAAAGATACCCACATTCTCACCCAAAATGCTCAGCCAGAATAATTCTGATGTTTAGGGGTTTTGTTTACCTTCCAAGAAGCAATTTCAAAAGAAATAAAAACCAACAAAACTGGAAGCCCCAACATCTTAATTTTAGCTGCTTGCTTTTCTGTTTTCTTTTTCTTCCCACATTTCTTAAGCAACATTCCTTGTCAAAGGATATCATGTCATCTGAGCTAAAGAACAAGTGGGAAAAGAGCTACACACATATCATATTCTGTATAAATTGTCTTTGGGGGAAAGAAAATAAGATCAAAACACCCTTCGGGATTCAACACATCCATATTGATTCAATGTAAAGATGTGCTGTGCTAGGAACTATGGTATGATATGAATTTACAGCTCGGTCAGCAAAGGAAAAACTACCTTGGAGTCTGACTCATGTTAAACTGGGGCCCCTGGACCTTTCCTGCAGAGTCTTTTCCCAGCAGATGTCTCCCACCTTGTGTTGCTTCATGCCGTTCCAAAGCAAGAGGATTCACCCTCTGCCCACACAGAGCATGTTTCAGTGCAACACCTTCAGTTTTCCTTCTCATCTTGAGAAGGACCCACAGGTCACATGAAGAGAGGATATGAGAAAAAGCAGGAAGGAGTGTTACACCAGCCCCTTTCTGAAGACAGAATTGATTTTACTTTTTATAAACCAATAAATTAAAGATATGAGCGTGTTAGGCATATGACCTCATTAATACACAGAGCAGAGAGGAGATTCAGCAAACAGACAGATGAAAGGCTGGCTGCTGGTACTTCTCACCTTATACTTTTCTACATGACTGTGAAAATGTTCTGTCCTGAAAAACATATCCTTACAGGTACAGCACAGAGGCCTAGGTGCCTCCATAGCCATAGACCCAAACTTTTTATCCCTGGGGTCAGTGAGCAGTAAATCAGGGTTTTCATTCACTGCACTGCTACCTGTGTATGCAACTGTGAGTAGGTGAGAGAATGGGCATAAAAAAGTATTTTCATTCCTTTGCGTTTAATCTCAGAACTGTCTGTTTCTGTCTCCCACAAAAAGACACTGGGCAGAAATTCATAATGCAAATGGTCTCTCCTGCTACAAATGAGTCATAAAGATACAGCCATTCTATAGCCATTTTTTCATAGTAGGACAGTATTCTTATAAATGTTTGTTTTTAAGTATGGGAAGCATTGGAAAACTTTTTAAATTAAGTGTCCGAAGTTACTAATTAAAAATATACAAACAAATAATGCAACCAAGAAACAATACAAAGTCTTGAATATAATGAAAAAGAAAAATTTGATTTAAGACTTCAAAAATGAACTAAATCTAGGATACAGAATTTATTAAAAAGATTAATAGTGACATGGAATTGCTATTTTAATTGCTTTACTAATCATAGGGGCATTATGCAAAGTTCTTTAAGACTAACAACTTCATTTGCATATGTGCTATTGCTAATTAGTTTGATGCTTTGTGCTAACAGAATGGTCCCACAACAAGAGTGTATATTTAGAGTATTTGTAATAAGTGATTTATTAAAGCATAAGTCTTCTACTTTTGGTTATGGTGGAAGACCTGGTAACCTTGTTGAACACTGCATGCTGTTATTGCCCTTTCCTGATTATGATAAAGGAGGGCAATGCATTGTCCTTAGAGACTGATGTAAAGTGACAAAAGCCACTTATGTAGTTAGCAGAAGATAACCAATAGCACTCTGTGAAAATGACATTTAGTAAACAAATGTTAAAAACAAAGACAGCTAAAGGGTGTTGAAATTCATATCAATAACATCCCTGTTTTCCACTAGCAACTGAGAAAAAAATGAAGAAACACAGTATGTTGGGTTAGACAAAAAGTCCTTTTAAAGCTTTGGTTCCAGGGATCAATAACCAGGAGGGTGAAGCAGGGTTGGTAAATTCAAGGCCAGGCTGGATGGGGCTCTGAGCAACCTCGTGTAGTTGAAGTTCTCCTTGCAAGGGGGGTTGGAACGGGATGATCTTCAAGGCCTCAGTCCAACCCAAAGCATTCTATGATTCTATGAGGACAATCCTCCAGGGAAGTATTTGAAAACATTAAGAAGATAAACAAAAACACCATGGTGCCATTAAAGAGTTTTCAATCTACTTTCAATTTAACAGAAAGCCAGTTAACATTGAATTAAATATATATGCCTATTAATCCTCTGAATAAGGATTTTATTGTTATTGCATTGAATATTTTAACAAATTTCATGCAATAAACGCTAGAAAGAACTTTATAGAAAACTCATTCATTTTAATTAGTCCTGTTATAAATTATACAAGTGACACTGTTCAGCAGCCTAGCAATAAGTAAAATGCCATTTCTGAATTCACATGTAAATAACTATGAGTGACAATTAAGAATATGTTGATAAAGGAATACATAATTACTGCTATTGCCATTATACCTAAAAGATATTTGAGGACTGAGTTATACCTGTTAAAATAGAAAGCTCCTTTGATGAGAAACCCCAAAATATTGTTTCACATGCTCATATCAATCCAGTTTATTATATGTTTAATGAATGCACAACACATACCGGTATGAAAAACAAAGCAATAAGAAACAAAGAAAAATATACTCATTTTTCTGATGGTTGCATGCAATGAATTCTAACATGGTAATACACACTTTAATTAGTCTGTGTTTGATGCAAGATGAGGATGAGAGGAAACAAACAGCTTTTCATTTAAGTTTTGCTTTTCTGTGCACACATTTTATTTGGTAATTGTAGGAGTTGGTGAGTAGATATGGACCAAACTTCTGTAAATATGAAATAATTTCTTAATTCATTTTGCAATGAAAAGCTGCTTAGATTTAAAAATATATGTGCTTAAAAAGTAAAAATATTTAAAAGCATTTTAAATGAGTATAATTTGGTTTGATTTGCAGTTTCTTCAAATCTTATTTTAATAAATATAAATAGAATTTATTAAAATAGTATAATTGTCATACAATTATCTTGTTTTATGGTTGATTTGATCCAAAAGTAGTAGCTTTTAGTAGTCAGCAAATTGAAGGATGTTGTACTACTTATTTACATATTAGGAACTACAAACTTTTACTGCTGCTTATGTAAAGACATGGGATTGCCTGTGTCTCTGTCACACAAGTGGTATTTATTAAAAAATCATCACATGTGTTGGTGATATACTGAAAAAATTATAAAATATTAAATAATTATTTTCTTCATATATTAGTCAGGAAAAGATACCAGTAATGGTATCAACCAGTTTTGGTTTGTTTTTCCCAATTATAATATTATCTTTTTAATTTCCATTGGTCACATAATTGACATGATAGTTTTTTCTAGATAATGGGATGAATTAACCCCGTGTGCTCAGGAGTGTAAAAAAAATAGATATACACTGGTATCATGTTCTGTCTACTGTGGCCTTCTCTGGTTATTTCTGTAGTGTGTCCATGTAAGACGTTATCCAATAATTATCCTCTCCTTTCCCTCCCCTAAGAAGTCAAAGTAGGATGAAGCCATGGTTCTTCCCAAAGCGCACTAAGCCCTTCTGCATTAGGGAGGCTCTAATTGCCTCTCACCACACCAGCAATACCATCATGACTCACACGTTATTTATTCTCCAACACTTCTGCCCCTTAATTCTGCCAACTTTCACTGTCACAAGTCACAAAAGTACACTGAGATATTTCTCTTGATGTGCAGCAAGGATAGGTTCAGCTGGGCTGTACATGGAGCACTTTGAGCCAGTAATGCCCTTCATTCATCTATGAGCCTATATAATATGCTGAACTAGAGTTTTTAGTGTGCTTCCACTCACAGTTATGGGGCATAAAGCTATGCCCAGTCACCACACCAAACCTGGTCTGTAACTATTCCTGATTACCTAGGGTGTTCTGTCTGAAAAACTTTTAGAAACACAGTAATTCAGTCATTTTCAAATTGCTCTATGCTGATGTACTTGTCCTTAAAATCTGACATCGAATCGCCACTGCCGATAAAAGCGGAGAGGAAGAAAATCTGTGCGTAGCAGTTCCAAATGGAAGCACTTCAAGTAGAAAGATATGAATGCTGCTGGGAGCACTTGCTGCAGTGGCTGACCTGGTTATAGACTGATCTCTTTTGTTCAAGCAAAGCCTGCTGTCAGCAATAGCTTGCCTCTTTTTCAGCTGATTTTGAAAGCATCACCCAGAAAATTAGCAAAATGAAAAGGGATGCTTCTCCTTTTTGAATCCCACACCATGCATTCTGCAGAACTTTGTATGGTCTGGCAAAAGAATGCAAATCAATTGAAGGTAAAATTTAAGAATCCACAACGATTTCCAGCTGGGGAGTAGTAGAATTTACAGCGTCTGTGGAGATAAAACATGGTTACCTATGGCCTCTGGAAATGAGAGAGGGAGTAGTTCAGGAAGGGCTACGGTTGCTGCTGGTGAAATGAATGATTGCCAAGTAAAAAGAAATGCAGGAAATACAGACTAATATTTGCTTTTGTGGACAGAGTGGCAATGACAATGTCCCTGTGCATCATTAAGCTCCCAATCCGAATACTGATAGCAGTGGCAGAAGAATTTTGTCTTGCTTTTTGACACATAAAAGCCAAGTTTGATGGAAGACTTTGTCTGAAAATTATTTATCTTAGCTGTTCTATCAGATTCCTTCATTTTGGGAGAATTCAAAGCTGTTGGGAGTGAGCACGAATAACAAGTAAATAAGGAATTTAGTTGGTAATGCACATTTGCCTTTTTCTCTCTTTGGTAACAAATGGTACAAACAGTAACACCACGACATATATTGCAGCAGTATGCTATCAGACTTCCTTGTGGATTCAAATGAAAGGGAAAAGAAAATCAGAATATATTCTGCTTGTAAACTTTCTGTAAAAAAACAGATGAGATGCCATCCTAAGAACTATAATTTCCATGTTCTTTCTTTTCTACAGAGATGGAAAGGGATCATTAGGAATATATATAACCCAGCAAGCAAGGGACCGTTAGACACCTCTTTAAATAGTGCGTAATAAATCAGTGAAGAAAACCCATGAAGATTCCACTGTTAAAAATATTGTTTTTAGAGCCCTATGACAGATGCAAATGGGTGGTCTAGCTTAAAAAAAAATCCCCAAAAATAAAAAAGGTTCTTCCCAGCAGCAGAGTCCTCTCATTATTTCAAATCTCAGGTTTAAGGCTCAAAGAAGCAGCAGTAGGGTTATTATCCTCTGTAAGATTCAGTCTCCTGTGACAATTTTTTGACACACTCTAACAGGATAACAAGGCATGCAAGGCTAACACAGGAGGATGATAATGCACTTGAGATTGCCTTTTGAGTAATTATGTGATCCCAATTAAATTAGTTTAGAATGTCTTAAAAGGCAGGTTAAAATTCAGTATTCATTGTCCATCTTTCTCTATGAGTTGAAGTCCTGCTCAGCACACTGCATAATTGCCATGAAAGTAATGATTAGAGCCTCATTGCCAGGATTCGTTACTGAGCTTCCTTTGCAGTGCTCACAGCTCAGGTTGCTCCCCAGATTTTCTTGCATTTGAATGCATGAGGTTCTGGTAATAAAAGTAATTTAGGATATACGTAAAGAGATAACTTCAATCCTAATTAAGCATTTGCAGAATTTCTAGAGAAGAAAAGGCTACTTATGCTTTTTCTTTTAATGACATACGGATCTGGACTCTGTGCAGTCAGATAAACCTTCTGATCATAATCAGACTATGGATGCACTTTGGGAAAAGCTATCCTTTAGTCAAAAATGAACTGCTTTACCAATCTTGTCTCAGAAGAGTTTTTGCACTAGTATTCCAGAAGTACTTTTCCAATGACACATATTTCAATGAATGCATCATGCAGGCATTTTTGATTATTTTTCTGCATGAAATACAAGGATTATTTGTCATAAAGGATGGCAACTGACAGTAAAGAGACTGTTTCATTTACTTTAAAGAAAAAGATTAACAGATCTCAGCTGCTCTCTCTTTTCATTGAGACAGCAAATTACTTGTGTTTGAATATATGCATAACTGCAATGTAATTATTTTGATCAGTGAAAACTAACTAATTCAGGTTAGCAAGAAATGTAGGCCAGAACTGGTCAGTTAATTTGTTTTTGTCATTAACTCTACCCTCCTACAGTTCTCTCTTCTTGTTCCTACAACCCCAAAACACCCTTGTAGTTAGCAGCAGTTTGTCATTCAAGTAGAAGCAACTGGTCCATCTACCAGCAGTGCATTTTCAGCTCAGATATCAGAGGATGAGATGGCACCCAGCTATTCAACAGCAGATTAGATGCAACTCCCTCTAGGCATCCAGTGACAAATTGGTCAAGGCTTACAGTTATTCCTTGACTTAAATTATATCTTTCTATGGTTTGAATTAAAAATATCAAAGCTTCATCAGCCTGCCTGTACACATGAGGGTGAAAAATGTTTACCTCTTAGAAAACTCTTAAACCATACCCAAGCTAATGAGAGGGAAATGTGAAAAGATCAGTGACAAATAATAAAAAAAAAGCTATGAGTATTCAGTGAAGTATGAGTACTTATTTAAATTTGCATTAAATAACAAATTCATGAGATTTGATATTGATACTTTCTCAAATATAAATTTCTGCAAAATTATTTGCTCACTGAAGGAAGCCACTGATATTCTATTCCTGCCCTATGGCCTGAGATGGTCAATGCATTCTTCTGGAAAGGAGGGTGCTAACCTATTATTTGAATTACACTGTAAAACTAAATATTTTAAAATATTAATTTCTCATAAAATTTATTTCAGCAGTTTCTTTTGTGCACATATGTATATAAATAATCTTACATTACAAACATGATATGGCAATGTGCGACACTGTTCAAGCAATAGCTATGTACAAGAGTTGACACTTCTCAAAAAGCTTTCATAATCCCAAATATCCCATTAGACCAAACAAAATAATCACAAGAGTGTATGACCAAAAGCTTTTCAAAGTATAAGTATTTGGGCTGCACAAGTGGAAACTTACTCAGACTCAGAGGTGGTGAGGGGAAAGGGCTCCAGAGACTCAATGACTTGCTATAATACTTGATAATGAATTGCTAGCATTAATTTAATAACTCAGTTGTGAGTTGAAATCCAGAGGTGAAGCCAAGAGCATCTTAACATCTTCAAAGATGTTAAGAGTTGGAAAGTCAAGTTTGGTGAGCTCATTTGCTTAAATAAATTTTCAATTCTATTAAAAATAAATAAAATCCATCTTTTTAGGAGCAGATCCAGTGTGTGCAGCTGGAACTTTGTCATGGAAAGAGCACGCTGTAACATTTGATTTGATATAAGATTGGCCTTATCCCAAGAGAAAATTATAGATTTTTCTACCAATCACAAAGTAACACAGAGTTTGCCAGACTTAAAGTGTTTAGCAATATTCTTGGCAAAAGCTAATATATAATCATCTGTCAATTACACCACTGCAATGGGTTGGGAAAAGAATTAATTTTGACTGCATCACAATCTGATCTCCTTAATCCAGGCCTTGATATCTTTGTTCTAGAAGAATACATTTTTCTATGCAGTACAAGACAGAGATTTCAAGATTTTCAGATTATTCCCATCATGCATTACCTGGAGTAAAAATAAAAAGTGAGTGGAATACTTTGCAATTCAACTTGAAAAAAAAGACAACTACTAGAAGAATAATTTGAATTTCCTTTCAACAGAAAAATGCATCTGTTTTAGTCCTAGCCTGGCTCAAAGATGGAAATCCAAGATCATCCAAAGCTTAAGGGGAAAAAATATGTACTATTTCACAGGTAACAGAAGGTTGTCTTTTGCAACAATAAATTACTTTTATGACAGAAACAGAGCTTTTGTCCTTCTAGAATTAAAGCATGTTTCCATAATATAATTTATGTCTCTTGGTAGCTGTGGAAAGCTTTGAGTTTTTAATGATTTTCTGTCCACATATGTGTTCATTCCTCTGTACTCATCTCTAATAAACTAAAGTTGTTTCTGCTTTATGCTTGAGCTTCATGTAGTTGAACAGTTTGTAATTCAGTCATGATGGTTCCTTTTTAAACTTCTGATCCAATATTCTGCATTGAAAAATATTAATGTGTCCTCAATATAATGCCATTAAGGAATTCAAAACTCTCATGAGCCTTCTTTTCTTCAAAATTTAAATTTTCCTCTTATAGTCCAATATACCAGTCCTTGGAGTTTTAAATTTTCTTTCTTCAGGCCTCTTGTCTCTGTTGTGATGTTCCTTCTCCTTTTTTTTCTTGAGAATCATGGGGCCTCATGAGTCAGAATCAACTAATTCATTTCAGTGATCAGAGTCAAACTGAAAAGGTCTTTTTGTCCCTCCTTTTCACAGTAAAAAAAACAACTTCAAGCAGTGTCAGACACTTTGTGCTTTGCTGCATTCTTCATCTGGCAGCTGCCGGAGTACATCAAGTTCTCTCTTACTACAAATCATGTATTTCTTTAATCACTAGGAAATATCATCTTCATCTGTAAGATTCCTCCCTTTATGTGATTCTCCATTTTACCATAAAAACACACAACTTTCTTCAACTGTACTAAGAAAATGAGAATTCAGTGGTTCTTCTGGTGGGTTTTTTTTGACACAGGCACACACGAAAAAACCCCAGTAGTTAACTAGAATATAAAAAGATTTTAAGCAAACTTTAAATGGAAATCTGAAGTCTTTGTTTCAGAAATTGAAAGAAAAAAAAAAAGGGGAGATGATTCTATGACTTTTATTTCATTTATTTTCTTCTTCTAGGTGGGCCATTAATCTTCTGGCAAACCTCGTTTAATTTCAGAAAGTTGTCTGATTCTTACTCATCACAACTTACTGTAATTTATACAAGTTTTGTGTAGCTGCATTACTGTCTTCTTTTTTTTTTTTTTTCCCTAGAAAAAGTTAAACTTCAAGTCCCTGATGTGCAAATGAATTAAGTTTAGAAGAATATACTGGGGAACTAATATGTATTTGCTGTCTTCTATGGTTTTTTTTAGAGTCTGTCTTGAAATGAGAGCAAAGAACTAAAGATCTTTGGTTTGGAGTCGTTCACTGCTGGCATCCTTTTGTTTACTTTCTTGAAGCTTTCTTCAAATGTGCTTGTTAGCTATGCCCAAGAATAAGTTAACTGTATAATAAAAGGGCAAGAAAGATGCAACATTTGACTACAACAAAAGGAAAAGTAACAGCAGACAGAGCAATCCACCCCTTCACACACCTGAGCACAAACACACACAAACTGCACTGAAAATCCTGGTTTCCCCTTGCAAGTGAACTCCCCATGAACTCTCCAGGACGTCTTCCTGGATGAATGTCTGCATGTATTTTCCCTATGCTCTTTGTTGTAATATAATGAAAAAGCCCCATTGTGTGAATTTAAGTAACTCACAAAAGCTGTTTATTGTTTAATATTCTGTCATCACCAATTTTATGCTTCAAATAATTTTCTGCCATATTTTTTCATATTATGTGAGAAAGCTATTTGTATGAAGTCATCTTTCTAAAATTAACTTCATTTTCCTTTCTGAAACAGACCATCTGCGTGAACATACTGAGAAAATGAAAGGAAAACATCACATCTTTAATTTTATAAATCAGAATTATTCATAGGATTAAGCTTTGTAGAGTTTAAATAACAAGCTGACTTGACATGCCCCTAACTTGCATTATCTCAGGAAAGTAACTTAGATACAGATTGTCCAACTGCATGTGGAATTAAGCATAGGAAGCCTTGCCAGAGGTGGGTAAGGCAGGTTAGGAAAGGGCCTTCCATTCTTTCTCACTCCACAAGGTTTTATTTTTCCAAGGTGGGTGGTTGCCAGGAAACAGTAAATACCACTGAAGAAATGGATTTATTTGATGTGAATCCCTTAAGCAAGGCGAGGGAACAGAGCACCATGCAATGACTAAGGTGAGGATCAGTTTGAGAAATCCACATTTGTTCAGGTGATTGCTGAGAAAGCTACACACCATACTTTATTTTTGCATCCTTTCCTGCCCTGTCTCCATCTCCTGCAAGAAAGGAAGATGAGCACAGTGCTGGCAGCACCATGATCTTTCAAGGCAGATTTTCTGGGGTGATGCCTGCCCTCCAAGAAACACCTCTGTTGTTCTCACATGCCGGCAGGGACCCTGGGGAGAGCACCTGCTTGACTGTGCCAGCCAGGGGCCAGGGTGCTCTCCACAGCCCCAGCTCCACTCCCACCTCTCTGAGTCCTTTCCTTCCCATCCTATTCTCACCTTCTCCTGTTTTGTCCTTCCCCGCTTACAGCCATGGAATTAATGTCAATTTGCTTCCAGCTCTGCTTACTCAACATTCTGTGAAATATTCATTTCCCATGCATGTATTTCAACCAGACTGAAATTTGCTGGATGCAAAGCACATATCCTTCTTGGTATTTGTTTTTTTTCCTTTTTGCTTTGTTTTCGTCTGGTACAATCAGGCGCTATTCTTGTTTGTTTCCATGCATCATCACTGCAATAAATATAAATAATAACTGTATGTGCAAATTACCCATGATTAACTGGTTTTGGGGTAAGATTATCAGTTCTCTGGGATACACCCCTCCCATAAGAAGTCTGTAATCTCATAGACATATTAAATCATTGAAATGATTCATAAATGTTAAAGCAGGAAGATTTCAACAAGAGAAGCTGAAATCTGCAGCTCCCTAATAACTGCTGTGACATTTTTATGTAAAGATATTTTTCAAAATACATTTTAATTGATAAATTTTGTTGTAAAACTTGAGGCTATCCTACCCTGGTAATTATATGTACAATTAATTTGGAAGTGTGCTGGAGAAAAAAATTAGTGCAATTACTTTCACTGTAAAAATGGGTATCTGTGGACATATAATTTAAGACACCATTCAAAAATATAGCACTTTCTTTTTATCTATTCATTTTTGAGGATGATAATTGGTGAGAAATCCTTTTGTCATGGCTCATATTTCTAATTTATCTTTGTTGTAAAGTTACAGACACATAATATTCTAGGAAAGATGTTCTGAGCTGGGTAAAGAGATATGTCTACCTAAGCAGCTAAAGTTATAAAAACTCTGTTGTTCCCAGAGTTATCATATTTTATTCAAAGGTTCTCAGAAGTTTAGTCAGAATTTTTGATCTAAGTAGGGGTAATATCATTTATCTATTCAAAAAATACCTGTAATTTATACAGATTTGAGGATAGTAGGATATTCTTGACCTTGAATTATTTAATCTCAGAAGTATCAGGTTTAAGGATGTGTAAAAGAGAAAATTCTTCTCCAGTTAAAAAGAAAAGCCATATTAAACCTAGAAGAAGGCAAGTTTTCCAGAGAAACTGGGAATTCAAAAGTGTAAATATATATTGTTCTGTGTAAACATCTACATCAGTTCTGACATTAATGCGTGCTCTGTTTTACTGCACACATTTTGCAGAGAAAGAAAGATGAAAGCATAAAATCCAGTCAGTACACTTGTACAAACCAGGCTTCTGAGAAAAGCGGGGGGAAAACGTAACTTCTGGAGTCTGGATAAGAGCTGGCTGGATGTCTTGTTGGCTTATGGAGCTGGAAAAGACACCATTTCCTGGAAGTGGTACCTGCCTTGCTGCCACAGGAAAGCCTATGGAAATCCAGCAGATGCTTGCCCTGAATAAAGTCGATGCCCATCAACATAAAGAGATGTCATCGAGGTACAACTTACTCCATGTGACTTTCCCTGTGTCAGGGCAAGTCAGTGACCAGAAATAAAATTTCCTGGATTGCAACCCTCTATTACTTCTCTCAAATCCCATTGCCTCAAGAATTTACAATCTTTACAGTAAGATTTGCCTTGGGGAAATACTATCAAGGTAGGTCACACTTCAAGCCTACCGATTTTGACTGATCCTTTTCAAAGGATCAATGTGAGCAAATGCCACTTCTTATCGTGCAAGAACACTTGCTGATCTTACTACTGCCAACTTCTTCACTGCATCGCTTACTGAAAATGTGGTGACAAGCTGTCAGGAAATCATGTCCTCCACAAATATCTGACTTTAGCAAACTACAAGCTCATACTAAATCCATATTATATTTGTATCGTATAAATATATATGTTCCAAAACATACTTAATAAACAAAACTATTATTTATACAATACAAACAGCCGTGGAAAAATTGCTATTTTCATTATGTATATACACAGTTGCAGAAAATAAATCTTTATAGCATTTTGCTATTGTTTTTTTTTGTTGTTGTTGTGTTTGCTGCTTTTGTTTTCCTCTTGTTATAAAATATGACTTCAAATTAAATAAAACTACACAGCAAATTGCCTATTTTGTGTATGCACATATGTGCATATGCAAAAATCCCTGAAATTACGAAGACAAGAACCTAAAAATAATTCTGCTGTCTCAGTTCTGTTGATGCTCTCCTCTGTTTATCATTGTGCTCATCATGCTTTTCAGAATATCACCCACGTTTTACTTCTGTTTTTATGATACTTTTAGTCTTTAAACATGAATCTTTAAACTTTCAGAAACAGGTCAGTTATTATTGCTGTTTTGTTAAAAGGAAAAGTGAGGCAAAGGAAGACGAACTAACCTACTCATGATCATACAACGTCAATTACGGTGTCTGTCATGGCAGAGGTTCACTCTCAGTTTTCTATACCTGGTAAGGTGTTGCTCTTCTCTCTAGCTCTGACTTCAAGGAGTCAGCATTTCTCAGCACAGTCCAGTGGAATAATTTCTTACAAAGTATTTGGGACAAGAATCACACAGAAAATTATGGTCTAAGCAAATTCCATGGGAGTTTTACTGATGAGTCTGATGTGTTTGTGGACTATATTTTTTTACCTGATTATAATTTCCCGATTACTTCCTAAAACGTTCTTTCATATCTATGTAGTACAGAAAAGGTGTTTCTTTCTAGGGAAGATAATTAATCCACATTTGTATGTGTTTCCTTGTTTAGACAGGAGGCTTTGTGAAGGCTGCAGGCATCAGGCATCTAGAACAGCATTCATTCCCCGCTTCCTGAGATTGCCCTTTTCCTAGCGTGTTACAAGAACAAGGCTGAGCATTCTTTCACTCATTTTCCTATCCCTGAAATATCGGAAACACAACATCACAGCTGTGCAAAATAACCCATTGGTGTGTCCATGATGGAAAGGCCTGTATAGACTTGACTTCAATAATCTGGAAATGTGGGTGTGCGGAAATGAAGCAGATGTGGGATGGTGGAAATGCATTGGAGGGAATATGAGAGGAGAGAAGCAGAAGGAACAGGGATTCCTGTTCACTCTGGCACTTTATGCTGCCTGCTAATCCCAAACCTACAGACATCAATAGTATTCTTGGTCTGTCCAAAACAGACATCTATTACCTGCTTCCCTGCCAGATCTGCTTAGATCCCAGAAAATTGTTCCTATAGTTATTCCCACTGGTAATTGAAATCACAGTTATAGCTATACAAGCAGCTAGATGCCATAGAATACATTATGATGGTAGATTTGTTCACTGGTGGCATTTTCTAAGGCCTAATTTATAAAATAAAAATAGTATTTGCAATTGTGTTATTTAAAAAGATGATTTCAAAATACACTTTGAGAAAAAGATACTTCAACTCGAGAAAAAACTAAACACAGCCACATACCAACTTAATAAAGGAATGTTTTGGTTTTTTTTTTTCTCCAACTTGTTTTACAAATGTCTGAATTTCTTTGCAATTTGGAAAACGTATTTTATATCAAGAGCCTCTCCAGGTCAGGACTGACAAGAGTGTTGCAGTTCAGTGTGCTTAATTATCTAACAAAAAGAAGAGAAAGCTCAGTCTGTGTACATTTCACATTCATGCACCTTTTCTATGGTTAAACTATGACACTTGCTCTTACTTCCAAGATTTATTTTTAATAGAAAAGCCGGTTAGTGTCACCCTCCACTGAAATTTGGCACAAACATCAAATGTTTCTGACACCACATGCTGACCTTGCATGACACTTTTACTTTTTCTTATATAGAATATGTCAAATGGCTGTAGCATGCTTCCAAAGCAATTTAAACTGCAGCCTAATTTTAATTAACCAGGGGAAAATACCCCAACAAAACCAACAATCAAATAAAATCGACTCTTAACAATTCTTTTCAATGAAACCATCAGTTTCTGTCTCAATTATTTCAAATAGGAACTCAAGCTAATTCAATTATTTTAAATACTTAGGAAAAGTTAAGAAGAATTTTTTTCAGAAAATTGCAGAATAAATAAAAACATCTCTAGACTAAATATAAATACACAGATAAACATATTTGCTTTTATTTCAAAACATCTGCAAAAGCAGCAGCAAATGTGTATTTTTAGCTTTTCAGGAATATATGTAGGAAAGAAACTGGAGCCCATTTACAACCAACTTCCCTCTTTATTTTAGGTTTAAACTGCTTATGATACTGTAGTGTAGTGTGCAGTGAAAGCAGAGAAAGTATAAACCAGCAAGGATTCTAGAAAAATTATATTTCTCTTCTGAGCTCTGCTGAGAATTGATTCTGGACATTGCAGGCTGCCCTTATGCAGTGCCATACTGCCAGCCCCATGTGCTGCAGGTCCAGCTCATGGTCTCACTGGCATAAATGTTTGTGTCTCACCCATTGATACTGGTATCGGGAGAAACTCAAATAAAAACCATTTTGATGTAAACCTGTGAAGTCTTACTGGTTTCATTGATATCAATACAGTGTGAAAGAAGGAATACAATGGCAATTTGTAATTCTATTTGTTTGGTAACAGTCGAATTTGAAGAATTGGCTTGTGCAGTGGGTTGATGCCAGCCAGCAGCTAATCATCACTCACATAACTGCTCACTCACTCCTTCGCTACGGTGGGATGGAGGAGAGAATGGGAAGGCGAAAAGAAAAAAAAAAGCTGTGAGTAGAGACAGACAGTTTAACAAGTGAAGAGAAAAACCTAAAAGCAGTGCAAACTGCAAAAGCAGAAAGCAGTCACAAACAATCCTGGAATTGAATGTACAGCAAGAAAGGGAGCGAGCAATTGCAAGAGACTTAAACATCACAATTGCTCTAAACACTGTCAGGCCATAGAAGGATCTTGCCATAAGCCACCACAGCAGCAACTTGGGATAAGCAGAGAAGAGAGGAATTTGTAACAGGAAGTCCCTAACTCCAGGCCTGACAGAGGTGAGCACCCCCTAGTTAATGCATCCAGGAAAAAATTCCCACTGTGGCAGACTGTGGGAAACGAAGCAACACTGCAGAATCCACAAGGTGATGACTATCTTCTGCTTGATCTCTCTCTCTCTCTCTTCCTCTCTCCCCAACTATTTCCTGTTTCTTTCTATCTCTTTGCCTCACATTTACTGTTAAAAAAGCCCTGTACTTTGACATATAATCTCATCTGTACCTTTATTCAGGCAGAGGCATCTTTCAGTAAATTGGTTCATAACAGCAACAGGTCAAGTGAAGGAGCAAGTCAACATTGTGACCAGCAACAGAAAATAACAGCCCTCCAAGCCACAGCTAAACTGACATAACAGCTTTAAATTCAGTCTAGCATACTTTGGTCAGATCTGTCATTATCTTGAATCCCTTGAGCCAGATAGAGCTGCGTTGGGTTGACACTCTCAGCAGCCAAGCATCCATGTCAGTGCTCACTCACTCCCTGCTCCAGCGGGACAGGGGAGAGAATAGGAAAACATTAAGAAAAGTTGTGGGTTAAGTAAAGACAATTTTTCAAGTGAAAGAAAGGTAAAAAGAAAGAATAAACAATGCAAATAAGGTCCCTCACCACCTTGTATAAGCAAAATAATGCCCAACCAAGTTCTGACCAAAGGCCACTTAGAAGTGAAAATTAAAATCCTTTTCTTTTCCTCTCCTTCAGTTTTTTTGTTGATGAGCATGATGTTAATATGACATTGAATATCCCTTTAACCTGTCTGGGTCAGCTGTTCGGGCTGTGTCCCTTCCCAACTTTTTACCTGCTCCCAATCTGCCTGTTTGCCTGGGGGGAAGGAGACAGAGTGGGAAAAAGAGAAAGCTTCAGTGCTGTGCAAGCACAGTTCAGTGAAAGACAAAACATTAGTTACCAGCACTGTTTAGATACAAATCCAAAACACAACAACATATGGGTTGCTATGAAGAAAGTTAACTCCATCGCAGCCAAGTACAACTTGCTACAGAAGATACTGAACCACTTATTCTGCAAAATTAGCAAAAAGATTAGCAAGTAGCCTAAGCAACTGTTACTTATGTCCTTCGATGCAACAGAATTTGTACGAGTGCCAAACCAAGCCCTGCCTAGTGTCTGGGCAGGTCTGAGGAGTTTCTCGGACAAGCCCTGAAGGCCCTGCTGCTCCCTAGGAGGTCATTTGAAGGAAATTCTTCTCCACATGGGAGGCGTTTGGATGACTACAGCGTTGGTTGAGTAGATCTCACTCAAATCCTGCTGCATAAATGTCTGACTTGATACAGAAGCTGGATTCTGAGCTTCCTGTAATTTGAGGGAATTACACTAGTCTGTTTAGATGGGAAATGCAGTGCTAGCATCACCTTTTAAGTGCCAATCAAGGACCCCTCAGTAGTCACTGAAGGGTATAATATATTTCCTTAGGGAATTCAGCCAATTCCTTTACAGCGGTGTCAGGAAGGGATAAATCATCCGCTTTAGGTACTTACTGCTCTCCAGGTATTGATGTACTTGTCTAAGTGCCAAAATTCAGTATCAGAAAGAAAATCTGAATATCACTAGTTGAGGAGCTATCTTGAAACGAAGCTCAAAACTGTAACATTTAGCAAATCTGACCAATGTAGTCACAGTTCACAGAATCATAGAATAATAGAATCATCAAGGTTGGAAGGGACTTTTAGGATCATCCAGTCCCACCACCAGCACAACACAACCTGCTCTACCCTTAAACCACTAAACCACATCACCCAGCACCAAACCCAGATGCCTTGAACACCGCCAGGGATGGTGTCTCCACCACCTCCTTGGGCAACCTATTCCAACGTCTGACCACCCTAACAGTGAAACTGTTTTTCTAATAACTGATCTGAATCTACCCCGTCTCAAGGCCATTTACTCTGGTCCTCTCACTTCAGGCACGGTACAAGAGATCTGCCCCCACCTCAGCATGACCTCCTCCCAGGAACTTACAGAGCAATGAGGTCCATAACTAATTATGAGTTCATCACTGATTAGGGTTTATTTGCTGTTACTGACCGCAGTGTTTCTTCTCCAAAGAGGAAATAAAACCAAAACCCCACCAACAAAATGGAACCAAAACCACGATCGAAAAAGATTATATAAATACAAAACCAGATGACTGATGATGGACTTTTTCAACTGGTAAATAAATTTTGGGCACCATTTTCTGTCACTTGAGAGTGGTTCTCCAACACTAGCCAAATGGACACCAGTCTTTCATATAAAGTGAATTTACTTCAACGAAGCTGAATTAAGAAATTGTACAAAATGAATTGTTATAAAAACAACTGGGGGGGGGTGTGTGAAATTATTTTAGGTTTATTACATAAGACATAATACTTCTAAATATTAATTTAATATTTCTTGAAAATAATTAACTCATTTTACTTAGGTTGAATAAATAAATAGATGACAAATAAGTGCTTTGATAGTTTTTGTCAGATACCTTCACTCCAAACTCTCCAGTGCATTTATTGCCACTAATTAGTATGCTGCAATATTGTCAGAATAATAATTAATTTACACAGAATACAATCACGTCTGGTAAATAAAATCACCCACTCTGCCAGTCATATAGTCATTACTAATTAAAGGCAAGAAAGCAGACAAAACTACGACATTTTCATCCACTTAAGTAACGTGTACTCACACAAGCCTGGTGAAGAACACCATTTAAGCACATACTTGAGACATGCTCTTCTTTCCGCAGGCTTAGGAGATTTTTTGTTTTCACTTCATTAAACCCTTGCTCTGTTTGAAACTATATTAAAGACCACAGTAGTATCATGTGGTTGTAAAAATAACTTTAATTATTCTAGAGGATCTAGCATGTGGTGGCACTGAAAGAGGATAAGGACTTACTAATAAAAGTTTATAAATATTACTTCAGTGAACACTACTGTGGACAACTTTAACATGACTCTAAACTCTTAAGCTGGGATAGTATGGAAATGCTCACAGGAATAAACACTGAGAGGATTCTGGCCCTCACAACAAAGCCATCAGCCTTTACAACCCTCCTCAGTGGAGAGCATCCATCTTTAAGCTGTGAGGCAGGAGCCATGCAGGCTTCTCTTCTATCCTGCCGTGCTTTAGCTTTTAGTCTGTGTCTTGCTAACCTGAACTGGCTGTGCCAATAGAAATAACAGCTACGGACAAGCTTTCTTCTTGTTTTTATGCCAACAATATCTAAATACTTATTGATAATTAACCTGGATTGCTTTTCTGGCAATTTTTTGGTGTTGAAGAAAATGAATAATTAATCTCTGCAAATATAGCTAATAAAACTGCATTAAAAAGGAGATCACAACATTTTTACAAATTACAGCTGAATTTTTTTCAGACAATAGTGACACCACAGAGATGCTTTACTGCTTGTGAAACATAAAAATACATCATAGCATAGAACTTAGAGATTTTTTCCTGAAGTGAGACATAATTCATAATATTATGCTTTTAATTATAGCCTCAACATTTTTATTTTAATTTTTGGCTCCTTTTTGGTGGTGATGGAGGGGGAGATTCAGTAAAAGATGCACAGGAGAAATGAACAAATTATGGTTTAATTTATATTTACTGTTGTCAATACCTAACTCTGGAAAATAGTCTGCAGTCTCTAAAGTAAGATACAATGGGGAAAGTAGAAAAATACAATCTTTACTGTTTCTGTAATATTTTACACACTTGTTCCAGAAGTGTTACATGGTCTGTGAAAACCTGCAAAAGTTACAGACTAAGTGTAAATGGTCTAGTAAATCCCAAACCTTTTATTTCACAGACTATCAATTCTCAAAAGCCCAGGCTGATATATAAGCTCTACCAGGCAAGAATTCCATTGCAGAGGGTTTTTTGGTGTGTTTGTTTTTGTTGTGGTTTTTTTTCCTTTTTTTTTTAAAGGTGACATTTTACCTATCTCCTCCTTTTTTGCTTTGGATAACTTGTGTAAAAGCTCAAAGCCTTTTCCATGATGCAGCCTCTTTCCAATTTTCCATAAAGTGTCTAGTATTATACCTAAAATTAGCAGTTCTCTTCTATGCAAATACACAAATGATGTTTTTATAATGAGTGTGAAAGATAACAAAACACTTAAAAATTATGTGTCTGAGAAAATACTCAAGTCTCTTCAGACTCCCAGAGAAGCTGTTCGGAAACTATTAGAATGAAAATCATTCCTCTCCATCCTGAAATTTATGGCCCACTGCTTCTGCTGTCTTTGAAGGTACCATCCTCAAGAGTCTGAGAGTCAGCTGTACTGCAATTCCCAAAAGAGTCATCCATCCCATGTGAGCTCCAATCTTTCTCATGCCCTTCACTTTTCACTACCTGGAAAACCTGAATAGAATTTCGGATTTTAATGGTTGTTTGATAATTATATTTGACAAAATAGATAAGTTTTGCCAATTAACTCTATTTTCAATGGTGGATTTCTGAAAGATATTATGGATGTTGTTTTTTTTTTTTCCAGTTTGTAGACAAAAAAAAGTTTATAACTAAACAAAAAATGTTTCTAGCTAAACGCCTTTAAATTGTTGAGCTCTGACCTCAACTCATAAGATTTAATGTACAATATTGCATCTAGACCCCTAAAAAAGAGCAGCAATTCGTATTTCAGGGACTATTAATTCTCTTCTGAAGAGAGATACAGCTCAAGCACAGCCAATCTAGGTGAAATATTAAGTGGATGGCACATGATGGCACAAATATATTTATTTCAAGTCAGTCAGGATGAAACCATAAGATTTCAAATTAACAAACCACTACCAGTTCACCTAAGAACAGCATCATCTTCATGGAATTTCTTAAAACTTCTGCATTTGTCACTATTATTTATATCCTTTTATATATTTTTCTTATAATATCTCTTTATATATTTATTTTCATATGAATTTATAAAATAGGGTTTTTTTCTGGATTTCACTTATATCTCAGCAGTTATTTCCTCCTTTGTTAAACACACTAATTGATATAAAATCTCAGTCTTCACCAGCAATTAAGGATGTTCACAGAGTTTGTGATAAAGCAATATTATCCCCATCCCTGGAAGTGTTGAAGGCCAGGTTGGACGGGTCTTTGAGCAACGTGGTGTAGCTGAAAATGTTCTTGCCCATGGTAGGAGAGCTGGAACAAGATGATCATTAAGGTCCTTTCCAACCCAAACCATTTAGTAATTCTATGATTCTACATCTCAGACATCTGAAACAGTGGTCATAGATTAGAATGCAAAAATATATTAAGATAACTTAGAAAAATAGAGATATAGAACGTTTTAATTAATTGAGGAATTTCTGGGAAAGATCTATTAATTTATTAAAAATCCAACTCCATTTTAGAAGTTGATCAGAAGGATGCCAACATCTTTGTTGTACAAATTGCCTATTTTTGGAATATGTGTAGTAACTCTTCTTTAATTCACATGAATCCTAGAAGCCTTCAGTGCTAAGAAAACATTGAGTTTCTTGGGTAAGTAGTAAGACAGCTGTGTAAAGCATTTTTCCTAACCAGGCCAATGTGACAAATGAGCTGCTCTTTAGAGTATTTTAACAGCTTCGGTGAACTGCAACAGGAGGTGAAGAGACACCCCATTGTCCAACCTGTATATCTCAGGGATAGGCATCAGCATGATTTATTACAAGAGCTTGAACCGGGCCTGCAGCAAAGGAGAAGCAGTTTCATGTCACTAGGGAGGGCTGGGCTGGGCTAACTACTTCACTGGAGTCAATCACTCTTACGCAAAGCATCTGCCAGAACTCTGCTACGAGACATTTACAAATCAGGGATCATGACAAGTACAGAGTGTTCTGTGTTGCTTCTTATGTTTTTTCCCTTGTTGAAGTTAGCAGTAAGATGATTTGTATTCAGTGCTCTTGTTTTTCACCATGTTACAGCCTATTTTGCATTAAGTGCAGCTCAAAATTTCTCACCACTGCGAGGTCAAATTAACTCGTTTTGCTTATGTAAAAATTCTCTATCAGAGATCACTGGGAACAGACACACTGCACTTGGTTAACAGTGCACATAAAAAAGTTTTTCCTCTGCTCTCTGCCCTTTAAAATAATTTCAGCATATTTCCTGAAGCCAAGGTCTGCCATGAAGCTGACTTCGTAAGTTATGGTTAGAAGAAAACCATTCTATGAAGCCAGGTACGTGGCTTCACACTAAATAGATATCACCACTTTGGCAACCATATTTACCAAACACTCTGTGTTCCTCCATGCTTTTACGTGGTATTTTTTTTTATGTCAGCAACTTATGAAAGTGATAAAACATAATTATCTAGAATGAGATACAAAGTTTAGCACTATTACTTTACAGTGGTTGTCAAAATTGCATTTAGAAAACCATATGGGCTGCATCTATGAATGCACTTTCATTGCTGTTCCAGTGAATTTGGCAGTAAATTTTGCTAGTCATGCTTCAACAGAAAATCAGGAAATTAGATATCAAAATATAAGAAATTCTATGACCCCCAAGTGGTTTTGAATGAAAAATGGTGAGCACGCTAGACATTTTCATGCCTAAAATTGAAAAATCTACATGTCCTAATTAAATAATTTAGACTGTGCTATTCTTCTAGTATTTTGCCCATAGTGTTGTCTTTTTCTCTTTATTTGAATGAAAAACAGTATGAAGAGGATTGGCAGGGCACTTCCATTAAAATTCAAAATATGGTCCATATTTTATAATGTAATATACCCTACATTTGGCATGAAAAATAAGAGATAAATGTAGAATTAATCATGCTGGATATCATACTCTTCATGGAAGAAATCAGAATCTTCTAAAAATTGTTAAAGCAATAAAATCAGATTACATTTTCTAAAAGCATAGGTTTACCCCAGGATGAGTATGAAAAGGACAGATAATTTCTTGTATTATTACACAAGCAGGTAATAAAGAGCCAGAAAAGTATGCATGAGTATTTTATACCATTGATGGATTCCTAACTAGGCATAAAAAATAAACTAGTCTCATCCTGGCTGAATTACAGAGTAGAGACCACAGTTCCTTCAGTGTGTATGACAGCAGCTTTACTCATTCTGACTTGGTAAAGGATGGGAAAAGGCGACAATTGTCAGTACTTATGCAACACTTTGTCGAACATGAAATGTGCTCCCTGCCAGGAAGTGTCTTTTCAGTTTAACCTCAAAATGTCAAAATATCTCTGTTTCCTAAGTTTCCTGATCAGCTCTTTCCCCAGTGAAGCCTGTTCATTGCAGAAGAAAGAAAAGAAGAGTTTTAGTTTACTGCAGAATGTGTCTAAGAATAAATACTCTAACACTGATTTCAAAAGCTTGGTTATTGGCAGCTTTACACTGATTTTATGGTACCATGTTATGTTCAGCAGTGATCTTTGGGCCACTAAGTATAAAAACTTCTAAACTTAAAATACATATAGTTGCCAAAAAGGAATCTTGTGGTTGGAATATGCTATATATCTTGCCCAAGAGCTGACAAAGAACTGAAAGTTTTCATGGCTTTGTGCTGTAATTGGCAAAAGCACAAAGTGTGCACTCCAATTTCAGGAACTGCATGCTGATTTCAACTAAGACATGTTAGTTCAAGACAATTACCTAATTAGTCTTCCACTGTAGCCAATAGATGAAGTATTCACCCCAAACTTAGAGAAAAACAAGACTGACAGACAATAATATTGTTTAAGTGTTTTTCTAATGTATGCTTTTGCTTTGTAAGGAGACTAGCTTTCCTTCTCTTCAATCTTTAATATATAGGTTACATTGCAGTTAATCTTCTCTGCTGATAGATTGGAAGAGTAAGAACTACAAGAAATATCTTCTCAGTGTGACCCCAGAAGTCATTCTACATAAGATTTTATTTAGAAATAAATAAAAATTATGGACGTTTCAACATCTGAAACAGATTTTCCAAGTAGTTTTGCTTTATCTACATTAAAAAAGGCACAGTATATTATTTCTTGTGAAAAAGGAACACATTGAAAGAATCTGCCTCTATTAATCTCTCATATCTAAGCTTTGGAACGAACACAGAGGAAAGAGACATAATTTTAGAGAGGAGGTTTGGATTTTTCTCTTGCAAACCTAATGCCAATAGGGACACAGTAAAATCTAACTAGGATTCAATAATCAGTTTTGTACACTGGGGCCAAACAATTTTGCTCCCTGCTAGAAACCAGGCTGCAGACAAAATATACTGAAGCCCCTGTGGTGCACAGGCTTATACCAGATGGGAATGTCTACCAATGTTTTCAGGCTGACAGTGTTAGTTTTCAGTATATCTCTTTTAGGTTTGGACATGGGCCTTAAAATTATTTCCTTAATCTGCTCCTAAACTGATTTTTCCTTTATATAAGACCTTTTAAAGACTTTTGAATGGGTAAAACATTATGTGAATTCTTCCCAATAGGATATTTATATTTATATATATATTTATATTTATATTTACATTTATATTTACATTTACATTTACATTTACATTTATCTTTAC
>VZRN01005540.1:1573314-1611163 GCA_013397935.1 Dasyornis broadbenti
TTATTATTATTATTATTATTATTATTATTATTTCTACCAGCATTAAGGCATATTTTTATATATTTTTATCTTTATAGATACACAAACTTACATGTAAACATATATATTCATGTATGTAAACATATGTGTGCATGCGTGTTTGTATATACAGTGTGTATATATATAAATACATATGCACTTATATCTCTAGAAAAAAAATATACATATAACCGTGTATATACAGGCAGATATTAGGGCCCTCAAAGTGCTTAATCTCAGAAAGTGTGTAAAAGCAGACACATCATTCCTTAGGCTTCCTGTGGCAGCCTAAATTATACCCAGTGCATGATGAGAGAGCTGATATTACATACATCTGTGACGTGACAAATCACAGCCTTCCGGCACGCTGAGAGAAAAATACCAGCCTTTTTATTTTGTGTGTTCACGGTATTTAAGTGTAAGTATATGGAATTTCTCAAAAAACATGTTAACGTTGGAAGATAGAAGAACCTGCTGACTTTTACAGAAGAAAATTGTTTCTAACAATAAAATGTTTCATTTTCTTCCATTTTTACTTCTAAATAACTGATACCATAAAATAGTAGTAAATTTCAAAATAATCATAATACTAACACACAATGTAAACCCTGTTGGAGAAAATACATATTTTAGATAAAATTTGCCATCAGAGAGACTTTCAATTTGATATAAGTGAGTAATTTCACATTGTATTTTAATGTAATTTATGAAAAACAATTTTTTTCAGAAATAAAAAGATATTATTAATTGAAAATAAATGTATGATAATAAACACTGGTTTGAGTAAATGTTCTGCCTCTATTATTTCTACATATGTGTTTACCTGAGAATTTAATTTTAAAAGCATTTTCTAACTAATAATTAAAATATAAAAAAAGGGACAAAAATACATAAGAAAAAACAGCTGAATGAAAATATTATATAAATCCTTATTTAAAATGTTCCTTGAAGAATAAGAATATATTAGTTATTCCATACTTTTCCCTTATAAATTGACTTTCACGTCCAAGAAGATTGAAACTATACTGCGGTAAAAACAAAAGAAAGAGAAAGGGATACATCTGCAAATATAATTTCCTTACATTCCATTCCAAAGGATGTCTTTTCCCACCACTTCCTAAACTCTAGTAAGAGCAGAAAACTGCCATGTAACACGGGCAGTAAATAGGTTAATCGGTCTTGTGACCTGTTCATGTTGTGACAGGACTTGTTTGGCTCAAACCAGACAATCAGTGGCACCAACTCTGTTTCGATAGATGACAAAGGGAACAACCCAGTCCCCATCCTTAACAGCTAAACTTCATGGAACAAAGAAAATTCGCTGATCATTGGGGATGCTAAGAAAGCTTGGTTGCTACTCTGGTTATTCCACATGTTGTTATACATGAACTATTTTTAAATTTGATGTCTATCCTGAGGCTTCCTCAATTTTCCAGTGTTTTCTTTTCCTCCTAACAAACCGGATTTCCTTTGTGAGCAACTGCTGCTAAAGGTGTTCCACTTGATGTCTTGAAAGACAGGACACCTGAGCAAAGAGCTAATCTTGGATTCCAGCCCATCTCTAGGGAACTGAGGACCAGTTCTACCTGTCAGTAATGAGCAAGGTGGAAAATGTGTTATCAGTGTCTGATAACAGTCATATGCTGAACAGAAAATGCTTGCTGTTATTACCAGAACACTGTTACACACTGCAGGGCTGCAATCTGCAATATCCCATCAAGGATTGCGTGACGAAGGGGAGATGGAAAGGGGATCATCAGTCACTGCAAAGAAAGTTACCTGAGAGGTGCTTTTGGCTCTGGCAAACCTCTTGGTCTTGCATAATTGATAAGCTATTTTCTTCCAGTCTGACAAACTTTAAGTAATGGCTTTGACTTTTAAAGCAGTATTGTTGTTCTCTGAAGAAGCATAGAATTTATAAATTAAGGGAGAAGCTGTTGTAACAAGTAGTTCTCTACTTCTGTTCAGAGTTAGTTATTTTCATTTGAGAAGAGTACTGAACTGAAGCGAATAAACAAAATTTTCCTTCACATACGATAATAGTCACTTCTTGAGAGATTAGGTGCCTGAGGTTCAAACTATATACAAATATTCCTTATTTTACATCAGGAAGAAGCCTAAAATTCACTTTACACAGGTGAGCATTTGGCCTGGAGATGCTGAGGTGGAGGTTTTAAAGGCTTCAGACTTAACTTCCTAAAGGCTGGGACCTCGGCTCTGAGAATAACCCTGAACCCTAACAAACACATTCTAAATCCTAGAGAATCAGGAGTATCTCAGAGGATGCTCCATGACAAAGGTGAAAAGAAACTTTCTTATTTCTCTGGGAAACAAGAGTAGGGAAATTAGAGGAACTTATGACTTAGAAGAGATGTAACTTGTTTTGTTGCCTAATCCTAAAACTAACTCTTTTTCTTCAGAGGGTGCTATAGTGTTGTGATATACCCTTAATACTGTTTCTTATGCAGCAGCAATGTAAGGAAGCCTTGCTTCCTGGATGATAGTTACAACAGGAATGCAAGCATGGATACTATGGTTATTATGAGACTGACCTATCTTTCAAAAAGAATAGAAGTTTGGAGGTGTTTTTATAATCTTTTTGACATGTTTCAGAAAAGCACAGTTGTTTTTCTGAAACAAAATATAAAAATGTCGTTACTCACCAGTAAACATTAACCTGCTTCAAGTGTTTCGCAGACAGACTATCCCAAAATGTTAGTTATGTCAGAGATCATCTGCCATATATCTATTTTGTATCTTTTCTTTGAATGAGTGGTTTGATGAATAAAGCATAAAACATTTTCTAAAATTCAACTTCTCTAAAATTCCAATTATCACTTAACTACACCAGCTATGAGTATTTTATTTCATAAACATTTCCCATTGTTTTTCAGTTATACAGCATTAACTTTTGCAGATATGACCATTATTCTAACCCACACATTTTTATTAATCTGGATTTCATTTTGTGAGTTTTCTCAAATGTCTGATTTTCTCACTGCTTTTTTCACTTGCTTGAGATCTTGCTGATTATCTGAATCAATATGTTTATATTCCTCTTCCTGATCAGAGCTGCTAATGGACATGCAAGTGATATTCAGCTATTGATACTCAACTATTACCTCCAAATAAAGTAAGGGTTTAAGCAACAAATAAAACTGATGATTATATTTATCTGAAAGTAGAGGCTTCTTCACAGTGTGAAATGTGTCAAGCACCCTCTGTGGAGAATGAGTATGATTGTAAGAGGGATCCTGAAGTTGGAGAGAGCACATTCCCTGGTGCCCTTCAGGGCACTTGGAGATCCCAGCCTTTGCTCCTTGGAGGGCAAAGCACCTCCCAGGCACAGGGAAAGCATCACCAACACTGTTAGGACTTTCTAAACTATCATTTCTCTTGTAGATATTGTCCTTTAGCAGCTTGTAACAGCTATCTGGTTAAGAATTAATAGTGAGAGGTCAAAATTATTGATTCGATTGCAAATTTTATAAACATTAACTGATAGCAAAATACGCATGATTTAATAGATTTTACAAATATTTTAACCTAAACATTCACATAATTTATCTGTACATAGCTATTAGAGTAGCCATTATGCAATAACTATTTGAAAGAAAACCAGCAAATTTTATGAAGGAAAGTTTGCAGATAACAAGAAAAATACATGTTTAAGTATTTAATGTGTTTTAACATAAGTTCATGCTTTTTTTTTTTTTTTTTCTCCCTCAATTTTCCTTGAACTCTGCTGGCAAGGTTTAGAAAACTTTAAAGAAATGTAAACAGAAACAAACCCAAGTCCTTCATGCAATTCACACCTCCCAAGATTTTGTATACATCACTTAGATTTCTGTGCACAGTGTAAAAGCAGGTAGCTGCAGGGTTTCCTGTAGATCATTTTAAATTGTGAACTTTTCAAAACACACTGAAATATTTCCTTACTGTTGACTTGCAAAATTCATTAATTCCTTCGTGTACTATATGTACGTATACTAAATTTACATAAGTATGAAAATTATAATAAAGTAATAAAAAACCCAATTATTTTTCAATTATTAAAATAATTTATTGCTAAGGATCTGTATTTTAAAAAGGTTAAGTGCATGTGACTTTTCTGTATTCTGCCTAAGGCTCTGAAAATGCTTTTTGGACATTACTGCTTCCTCACAAGACTGCAAAAGAGATAGTAAATTATTTTCCTCATTTTGTCACAGAGCAAACACTTTAAAAAAGATACCTTCTATTGGAACACAGAACCATTGCATTACTTTGTGATGAAAGATTTCCTCACCAGAACAGAAGCTTTTTAAATCTTTTTTTCCCCCTTCACCTCAGAGGTTGTCATTTTGGCCAATTCTGGTACTCTAGGTTTGAACGTTGAAATAGCATAAATAGAGCTTATTGATTCTGTTTGAGTCTATCTCCTTTCTCATGTCTCTTTTAAAGACACTTTACTGTCTATGAATTAAAATACACATACTGTTGGTGTTTTTTTAAGTAGAAATAGGAAACCACCCCCCACATCAAGACTTTTCAGAAGGAAACAACTGTGATGAGAAATGAGCTTTCCTTATTGCTGTCTTTTCAACAATGTTATAAACATAGTGTCCTCACTAATTGATGAAACCTTTAAGAATTCTATAAAACAGAATTATAATTTTATATTTTCTAGCTTTTAGCTGTAAGCACAGGGGAAAGAAATCCTCATTTCTGGGCTCTGACAAATGATGATAACTGACATTGTTATAACGTCTAAGAATTTCAGCCATGTAGGTGACCATTATCATCGCAGACTAAAACACTCACAGTTGATCCTTATCTTGATGTTCTTAAATCTATAATATACACTTAAGATGAGAGGCAACAAATTGTTTTAGGCAGATGGAAAAATGCAAAGGAAAATGAGATGGTTGCATTAAAAACAGCAGTATTCTCATACTAGTTATCCATTCTCCAAATTTCATCACAGCACCACAGCCAAGGAGAGTATTAAGGCGGATTTTGAAGGAAAATGTTAACACAGCTTTGTGGAAGTTCTTTCTAGCAGCAAGGACACCACAAAAGAAAGCTGAAAATTCTTTCTTGATAACTTGCACCATGTAAGTAAGCACTCATCTGACAGAAGATCTGAAATAGGCCAGATGTGGATTAGCCTACAAGTCTAGATGGTGCCAGCTATCCATAGATGAGCAAGGAGAATAAGACCTGCACAAGAAGTCAAAGGAAGAAAGCAATAATACAGATTTAAAGGGTGGCACTAAAGGATCAGATTCCAAATGAGAAAATAGAGAATCTTGTGCCCAGTGGATTCCATCCTACTCCAGTCTAAAAATGACGACTCCATCTCGTATCAGTCTCACCATTTCCCATATTTTAAATGTTTTACATTTCCAGGCAGATGCAGACTTGCTTTGCTCTTAGCCTTCACCAGTCAGATAAAATCTACTCTGAACTGAAAGGCAAGATGTATGAGCTTCTCACTCCCTCTGCCAGGTGTGGCTGCATTTCTGGCTAAGCTGACATTCAAGTAACCAATGCTGGCACCCATTTAGAGGGTGGAGGAGGTGGTTATATGTTTCTCCTGAAAAGGCTTTCTAGACCTGTCATAAAAGTCCTGACTACATAAAGTCCAGATTGCATTGTACTTGGTATTTGGTTTTGCGTGCAAAATAGTTGTCTAATATCCAATATCAGCACTCAATCAAAAGCATGTATATTCCTTCCCCCCTCTACAATGGCAGGTAGTAAAAATGCAATTGTCACCACTTGTCAGAGGTGAAGGGCTTGGCTTGACTTAGAGATGAAAAATGGATCACTGCAGATGAATAATTTCTACTTCTAAGTAGGTAGCAAGGTGCTTCCTTGACTCCCTATGGACTTACTAGTTTGGTATAAATGTAGGAAACTATCTGCCAAAACATAATTAGCGGTTCCACAGAATATAGTGTATGTCCTACCTGACAGCTGAAAAAGAATTTCGCTTTCTTTTTCACGCTAATAAATATATTTTGTGCCTGTTTCTCCCTTTCAATCTTTTCCACTGATTCCCTCAAGCTTCTTAGTTTGACAAACAGGAAAATGTTATTTGGAGTTCTCTGAGGTCACTGTGAGGGGAATGGAAAAACATTTGGGCAACCTGAGAATATTACCAAGTGAAAGACCACCCTTGTGTTGGAAGCAGAGCAGAAGATGCTTTGAGTCCCAAGCTACAAGTCTTGGGCTACCAGAGCAGGCGTGGCCATGAAGCCACTTACAAGTGAATACCAGGTTAGATGAAGCTGTAGAGGCTTGTAGAGAGAGGATGAGATGAAAAAGTGGAGAGTTGTAAAGGAAGCAACCACATTAACCCATAAAGATGACCCACAAGTAATTAGAGGGCTTAGAATGTTTGCTCAGTTCTGCTCTTTAGAAAAAAACCCAAGCAAACTCTATGGAGCAACACAACTTTCATATTTAAACATACATGTACACAGACACACACAAGCAAAGATGGCAAGTGAGGGTGCAGAGATCATAAGGGTACAGTTTTCACCATATTTGTTGGCTGACTACTTAATTTATTCATATGTGTGAGAATAAAAATGTCTGGTCAGCAGCACAAAGTTTATGTGTGTTGTTTTTCAAATATTGAGTATATAATTTAATTTAATTACCAATACATATTTGGTAGAAACATCAATAGGATTGACTTACAGGAGAAAACATGAAGCAAAGTTTAAAGAAATGTTTAATTTATGATCATCACTGCCACAGAAATCCTTATTTACATTGGTACTTTTCATTTTATTTACATGAATTCTAATATAAAGCAAAGGATATATATGGTTAATACTAAGCATTCATGATACTGCTAATATTTAAAAGGCCGCACCAACCCAAATGTTTAACTAACTTCCAATTTTGCTTACTTTTCTTAGAAACTCTATTAGATGTTATTGAATACAAAACCATAATCCATTAACTCACACTATGGTACTCTGACTAATTCAAAGAACATAAAAATTGTCCATGCTTTTTACATCTAGTTGCACTTGTATCTTAAAATAACACACAATGTAATTGTTCTTGTATTTCAGAGGGTTATGTGTGCTAAGAAATGCTTTCTTGTTTTTGTCTTTATTGAAACTTTTAATTAGAATTTTATAGAATTTAAGATTTTACAATTTTAGTTATGAAAATTTCTCTTCTGAAAGGAAAAGCCCATGATCTGTTACTATATTGTACTTTGGACAATAAACCTGGCATCCCTGAATTCTTCTTTAAAGTGGCAAATTTGAATATTTAAGAGCCTGAAGGAGTCTATTACTGCCTTGCTTTGCAGATGAAGGTGCTGTTAACATAGCTTAGGTTGTGCATGTTTCAAGGTGAGAATACATTCTTCTTGTATTTGGAGTGGTTAAGCAAATTGCATACGCCATCTTGCATCAATATTAATAGGAAAAATGTGTGCAAGGTATAAACTGAAGCTTGCTGGTGAAGCTGCAGAAATCAAATGAGCTCAAAGACGCAATTTATGTGAACAGCTTGTTTTTGATACTAAAATGAGAGTTTGCCAACCACTCCAATGGACTCCTTCTAAGAAAGGTGGATCAATTTATGCTTTATCTCTGTTCTTACACACTGGACTTCTTCCATTTCCTTTTCTGGCATTTCAAAGCTGATATCAATCCTTCTTGGTAAAGATGCTCTGCAGAATTCTTATACATTCCTCATTTTTCACCCTTTTCCACCCTGTGCTCCTTATCTTTCTTTCACAGCATCAAACTGGTGTGAGCTCTTTTAAGGAAAGTGAATTTACCTCATGTTAGTCCCTTCTGCTATTGTAAACCTCCCTCCAAGGATTTCTTACAGGCAGTGACACTCCACTGTTAGAATATGCTGGTCACTTTACACTGACTGCAACACTGGGTTTTTTTATACACAAACTGCCAGACTCTGACATCCAGGGCCAAATTTCAGTTCATGGTTTCCTAGTGCAAGGTTTCCTAGATTTGCTCTCTCACTGGCACCTTTCTTAACTGTTCCTTCATGAGGCCAGCTGAAGGAGGAGCATGGTGTCTGCACAGCCTTTTTGGCAAATGTAGCCCATATCTGTGAGCTCTGTGCAGCAAACAATAAATTCAGGTTATAGTTCTTCAAACCATGTCACCATGAGGCTTGTCCAGAGTGGATAGGTATCCTGGAAAGGATTAGTGCTTCAGTTTATCAACATGAGATACATAAATTGATCTGCAATTTAAGGGCAAATTACCTAAATAAGAAGTGGAGAGAAACAGGTGTTTTCAGTGATAGATGGAGAGCAAGAAATTATTCAAAATGCTTTGTGCTGCTTTTGGAAAGTTTTTGACTCATAAGGGAAAGGAGGCACCTTGACAGCTGCACAGAGGAAGGATAAAGAGATATCCAAAATCCTTCTGAGCTTTGAAGAAACAGCCCACAGCACATCCATTGGTAAGAGGGATGGGTGAAAAGGTCATGTGCAAAGTACTGGGTGAAAGCTTTGAGTTTTTCTTACAATAATGCAGTGTGTTACTGACCAAGAATAAACAGTGCTTTGTCATCTTCCCTGAGGGCCAGACACTAATCTGTGACATTAATCTGTACATCACTAAAATAAGGTAGATAGACAGACAGGGTTTTTCTGCTGTGCTAATGCTTTTGGCTTTTTTCTGAGCTGTGAAAAGAGAGACAATCCTCCTTGCAGTTACGGAATGTCCCATAAAAGTCGTTACAAATAGCTTATGTTCTTGAGCATTAAACATGAATAATCATTTAAATGCTAAACAACAATGGAGTTTAACCTCAAATTAAAAAAAAAAAAAAAAGCTTTAAAATACAGTAGTTATCATATGTCAAGATACTGCACATTGTCAGTGGTAAAACTGTGTTATTATCCAGTCAACGTAAGTGAAGAATAAATACTTCTATTGATTACTGAAATTTATAAACCAAGATCCCATGAAAAGAAGATTTCAGTCCCTAATTGACAAAATGAAATACAAAACGTAGACTGTGTTATCAGAGTAACAAGCAGGGATTTTTCTTTTCTCATTCTCTGTTGTGTTGCAGGGCAACACCACATAGACACACACAAGTGCCAGGAAGGCCATGAGCAGCTCATCCTGGGTGCCATCACATGGCACATGCAGGACCAGGTGATGTGTAGATGTGGCACTTGGGGACGATTTTAATGGTGGACTTGGCAGTGCTGGGGTAACAGTTGGACTCAACGATCCTAAAGGGTTTTTTTTTCCATCCTAAATGAGTCTATGATTCTAAGGCATCATCTAGCCTAGAGCTGAGGAAAAAAAAAACAACAAAAAAAAAGGGATTGTGTTTTATTTCACACTTGTTCTCTGTATGTCTCTTCTGGTTTCATCATTGGTTTCTAAAGTACAATTCTTACTCTTCACCTCTGAGAGTTAACATCTAATTTCTTGTTAGTATAACAAATATACTCTTGTAAAATCTATTTCAGTTTTGCTGGCCTTCTTACCAGACTTTAATACTACAGTTAATCTACTCTTTCCAATCCCCTTGCATGAAACAGAGAAAGGGTGATCCAAACATTTCAACTGCCCTTTTTGTTCTTTTAAGAGAAAAAAAATCTTAAGCATTCCTAAATGTTCTGGTAGACCTATTCATTAATTTTATGTTTTCTGAAATGCACAGGCAGCACAGTAAAAGATTCAAGTAGACATTGGTCTTGTTTCATTGTTGCCAGCTCCAATAACTCTGGACCAGCATACACACAAGGGTGATTTGAACAGACACTTTCATTTATATCTTCCACCTCTGGAAGTTCAGCAGTAAAGTATTCATATGAAGCCAGAATCTATGCATTGAAATCCACAGCACTGTGTGCAGAACAGTGGATGTGGACCTACAAATTGTATTTAAGCTTTGCTGCTTAAAGACATCATCATCTGCTGAGTGAGTCCAGTACAACCGAGGTGGAATACATCAATAGTCCTGAGACATTTGTTTGGGAACAGGGTAAAAGATTTGCTTTTATCAGTGAAGGTACAGACACAAGTACTAGGAGGGCTATAGCTACAATGTGAACACATGTACATGTGTGTTTCAAAGATCACCCTGTCTATTAATGATTATGCTGAATTACTTAAATGCAATTAAGAGATCACATAATCTGTAATAGTTTGTAATTAGTTTGTAATCTGTAATAGTTTGTAATCTTTGTAATTAGCACATTTTATGCAAGTTTCATATATAAAATTATTATATGAATACTGAAACAATAGCATTACCTTTCACTCAACAAGAACACACCTGAAGTTTGAAAATCCTGTTCCTATTAGCCAAGAGATAGTACTTCAGTCTCAAAACCAGGGGGAAATAGGACTGCCTGTGAAAGCAATTGGCCACAAAAAGTCATTACACAGAAGCATTTTGCCTATGTCTAAACCTTGGAAAACTGAAATTTATCCTTTCCATTAATGTTAGTCAGGTAATATAACTGTACCTATCTCATGGTTACATGTCTAAGTAAATAACACTAAATCAAAAAATATGATCTTTTAAAAAGTGCAAAGAAACCAGTTTCAGTTTTTCTGTAAAACAGACTTAGGTATTGTTATCTCAGTTTTCAAATGTACCGAATTAAGCAGAGAAAGATTCATTAATAATGCATTCTAACTTCATAGATTTTATACTAATTTTTTTCAGTTATCTCCATACAGTAAGAGCATGGGAAGAGCTTAAAAGAAAAGAAGACCCCTCAGGAAAATAAACCTTACATACTTAACAAATGTATCTGAGAGCTACACTTTGAATTCATGCTTGTGATATGTGTTATTACATCTGCTTAGGCAGCAGTTAAAGTCTATTTAATCTTTAATTGCAATTATCAGAGAAAGTAGAAAATTTAAACTGGCCAATGGTGGCCTTCTATCAGCTTTAGGTATATATGTTTTTATTGGGTTTGTTGTTGTTTATTTAGTCTCTTGTTCTGTTTTTTCCATTGAAAAATTATCTCACTGACCCATGAATAATTTTGACATCTTTTCTTCCCTCTGACTTTTAGTTACACTGGTGTTGCTGTCAAATACATAACGACTGTGTGCACACAGAAGCCTTCTCTGCTGTTGTAAAAGACTCTTCAACACACAGAAATAGGAAAAAAGCCTCCAAAGAATCTATATTTTCTTATTATTCATTTCAACAATGTGTTTCTTGACGGCTTTTATCTGAAGTAAAATTTGTTATTATCTCATCCATTCTTTTTATTTTTAACCAGGTTTAAAATCAAATGGATTTTCAGGAGTACAAAGTACTTGATATTGGTTAAATTGAGGGTATTTTGTTGTTGTTTACATTTTAAAATTAATATTGTATAGAATGTAATGAAACACTAAATGACTCTTACATAAAGTAATAGTGTGTAGCTACAATGTATTGGATATGTATTTCATTGATCTTCAAACCTTGATCTGGGTCTATGGTGAATTTCCAAAAATGTAACTACAATGGAAGAATGTGGAGAATAGTTGTTCATCATTTAAAGTCAATAATTTAATAACTCCTTTAAAAGTCCTATGGGATTTTCTTCTAACCACCACTTTGTTTCTTATTTATAAACACAATAATTTTACCTCTGTGGATGTTTACAATAACAACTTAGTAGCACCTCGCCAACATCAGCCAGTACTGCAAATGTAAGTGAATTGTGAGTGAATCGTGAGTGAATTGTGAGGTAACACAAACCACAGGAGCCGTGCTTGTACTGGTGTTCAAAGACAAGCTATTACAGCATGGGCAAGATACACACAAGACAGTTGTGCAAATGGGAACACAGAGAACATGTTTTGGAATAGGTATTTCTTTTTTTCGACTGTTCTGAATAACAACTGCAAAAATATGACATATCTACTAAACATAATGCATGTCAGTAAGCAGCAATATAAAGACAATTTAAATATCTACATGTTTTTAAGATACGTATTAATTAAAAGACAAATAAAAAAAAGAGGCAGGTCTTAGGCTAAACAATGATGAAAATGGATTGCATTGGTATTTCTCAGTAGACAGATAAACAAACAAAAGGAAAATAACTAGAGGACAGTTAACCACACTCTCACAAATGGGACTGCTTTTACAATACAGCTCAGTACTGGTTTCAAGGACGTGACAGAACTTCTGAAAAGAAAAATCCCATCTGAGTTTAATTTTAAGCCACTGGAAGTTAGTCCTGAAGCAGGAAATTAATAATTATAATTTTTTCTTCTTTACTCAAGGGTGGTAGTGTTAGGGGCATATATTACCTCTTGATAAGAGAATGCACAGGAAAAAGAGCCCAGATTTTCAGTAGCTCAGTGAGAAACCTGAAATCTGACTTCTCCCTTACAGAAATGAATGTTCAAGTGTGTACTATTTTTTTTTAAATTCGGGAGTTGGTATGTCCAACAGCTCTCTGTCTTGTCAACCTGCTAATAGTTTTGACTACTTTTTCATTTTCTTTGAGTTGTTCCAAAGAGGGAAAGCTCATAACAATCACTGCCAACAGGAAGATGAAGGAGTGTCCTACCAGTGCTTGGTGCTGACTCTTGTTCCATTTGACCTTTGACAACACCACAGCGGTATCAATTGATACCCTGCTCACCCTATGAATGCACAGGTCAGTAACTAAAATGTTTTTTCAGTGACCAGAGACTATGAATTACCAAGGATATATTCCTCAGAAGTACCTTTGTGAATCTTTCACAAGAGAAGGCTGAGCACCGTGCCTCTCCACTGGGCTTGATGATGAGGAGATTTGATTTTGCCTCCTGGCCCTAAAAAAGGCAAGGCTTTTAGACAGATTTCCCAAGAGAGAAACCTTAAAAGCAGCTTTTCTTGAGATGGAATTCAAGAGGCTGGGGGAAAAAAAACAACAAAAACAAACCTAAGTATAACTTAGAAATGTGAGATCTGCTTTTTGGGATTTTGGTGAGCTGGCTGTAAATCACAAAGTTCTAAGTTCCTGACAGAGTTGTCCAGTGCCTCATGCAAGAGCCTCCAAACAGGGGCTTCTGTGCAGGGCGGTCATTGCAGGGCAGAGCCTGGCATGTGCAAAAAGCACAAAAGCCTCAGAAGACACTCAATCATTTTTAAGTCCTTTTTCACTTGTTTATGGACAGTCTGAGGGTACACACATGTGGTCACTAAGGCACAAGCACATGTCTACATTTTAGGTGTGCTCAGGTGTGATAGAATGTTTCTGATGAGATGTTTCATGACTTGCACACCCTCCCAAACACCCAGCACTACCAACACTGATGCTTCAACATTATTTATTGTTGAACTTCCTGCACAAAGAACCAAGGAAGGTCAGAAAATGAATGTGTGACCAAGGCTGTCTCATCCTTAATATCCTTAAGAGCAGAAGATGCTCCAGAAATAAAATTCTGTCATGACCTGTGATGGCACTGGGTTTCTCTCCTTCCCTGCTCTTTCTTCAGGTTATTGCACTCTACCCAAACCATCTAAGGACCCAGCATGTCACCGTGTGCGCTGCTGAGGAGCAGCTTTATAGCAGCAATAGGGAAAGAACAAATCTAGCTTTTGTGATCCCAACCGCTGGTAGGGTGGGAGAGAAAGGGTTATTGCTCTAGATCTAGGGAAAGCAAAGAGGCACCGGACAAGGCCAGCCTGCATGGTAGAGCATGAGATGCAAACTAGTCGGGTCATAAAATTCCTTCAGCAATGAGCAATGAGCAAGTCTTGTATCTTTCAGCTAATGCAAATTTAAAATCACTGTGCTACCACCCTGTTGATGGATTGCTTGTCACTAGTTTAACAGCTTTCTGAGACAAACGATAAAACAAATAATAAAAGAACAGCTTCGGAAACAGCCGTATAGTCAAAGAAAGCAATAGGAGTGGAAATAGGATAAGAAAAGAAAGCTGTTCAGGATGATGACAAAACACACTGTGAACAATATGGTGCAAGCATCCTCCCCTCACTGCTACTGAGCAGCTTATATACACAGCAAACTGTTCATGGAAGGCAGGCGCTACCCATCTGACAAATAACGAGAGATGAAAAGGAGGTTGGGCAAAAACATTAAATACTTTTGAAGGAAAAATGGACCACAATGCTACTGTTGATTCTGCTAATTTACAATATGAAACTGTTGAATACTTTGAAGGCATAGCTCCTCTATAAAAATTGAAATAGAATATTACAGTGTTAACTACTGAATTATGATTTGTTGACTCTTTTAGAGTGACAGGCAGTTCCTGTAGCTGTTATTCATGAATGGCCATGCTGGACTTCTCTTTCCCAGGACACTCTAAGAGACAACACTGCAGACAGATCATCTGGCCCTTTACAAAGCAGGTGGATGTATTTGCCAGTAAAAGGGAGGCATGAGGTTCAATAAAAGTATCAGCAGGTAGATTTTACTGAGTAGAGTTGTAATGTTTTAACCAAATACCTCCATTAGCCTCACGTGCACAGATGGAGGCATTAGCATTTTGTGTGTGATGATGGAACTGAAGAGACACCACAGAGGGTCAGCCCCATTTACCCATGGGGATGGCAACCTGAGCTAAGCAAGAGAAGCAAGCAGATTACGGTAAGCCTACAAGCAATTCCTTTCCCAGTGCTTTCCACCCAGTTTATTTTACTCTTTCATTGGGAATTAGGTATAGTTCTCAAGACAATATTTGCATTATACTGCCTAAAAGTATCTATGGGTTTAAAGAAAATCCTTGTGCACATAACACATGGAACTGTTGCTTCAAATCACACTGCTTTTTAGGTTATGAAGAGAAAATTTTGCTAAAATATGGAAGACTTTAAGGTTTTATTTAACACTAAAACCCAGTATCATATGAAAGAGTTACCTTTGCTGCACAAGCAGGTGCAAAGAAGTAATTTGTATCCCCATGATTTGGGACATAGGAATTAGAAAATCTCTAAGCTTTTCTTATATAAGGGAAGGAATTTTGTCAGTGCATCCAGGGAAGCACTATTCCAAATGCTGGGGACAAAAGTGAATAGGAATTTATTTTTCCATGGGGAAGCAGCATGCCCACAGCATCTCTAACACCAGCATGAAAAGTGAGCTTTCTATCTTCCTTTGACTCAGATTTTTATCCTTCTTAAAGAAGACCACACCTTTCACATACTGTGAGTCAATAGAAAGTTGTTGTCCTCCCCACCTTTTTTTTTGTCCTTAGATCATATTTTAAGAACCCATTCCTCATCCTATGAAAATCATGAACTATCACAGAAAATATGGAATATGGACAAACTATATGATAGCTGTTCTACCTGCAGACATGCACAGGAAACCATAAATGCTATGAGTTAAAAATTAAAATAATCTATAAATATTTAATTAAAGCTTATTTTCTAGCTGTGTTTTTAAAATAACTTTTCACTGTTGGAGGACATTCCACAATAAGTAGCTACACTGAAATGACAGGATTCTCATTGTGCTTTTGCACTATACTGCTCTGATGTTAGCCCTTTATCCCTGTTAAGGTGCTTTTATGACAACTCAGTGATTAATGGAAAAGAGGTGAGTTGTTAAATATTTAGCTTTCATGTCTTGTATTCTCTTGACAGAGATCTGTAAGAGCCACACATATGCAAAAATCCTTTGAAATATTGCACTTATGAAATGGTTTTCTAAAAATTAAAAGCGGAAAAACCACTCCAGCAGTTTTGTATACTGTGAAAATGTCAGAAAAGTTAGGAACTCATTATTATGTACCCACTTATGTTTAAATCAGGAAGAATGTTACCTGTAAGTATAATATTCTCAGCACTATCTCCCATAGCTTTTAGTGGAAAAATATTTCCCATTTTTCAAACCCTGCAGGCATAAGAGGAAACAACAACTTAACCATGATTTTCTTATTTCCTCCTCTTTTAAAACACGTATTTTGATTTTAAAAATATGACTTTACCATGCTTGTCTCATTCTATTTTGACACTTAGACACAAGCAGCATCAGTGTTTCTCATTCTGACATGTCTCTGCTATTGTGCCTCATAGGTGCATTCCTGCAACCAAACTTGAGGCTGTGTGGCATTTTTTCTTCAGCATTTTTCAAAATAAGTTGTTACAGGGACACTGAAGAAGCTCCTCCCAACCAGTGACACCACTAACCTAAAAGAGACAGCTCTGTGCAAGGAACTGATTAGTTATTAGTAACTCTGCAATGGCTCTTTCTGCTCTTTTCTGACAAGGAAAGGCCCCGAATGTGTGAAACACAAATGGAAGTGTGGTAGGGAAGGGAAAGTCAGTTGTCTGCAATGGACCACCAGGCTCACTGTGGAAATGCCCACAGCTCCTGGCCCTGGCCCATCTTGGGAGGTGACAGTAATTCCTGTTCTCCAGCTTACCCAAGCCTTTGCCTCTCTGTGAGGATGGAAAAAATGAATGTCGGTGGCCTACAGTTAGATCCCATGTAAAAGTTTTCCCTGGTGAGTTAATGAGTTGGATTCACACAAATGACTCCTAGGAAAAAAAATAAATAAGCATTTCTTAGCTGTTCCAATCAACTGAACCAAAACTTTCATCAAGAATCAGCTCTTGGAAGTTCTAGGACTCAGGTTATCAAAGCTTTGTCAACATGACAAATCGCCTGACAAACTCTCTCTTTAAGAACTGTTTGTGTGTATCGGTGGGTGAATGAATACACGTAAAGGGGCAGGGGTGGATACTGAAATGTCAGGAACAGACTCTCTACCTCATGATAATTTCAGAATTACTTCTGGCCTCTAAAGACATTCCTGTTCTGCTTGGATTTGATTGTTTCACAAGTTTTGCTAGCAACCACAGGGAAAAAAAAGTGAGCAACAGAGAGAATCTAGCACAGACTAGAACAGACCAATGCAGAACCAAATGCAAGTTCTCATGTTCAACATTGTCCTGAGGGGTAAAGAAAAACAAGATGGCAAGCACACCCTTGTCAAAGGTAGTGCAGAGCTGTCCTGGACAGGATCTACATCATCCTCCATAGCTGATTTTAGCCATGAGCAGTTATTCTCACAAATCTCATGTGACAGTAATAAGCTTAAAACTGAAAAACAATAGTTAAGGTAAATGGATAGAGAAATGCTAGAGCTTCAAAGGCCAAAAGAAGAGTGCCTTATCAACCATTCTCAAAAGACAGACCACTTGCTGACCATCTTTTTCTTCATCTTATCTACTTTTTCTTTCTTTTTCTCCTATTTTCTTATACATGCATCCTATTTTCTGATACTTACACTTATTGAAATCTCCTTTATTCAACAGAAACACAACTGGATAACTGCATCACGGTCTAATATAATTCACACATTAATATCTTTCCTGCAGCAGAATTTATTTACTTCAGAATTTATGTATTTCAGTCTTCATTTAAGAAACAGAAGAAATCAGTATTAGCCTTGCAGGCTGACATTAAACCAATTAGAATGTTATTAAAGAATTCTCACTTATATATATTGCAATTCTGGCATTATAAAAAACACAGATTCTTTCTGTCCTTTCATTACAGTCCCAGCCCAGTCACACAACTCCTTCCTTTCTGCATTTAGCTGCTGCTTGTAGCACAGTCCAGTACCCCAAAGAGGGAGTCTGTGGATTTCCCTTTCCTCTGCCACAGCACAGGGACCATGTATTGTCCTAATGATATTCTCTGTAATGGGCTGTGGCTATGTTGCACCCCGTGATTCCCTCCTCTTTTTCTGCTGCTTGCCAGTATTTACTTGTTTTTCCTCAACCTCTGCAGATATGTTGTGGGCTTTCTGCATTCCAACAGCCTGATGCCTGAACTTCTGTTTTGGAGCAGGCTGGATTTTTCATTTTGCTGGAGGCTCTCAGTTTATGTCTGTTACACTTACACACAATCGATTTCTTATTTCTTGCACTAATTGCCACACGTAATTTTCTGCTTTCTCAGAGTCAGTTGTCTGGCTAGAGATCTTTCAAGGACACTTCAAATACCTCTGAAATTATTTCTAAAGTTTAGGTTATTCACTGAAATTTGACCAGAACACCAGACATGACATTTTGGAAGATTTCTAAATATTACAATTATCATTAAAAATCAGGTGGGCTAAACTCAGTAGTATGCATTTTAGCATCAGTCATATCAGACTGATTCCTTATCATCTAATCCCTTCCAGAAGTAAGGTAGTGTTCTCTGTGCTGCTGAAACAAGAGGCTTCCCCCTGCCAATGATCGTTTGAGAACACTGTGGAGAAGATTACTAATAAATACTGCTTTGAAATCTGTAATCCCTACACATAGTGTTTACTGCATATTTGCATGCGAAAGATTTCCTCTACATTTTATTTCCCATTAAAATTGGCAGTGTGGGTAGACGGTGGATGCACTCAAACACATGGTCTGATTCCTTGCAAAGCTGCTGAAATACCAAATGAAAGCTATGCTAAGCAACATATTTTTGGATCTCAGGGCAGGGACTCTTTCTGACATGCCACCATAACCTGAGAGAGTTTTCAGTATCCAGAGATGCCAATCAAATGAAAACTTCAAAGGCCCGCTGGTAGCTTCCATGTTTGTAGAGTCTTGCGGGATGCCTGGCAGTTGTAAAATGTCTTCTAATAAGAAGGGCATTGAACAGCTTGTGTAGAATTTTTTATTTATCCAGTTTAATTTTTAGGGACGTTTTTACTTTATGGAGTACGTTCAGTCTTCTTTCCCTTTCTTTCTCTTCCTGGCTGGGAAGAGAGTGATAATGGAATGAGGAAGAAGACAATGTCCTTTACAGGGTTGAGACTTTTATAGGGTTCATGGTGTGCACTGAAGAAGGAGGGACTAAGGAGTAAAAACTGTAATCTAAGGCTCTTTGCAAGGAAAGAGCAAATCAATCAATGCTGTTGTGGTAGCAGCTACCATGATCAGGTATCACTAGTTGAGTGTGGCTCTAGAGAGTCCATACGCAGTAGAACAGAATTATTTCCTTTAAAAAAAAAATTGCAGGTTTTGTGACTAACAAACATACAGAAAATCATGTGGAGACTGTGAATCAAGCAAATTTTAATAATTTCAGTCACAGTCCATCCTGTCTGGCCATCATCAATAAATGTATTTCTGCAGTAAGTAGTCTGAAAGAGGATGATACCTGTCTTAGCTATATCTGCTATGTATGAAATGCATGAGCGAGTGTTATAGGCTTCTTGATGCTCAGAGGTACATTCTTGATGTTCAGAGTTCTTGAATTTCTGATAGGTAAGGATGTGTGAGGATGAAGTTGTTTCTGAGATAATGACTTTCTCTTGTTCAGTGACTCACTTTTATGGAGGATACTGGAGAAGGAGAAAGTCTCTTCTACTCTCAGGGTATTTGGGTGAAACTACAGCAGGAGAGGAAGTCCCTTTCATTACAAGAACTACCACTTGTGAAGACTTTGCTGTTCCAGAAAATGCCCTTTCACAGAAACCTTTCTTGCTTTACTGATGCAAGAAAAGTCTGTCCCACCTCTGCTAGCAGTATAACCAAAGTCTAATTGGAAACGGAATTCTTTAAATGCCTCTCAGATAGAAAAGTGGAGAACAGTCCATTGCTAGCAGGTATTATAGCTCTGCAAAAGGCACAGTGTTTGAATTCCAGATAACCCTTTGCAGTTACATTAGAATAACTCTTGAGAATAATAACAGTAAAAGAAGGCAGAACCCAGAGTAGAAAACCATCATTATTCATCACAAGAGACAAATATCTATGATAAGGGTGGTAGGGACTGTCCAAATAGAGAAAACTAGCTACTTTTGTAGAGAAATGCAAGAAACAGAATTGGGATCAAGGCAATGTTGGATGGCTGTGGTTTTATGAGAAGGATATATACAGTAGTAGTATTGCATGTAAAAGTCTTACTAAAGACTGCTAAAGAGAAATGTGTAAAACCCTTCAGACAGCGAAGCCTGGGAAGGAGAGAAGGTACATTTTACATGTAGTTAGCATGAAATATTGAGGATACACTTTAAGACTTTTTAAAGAATCAATTATATTATTTTTCCAATACAGAATTTTTTCAATTGTCCTCAGGCTTCTGAACCATGTCCATCCACAAAGAGATGGAACATCTTGAATCTCATCTTCTATACTGGCAAGGGTTTGAATTGCAAAGAAAACTGAAGATGATTGACTAAAGACAATCAGAAAAAGTTTGAGACTGAAGAAAAATCTTATAATGTCTTTCGATACCATGCTTCTGAAATGTTTTATCATTACTTACATATGCCAGACTTTTACCTCATTATATTTTTAACTTACTACTCCAAGCAGTTTGTTTTTAAAAGTGAAATTTTAAGAAAAAACATATATAATTTAAACATTCTTAATAGTATTTTCTACTTAAATCAGAATTAATGTACAGATTCTGACAGAATCACTTTTTTTCCCAGCATTAGTCATTAAGGGAAAAAAATCCTAACATTAATGCAACACAAATTATTTCCTTTAGCTACACATTAGAGATTCTCCCTCAAGGCACCTATTTCTGTTATTATCTTATGTTTTTAAGGAGGCAGCACAGACCTGTACAAGTCTTGACCTTTACTAATGATTGACTGATACTTTTTATTTTTTCCTTCTCCAATATTGCTTAGAGCAAAATAAATATCCTTTAGATCAATGTTTTAAGTAGACAAAACTGAGTAGCACAGATGCATAAGGAAGAGTGAAACTATTGAAAAAACTACCCTTTTATTGTGTTTTCCCCGTTTAAGTTTAAACACCAAATTTAACAACTATTTCTTTCATTTTTTTTCTTCTCTATTAGAAAACAGTCAACAGATAAAACCCAACTTCTCCTTGTCTTTTAAAACACATTTATGGCTTACTACCACAAGGACAATGATGCAGGACGTGGATTTTCATCTCTGCATAAGAAAATCTATTTGCTTTTTAATTTATTGTTATTCCATACAGCCTGTAAAATCTACAGCTACACAAATCTGGTCCTACTCATGCCTGTGATATACATTAGCTATGTGTGGATGCCATAACCAAACTTTTTCCATTAAAAAAGCTACTTTAAAGGTGGACTGATGGTTTTAAAATAATTTAACCTTCTATAGCCTTCATAAAATAAAAAATATTCTTTTACGTATAGAATTTACTGGGGAATAAAACTGATGATACATATCATGTTGGCTTTTCATTATTTAGACTCTCTGGTTTCACATTTCCTCTAGTTTAGACTGTACAAAAAAATATTTAAAAACAGTTTTACTTTTGCTCAGATTTTAATACTTTTGTCATTTAACCCAGCTGTGTGTATTTCCATGCTGCAAAATATGAACTGCAGAAACAGCTGGTAACAATTTTTAGATTACTGTGCATATTGGGTTTCATAATTAATTTTAAAATAACCCCAAAATTTTAATTCAGATATGATATCACACTGTATTTTTATAAACAAGGTAAATTTATGTACACATGTTTACTTGTATGATAGATAATGCATTTGGTAGGTAAATTACTAATCATAAATAAATTAATCATTACTAGCCGTGAAGGAGCTGTTATATATAGAATAGACGAAAATGATACAGACAGATGATTTAGTAAGGATTCAGTATTGTTCTTTAAATCACAAACATGGTACCACAGTTCCAGAAATGGCAAAACATCTTCAGTGCCACAGCAAGAGATAACACATACTGTGAGCCTTTTGAAAAGCAAAGAAAACCCCGCTGTCTTAAACTTCAGCAATGATTTACCTTCCATTTACCATGCACTGAATATATGTCACAGGAAATGCTGCTGGGGTCAAGTACTGAGGCTCAGCTCATCCACAAGTCAGTCACATTTGAGACCCCAATTAAGTGACTTCGAAGTAACCAGCAATTATACATGCACCAGTTTCCCTCTTCAGACATCTCTAACTACTGAAGTCCTTATTTTCATCCGTGTCTTGCTTGTAAATTGCCGCTGGCACTTCAACACTTTGTATCCCCTCATCCATTAGGTTAATTCGGAATGAATCATGCTGAGTTTAAGACACAAAGTCTCATGAATTACGTTTCATGCCTTGGGATGTTATGACAGCTCAGAGGAGCTGGTCCACACCCACACTTGTTAACAGATTGCCACAAAGCAAAACTGGAGGGAGGGGCAGGGACACTGCAGAGGAATGGGTGATGGATCAGGCAGTGACACCATCTTGCCCCAATAAAGATAACACTTCCAAATGACACGCAAAGTTCGATGGAGGGGATGCTCAAGCTCGGAGAGATACTGACTGCTCTTGATACAGTCTTCTCTTTTGATCCACTTCAGGCTGGAATCCTGCTTCTAATTACATAAAAAGCCTAGGAAAAGTGGAGTTGAGAAAAAGGATGTTGCAATCACTCACTGAATGAGGTGAGGGTGGGGCTTTGGTAGTTTGGCATGCGAGGACACAGCAGCTCACTTTTCTGCAGAAAACTATAGTTTCCATCCAATGTAAAGTAAAAAGGGAAGAACTTGAAAACAAACGTGATTTACTCTTAAAATTATTAATTTGGAACAATTTTCATTGATAATTGTAATGGAAACATTGTAGCTGTAACATAAAGTCAGACAAAAATAAAAATATCTCTCAACACTAGCATTAGCCATACTTTTTCAATGTACTGTACAGATAAGGTTGAGTCAACAACCTTTCTGTGCAGGTTGTATAAAAACCAGTGTATTTTTCATAACAAAGCAATGTTTCAAATGCAGAAAAAAAATTATTTTTTCTATGCCAGTAAGAGGAACAACTAAAAAATGTGTGACAGTCTTCTGACATGACAGTATTAAAAGACTGAAAATGTACCAAAGAAAATATCACCTTCCTGAGTTAAAATTGGCTTTAAGTTTTGCTGAGCTGCATAAGTATGACAATCAAAAATTATTTGCTATGTTGTTCTCAATATCACTAATTTATTATGTATTCTTCTGCTGAAAAACAAGAACTATCATCCAGCATGCTTTTTATTCATATTGATGAGTACATAGGAGATGGAGCAAGAACAATGGATAAACAAAATTAACTTAACATTTAATTAGTTGATATGAGTAATATCCTTTTTTCTTTTATCATAGTTAAATGTCTGCCTTTCTCTTAAGTTTCTGTAACTGGATACCAGACAGTCAATTAAGTAGTAGTGTGATTCATATACAGCTTTAAATAATATCAAAATAATGATGGAATAATTCCTTGTCATGGTAAATCATTAACACATCTCAATTAATGGAGCTACATTTCAATAGATTTAGCAGTCAAAAATGCAAACACTTTAGAAGACCTGGGCTATAAATTTCTATGATATACCCTACCTTTTACATTTCCTCTTATATAATTCTGATTGTTAAATGGCTCAATGTAAAATGTTTCTGAAAGCTATATTTTAAATATTTTTGAAAGCTGGGTGTTCATTCACTTGCTTTGTAGAGGTATCATAGAAGAAGACATTCACGTACTCCAAGTTCAGGTGTGTCATCCCAGATGCCTAAAAAAATTTCTAGAATCCTATATATACAGTGAATGGAGCAAGTTGTGAGTTTGCCAAAGTCCAGGCAAAGCCACCTTGATGGGAAAGACACAGGTAGCTGCAAAGCAGCTGGTGTGATATGATTTATGTCACACAGGTGTCTCTTGATCTATGTTGACCTTTTTGGGAGCCTAAAAGGTGACCCAGTGTTGACTTAGAGTGCTGTTTCATAATCAGTTTGAGCCAAATTACCTTCTCCCAACTTTTCTGCCTGCCTGTAACTCCCACTCTCACCAGGCACTGGCAAGAGGGTTTTTTGCACTCATGTCACCATCAGCATAGGAAGTCATCCAGCTTAAATTGGTTCTCTTTCCTTTGAATTGCTTCTCAGCCCTGTGAAGAAGAGTGCTGAAGCCGGATGAAATAAGAGGAGTGTGACAGGAGGAAGGTGTCAGAGAGGCACAGATTTACACCTCTTTAAAGCAAACATGAAACATCACACCGTTAATGGCTAACCTAGCTGCCAGGTGAAACTGTGTGTCCTCTCAAGAGGCTCTACTGACTAATTCAGGAGCCTGTTTGATCCAGAGGTCTCAAACTGAAAAAAGTGAACACTGTCCATACTATATAAATAGCAGGAACACAAAGGTATCGACAGTAACAGAAGTTAGGACTCTTAATGGGTTTTGTGCAACTTACTCTAAAAGGGGTTTTATGTTGGGATTTTTTTGGTAATTTTCTCTTTCATGGTGACTGTGTCAGAATCATTTTAAACAGAAATCAAGACCAAGGGCGTGGCTTGCACATCCAGAGACTGCAGGAAACAATAGAAAAATTTCATCCTCCTCAGACCTCTTTCTTCTAGAAAAGTAGGAGCCTGTATAGTCACTACCCTCTTGAACTGCTGTCTCAATCTGCCCTGGAAATCAAACTCTATTCCTACTTCCATTTTCCTCCTTACCTCAAGGATAGACTGATATAAGGAACTCCCCAAATCAAACAACTCTGAAAAAAGATGCAAGTATTCATAAAACTAAAACCCAGGCAGTGAATTGTAATGGGTATCAATACTCTTAGAGAAATATTTCAAATACACTGAGTTATGCTTTGTATGTCTCCCTTCAGTAACTACTATAATAATATTTTAGTCCTCATTTTAGTTTTTTATTTAAACTATGTTGAACTATTATTGTTGATAATACAATTGCATGTGTGTGCACTGTATTAAGTAAATTATTCTGAACAACATCCCTGAAAAAAGCTAAAGATCATTCATTCCCTAACAGCAATTCCAAAATATTTTGCCTTGAATTTTGCCCTTCTAAATGTAACTTCTATTTCTTTGTTTGTTTGTTTTTGCAAAGAAAAATAATCTCAGTGATTTGAGTGCTCACATGATGGAAAGTATTTGCATTTATAAGCTTTTTTAAGTGCCTGACCTTTCCAAAGCATTGGGAGACTGTAAATGGCACTTTGGATAATGTAGGTATGATAAAATAGTGTGAGATTAATTGCCACTTGACAAAGGTAAAAAAAAGTACAATATTGGCTGTGATATTTTTATATTTTGTCTTGCCTTATATAAGTATTGAATGCCTTTATTAAAAGTTGAAATGTCTTCCAAACAGAAATCCTCTAATTTTGACTTAAGTGGTATGAAAACTCTGTTTAATAGAAACTACTGGGAGATTAAAACTATACACAGAAACCCAAAAGAATTCTCTGCTGTAAACCTATAGGTATCATTGTATCAATCTCTGAACATATTAAAAATCAGCACCAAGAAGCTAGTCCTCCTTTGATTTTTAATGAGGACAAATGTACCATGCATGCTTTTAGATATCTCATGAAAAATCTGACGGCGAATGAATGATTAAAAATTACAAGCATTTATTACTTCAAATTAATTGCTTTGAAAGCTGTGAAAGAAACAAAACATATGACCCCACAGCCTCACATCTCCAATCTATTCATTACATTAGTGTACAGAGAAGTAATTTTGCAATGCTTGTTATAAATTTTTCTAAATAAGCATAATATGGTTAACTGAAGTGTGTGCTTCATTTTTTTCTGTAGTGAACACGAATAGACACTTGATATGTTTTATTTCATGGTAAGTATAACATTTTTATAATATTTCTTTTCCTAAAAATGTTTTCAGTTGTTGTAAAACTAGCTGTTGGCATGACAGCAGCATACTGGTGATATAGCACATAACTTTATGAAGGATACTTGAAGCAGCTGAAATGAGTGATACACTAGAAGGTGACATTTACTGCAGAGCTCCAGGTAGATGCTCAAGCTGGGCCTCACAAATAAATACATCCTGTAAATCCTGAAGTGAATGCCTTCTCTCTCCTTTAACTTCCTAGCTCCATGGCTCTCAAGAGTTACCCATGAGTTCAGTGAAACAAGTGTTTAATACCTGGGTTTTTTTGCATTTGAACTTTTATTTGCATATACTTTCAGATTGGCATGAAAACTAAGTGCTGAATAAATCTTGTTTCAGGTGATATTTTACTTCCTTCTGCGGAAAAGAACAAAAGTACCTAAGTAGTCCATTGTCAGAATTGTACCTCATGCAAAAGAATGAAACATTGAAAGAGGGCAGATTGTGGGAAATACTTCTGTTATCTTTTGTTTCTAACTCTTTAGAGCATTCTATGACACATACAGGACACCATTTATGGCTGGCATGTGAATGCTGAATACATTGCTGGTCATTTTTTGTCAATATGAAATTTAGACTAATAACCGTATCCTAATATTCTCAAGCCTCTACCAAAACAAACAAGCACACTGATATATAGTTCATCATCATGCATTCATTACTAGCAAAGTGCTATATAAAGGCTTATAATACATACAATATGTAAACTGCTATTGGAATTATTTTCATTTTTAAATGTCAATTATGCTATGTATCATAAAATTGATTTTCTGTGAGTATTTTTTTTCATTTTCAAGTTCATGAGATATTAAATATGTACAATTAAATAGCTGACAAATTGGGTATTTATGAAAAATATGAGTTGATTATGTCTTGAGATGATATATCCTGTGTATTCATCCATAAAATCCTACGAAAACAGATAAGAATAGCACTTCATAACGCACAATTTGAAGTCTCAGTGTTACACGTCTGTTAACAAATATATTAAAAAGATCCTGTTCAGCTGATTGCTTCCAAAATATTCACACTACTGTGTTCTAAACTGTAAGCATTTATCAAAAGCATTTAAGCCCTCCAGACCCTTAGCGTTCCTTCAAACAATTTTCCATTTTCTGTTGACATGACAAGCTGTCAAAGCCCTGATAATTATTGATATTAAGAATGCATACAGATTTAGATTAATTTTTCAGAATGAAACCTGTGTGCAGCTCTAAATCTTAATACAAATCCACAGTATGTCTAAGACAAAAACAATGTTCAATGCAGCTTCATGTAAATCTACTCCTCATTTGAACTGTGTGAGCACATGCTGACTTTACCAATAAGGCTGGAAAGCATTCATTCTAGAACTGGTACGCAGACTAACTCCTGTAAAAACTGTAAATTCTTGAGTAAATCTGTAAATTCCTGAGTAAAAACGGTACTACTGTTTGCCATTTGACCAATACATTATTCTTGAGATCAGCTTTTTATATAATTACCTTTGCTGCTCATAAGAGATCTGTGTCTCTAGAGCAAGATATTCTGGAGGAGTTAATTAATTTATATAGAGTTGTTAATGGTGGTACACAGTATTAAATTTTGAGTTGGACATTTGTTATTTAATATTTTAATGTTTTTGCATAGCACCATTAAATTATGTTTTTGGGGAATTTTTTAATGCAAAGAAACACTCGTTTCGTTTTTTCGTTTTTGCGGATTTTTTTAATGCAAAGAAACACTCTTTTTCGTTTTTCAGCAGCAGACATGATGAAGTTCCTACAAACAATTCAGAAACACAAAGTATGGCTTGCGGCAAAAAGCTGGCAAGAAATGATCACAGATAATGTGATTCCTGATGTTTCAAATTTATTAAATTGCATTCTTTTTAGAACTATAATTTCACATGAAGTCATGTGTCGTATGTGCCTAAATTGCATGTCTTGGTATGTGGTATTCTGTACTTATTATCATCTCGGTTAAAATAAGTTACGTCCTGCTGTCTTCCACAGAGTGTTCCTATAAAGGTACTGCTGTATCTGATTATATTTCACTCCACTAGTAAGGAACATATGATTTCCATAGTCTTCTCTTATACTATCAAAATAAACTGGTTGTATTGCACAAACAATCTGAAATAGAATATTCTCGTATAGCTAATCTGTGCATAAAGAATCAAATGTACATATTTGCAGGGGTACTGAACAGACACTGTGGATTTCATTAAATCCTATTTAGATGTTTGACACAGATAATTATGGTATATAGTACCCTCTAGAGCAGACATTTATCAACGGATTATAACTTAGCACAAGTAAAAAAGTTTTATTATTCCACCATTAAATCAGATGAATGTCTCCCAGAGAAAGCATTGATAAAGTGGGATAAAATTTGAACAAATGCATTGCCAAATTTTGTCCATATGTAAATGAATATGTAATTTATATATATATACATATTTAAGGAGAGATTAGTATACATGTATATATATTTATTCTCAGACACGCACAAGTGCATAAAGAGAGAAAAAGAAGCATTTAAAATACATATGCTACTTTTAATATCTTAGCCATGACCTTTTAGGATTTGATTAAATTAGGAAAAAGAGTGGAAGGAAAATCAGTTGACATATTATCACTGAGCTGTAACCACAAACTTTTCCTTACTGCAGTTGAATGGTTTTGACTCATTTATTATCTCTTTAATAAACCATATTTGGCCCTCCATGGACAGCCTCAGTTACAGAACAGTTGGATTAATGCAATCTGAAGGTTGAGAGTTTAAAGAAAGCAGTATAGGGTACCTTGCAAACACTTTTTTTTATTATTATTTTTTTAATCAGACTTGGAGATTAAAACCTCCCTTATCATTAGGTGGTTTCCCTCTTCACTAGAATTTTTATCTTTCCTTAGTCAAGACCTTTGTTAGGAGCACACTTTTATGCTATACTTCTCCATTTGGAATTTGAAAGCTGAGCTGAAAATGCCAAGAAAAAAAATGAAAGTTATTTTCTCTCTTTAAAGTAGAACACGTAAATGAGCCTGTATGCAATTTTGGTCAGATTGTATCTGGTTTGACTGAAAAAATACATGTACATGCTAAAGTAGGTATTTTAGTATTCTGAACTTCCTAATAACACTGCTTCAGAGAAATAAAGAGAACTTTATTTTAATCTTTTCTTCCAACCGAATGATCCTCTTTGCACACATCTATAAAAACCAGAAGATAATACTTACACGTACTAAATTTACTTAAATTGAATAAAAACCCCCCACTGTTGTTATTATTGCTATTTCTAACACTTCACAGGCTCTCCATTTTTCCATGCATCTCTCCCATAATGGTCCTCAGAGCCTACAACAACAGTGCTTGAACTGGCTGGCATATCCAGCTATTATTGACAGAAAGACAGCAAAATTGACAGCAATATGCAAACCTCTGCCCTAATCAGAGTTAGATAAATATTGCCCTGTGTATGATTTTCCTGAATAGTTGGTTTATATTTTCATTATGTCTTGGTAGCCCAATTGACTATGTAATAGTCAATTTAATTTTATCAAAATAATGCCCTAGATAAAACCAGGACAGGTATTCATTGCCTCTTTGGTCACGAGTAACTTTTTGGGTTGGATACAATTCAGGAAAATTCACTTTATTCAAATGACAGGGAAAGTTTTGGTTCCTATACAAACTTATCCTTTAGATCCATTCATATAGTGCTGGAAATGCTTTATTCCTTTTATTATTTTATTTTATTTTATTTTATTTTATTTTATTTTATTTTATTTTATTTTATTTTATTTTATTTTATTTTATTTTATTTTATTTTATTTTATTTTATTTTATTTTATTTTATTTTATTTTATTTTATTTTATTTTATTTTATTTTATTTTATTTTATTTTATTTTATTTTATTTTATTTTATTTTATTTTATTTTATTTTATTTTATTTTATTTTATTTTATTTTATTTTATGTTTCCCATCTCTAACATCAAGCCTACCTAGCTAAAAATAATTCAACAATAGCTTTATTTTTCTGGGTGAATTTTGGCATGTCAAATGACAGCCTTGTGCAGAACCAGGAGACACATTGAAAAAGTGGGGAGGACAGAGGGTAACTAGCTTGTGAGGTGTTTAAAATAATTATTTCATGTTTTGTAAGTTTTTACTCCAGATCCATGGAAGTCTGCTGAGGAATCACATTTGTCTTTAGCAACATGAGATGAACCATCCGGATACTAAAATCAGATTTTGTTGAGTCAGACTAGAAGTACTCGTTTTTTCCACTAGGGATGCAGATATCAGACAGTGGTGGTGGGAAAAACACTGTAACCTGAAAGGTGAAACTGAAAAGACTCAGAACTCACCAATAAAACACCCCAGAATACAATTTTTAAAAATAAGTTTACATATCATGTGTATTATATACTTCTAGCATAAATACATAACATCTGCATGACTCTAGAATTAAAAATACAGTTACCCAAAGTTTTAGATTTTCTCATCCATAAGAAACAATGTTAATGAATTCCTTCCTGAACAGGTCTGTGTTTGTGTTTTCAGCTTTGTGTTTTCATTATTATTGCAAGGGGGTTTTATGTTAGCAGGGATTCGTACATTTGATTTGGTTAGCATGTTGAAGGCAGGAGGAAGAATGTTGTGGAATGCAGTTCCTCAGTCATTATGTTCCTCATTCCCATGCCTTGCCTCCCTTGGCCTCCTGTTCATTGCCATCGTTTTTCCTCTCCCTGGGCTATGCTGCTACCAGCCCAGAGTGGCTCAGAGCTACATGGAAAACACTCATTCTTCTTACAGCTCCAAGATTTGAAGGACACAATCTTTTGAAGACTATATTTAACATAATATTTTATCTGGAGATGTTGTTTCCAGAGAAGTAGTTTATACTGGGGTCACATATCTACCTAAAAGTCCTTTTAACAGGAGGAAAGCTTAAAAGAAAATAGCATTTTTCACTCTTGCAACAGGACTAAGTAATTGATTGCAAAATTGGAAGTGATGTAACAAACAAAAAATATAAAGTGCAGAAACTAATCTTTCTTTCCTCGTCTAGATTTTCTCTACCTCATTTCTTGGCTAACCCATGCTGTTTTTTATGAAAAGCCTTTGAAAAATTAACTAAAATTAACTTCTCCTTCAATTTTTATCCTGGTTTTTTTTTTTTTTTTTTTATCTTGTGCATTTCTGGTTACTATTCAGTGTAATAAAAATATATTTCTGATGAGGTCTCAAGATACCTGTGACTCTCTAAAGTTGTTGACTGCAGTGCAGCCATGCTTAACACACTCCCAAATAGCAGTTGAATAGCCCGACAACTTTTCCATGACCAACTGTGGATAACTTGAGTGTGATGGGAGTCTGTGGGTTCATACAATTGAGCTGTGGAGATTCTCCACCTCTGGTTTCTTACCTTTTGCCTTAGCAAGTCAGACTGGAGCTGGCTTATGCCACATCAGCCACCCCTTAGAGAAACTCCGTCCTGCAGTCACCTCTCAGTCTGATGCTGTTTTATGGAAGCCAAGCAAGACAATGACACAACAGGTCTGTAGTCCCAGGACATTAATTTTCATTGCTGTTGTAGAAGCCACAATGTCTCGATAAATATCAGATATCTCTGTCACCCAGCAGTGCTGGAGCCAAATGAATAAGATATGTCTTAGACGTGTCTTAGGAGTTAGATACACCTTGATTTAGCTACTGTATGGGGGTGTTCTGTCTCGGAACCAAACTCCAGTAGCTCTTTCAACAGAAGACACTCTGGGATCACTGAGGTCTTCCCCAGAAGTGTGCCCAGCACCAATCCAGAGGGGCCTGCCAGCAAGGGAAGATTTGGAGGTGAACCATCCCTACGGACTTTTCAGTACTCCATGTGCACTTGGAGCTACACACATCCCTGTAAAGTAGGAATGTACCTCCCAGAACACTCCCAGACACACATAACCTGCTTCATTTCCAACTCAATCTGGAGGACTGCAAAGTGAGGACAGAAATGCAGGAGGAGAGCAGGGATTGCCCCAGCTCCCCACCAACTGGTGACCTGCTAAAGAAATCCTGGACTACGCCAAGTTCCTAGTTCCTTGCTGTGTCTTTTCATTTGGAATGGGAATACCACCCATTCCACTTCTCCAGCATCCACACCAACACATTTATTTTCCAAGTAACACAAACACACCACCCCAAACATATTCTGGAGGACTAACATTTTCTGGCAGTGTCTAGACTGGTCTGCAACATGGGTGGTCAGCCCAAGACTCAGCTGAGTAGGATTCTTCTGGCTTCAACAACTATCTAAGTGAATGTCAGCATTATTCCAACATTAAAATATTCTGTATCTTTGCAAAGTATGAACTGATCCCCGGAAATGAGCTCTGGCTTTCCTCAGGGAAACACAGACCTTTCAAAGATTATCCATTAGGACCAAAGCATTAAATCTAAGAGCAGAACAACACAGAACATTCATGTTACAGAACTATCAATTCTTTTTCACTTTTTCCAATTCTCACAGGTTTTTCACAGGCTTTTAAACAACAAATTAATATATTCTTGTAGTTTCTTGATATAAAGCTAAGTACTGTAACTTCACATTAATTTATGGTCAGACTTACCCATCTATGTCTCAAAGTGACATTTTCAAGTTAAATCTTTTATATTCATCAACAGCTATTTAGTTTCCTGAAAAGTGTCTTTTTCAAACCCATCTTTTTTCAAGTTATTTAATCTGTTTCTTAAAACTCTGATACATCAAAACTGAGATTAATTCTAAAACTCATGGACAAAAAGCATCTAGCTAGCCATTAATAATGACATTCTTCTTGAAATAGTTTCACCATACAGTATATTTAGCAAGAAAACATCAAAGCCCAGAAAAGTTCTGCCTTTCTTTTTTTTCATCAAAAATATCACAGTAAGAAGCATTAGTTAAAAAAAAAAACATGTGCAGAGCCACTCTGTTCTCTGTTCCCTAGTCTTGTGTCATACTGGAAAGGTTTTCTGAGTCAATAAAGCAGAAACAATACCTTCAGAACAATAGAAAGTAACTCTAGAAGGAAACATGCAACATCTCTCCTTTTCTATATAATAGTTTCTGAAAAAACTGTTTATCGGCATATCAGAATTTTACCTGGACAGCATGAATCATTCAAAGTAATAGTTTATTCATATCAAAGAAAAGATGAGTTATTCTCTGGCCTCTATTAGCCATAAGCTAGTAATCACCATAAAATGCTCTGCCAATGACTCTCAGAATTAATTTGCAAGCCTTCTGCTTTTTCTGATGTGGTGTTGTAGAATGTACTGAGTTTTTCTTCTTTTTCTATGAGATTTTTATGTATTTTTGTCTATGAGATCTGTTTCCACCAGATCAGTTTCCTTTTTCTCCTGTAGCTAACATGCTAGAAAAATCTATCAATAGGTTGCTCTTCTGACACCAAAGTAAATTCCAGTGTAACCTACTGTTTGTTTCTTGCAAGTTGCCCTCATTGCCAGCCCACACAAAAGAGGTAAATTGCTATATCCTGCAAACTCCAGTAACTCATGCGCTCAGTTTTGGTGCCTTAATTACCTCTGCAGCAGTAGGACACTAAAGTGACCAATCATACCCACCATCCACTAGACTAGAAAAAGTGAAACAAAATGCTTTCTTCATTAATCAGTTTCTCTTCATTCATCTATACATTAACATCCATGCAATCAGAATAATCAGATGTTATTATGGTAACATTACTGTCTCCTGGATGATTTGACCAGCACAGCCTTTGTAATTACAGAATGTCTTTGTGACTCTGTAAGCAGCCACCAAAGCACAGAAGCCTTCCAAGCAGAACTTAAAATCACAAAATCCCAATGAGTCCCACAGTAAGTATGTATAAATAAAGGGAAAGTTTAGAAAGAAAATACAGATACATTTGTAACTATTAACTTTCAGCAAAGGTGAAACACAGGATCAGTAATCAAAAGCTTAGCATTCAGTATTAATTATTAAGATATTTTTTTGTGAGCAACAATCTTCTAGATGATATGGAATCAACACATGTTTAATGTCTTTTCAATTAAATTTTTAATGCCAACATGCCATCACATTACGAACATACATTAATACATCAAATATCTTCATAAAATTTGAAGAGAGGTTATGTTTCCTACTTACCTAACTGGGTCTCCTGAATTGTTAGCTTACTCTCCAAGGGGTGTAAAAGCTTTGGTGGTTTATCTGTTAGTGGTGCTAGAAAAGAAAGAAATTCACATATGTAGTGTTCTGATTATTATTGGGTAGACTAAGACTTGGTTTTATACCTATTGTTTCCAGAAAGCTTTGGTTTTTCTTTTGTTTCAATAATGTTCACGCCTTCAGCAGCTGTAGACATTTTAGACAGTAAACAGTGTACCAAATTAAAGGCCCTTGTATTTAAAAAAGTAACCTCTTTAAACTCCCACAAAAAAAACCCCAAACCAAACCAAACCAAACAACAAAACTAAGATAACAACAAAAACTCCAAAATCAACCAACCAAAAAAAAAAAAAAAAACCCAAAAAAGCGAACATTGTAGTTTTCTATTTTTGTAAATATTACCCAGAATTTCATATTTTATTGTGATATTTAATTACTTTTCTATAAAATATAGTCAAGAACAGATAAATACATAAACTAAGTTGCTGTAAAACAATTTTAAATAATTGATGAAAATTTTATGTGAAAAAGATATTACCAACACTGAAACTTGGTAAAGTGGAGCACTAGAAAAAGGTTAAGTTTTCAAAATCCAGAGAACGGATACAATGAAATAATATTGAGATTCCTACTAAGATGTCTTCCCTCCTCCCTTTAGGTCTACCCTGAAATAATATTAGTAGACTTATGCAATAGTGGAATAGAAAGAGTTTTGTAGTGGTTCAAAACCTTCTGAAGGTTGTTGAAGTGCGTTCAGACCATGCATTTATATAAACCATGCTATTCTACTAAATATAACATCTGTATATTTAATTCATAGAAGTGACATTGATTATCACTACTTTTGTCGCTGTTAGCAAGTGTTCTTCACTATGTCTGACAGATGAGTGCATGCCATATGAAAAAAAATAATGATAATTTTTTTTTCCTTTAATACTGATAGTAAATATTCATGGGAAATTTCCAACTTTTCTAGTCACCTGCAACATTTTGATATTCTGCTTCTCAACATCAATTCGTACTTCAGTTTTTAACACAGATTATGGGCTGTCTCAGATTTAAAATACATTTGACGTTTTGATATATCTCTAGAATATTTGTTCCCTTCAACTTGTCAAAATCAATGCTCCTTTTCTTACTGACACACACACATACACATATGTGTATGGGCTTAATCTACCAAACACACTCATCTCCTGTCAGTGGAATAGCAGGAGAAGTTTAGTTGCATTCCCTTCACCGTGTTTCCTCTGGTCTTTTAGTAAATTATCAATGTTCTTTAAAATATACCACATTAATTTCAAATTTGCAACAACTACAGAACAGAACCATTATCAACTCATGTTTCTGCTTTGCAGAAAATTATCCTTTATATAAGAGCATAAACCCACTCAGTTGGTATCAGGGGTGTTCACCCAGCAGACCTAGCAATGAATCAAAATTCAAAAATGTGAAAAGGCATGTACTTGGTCCACAGACTTTCTCTCAGTTCATTCTTCTAGTCTCTAAGGGAAATCATTATGCAGTACACACTTCAGAGAGAGCTGCAGCTGTGGGTTGATACTTTTCTTTACACCAATTTTAATTCTTTTTACCTCTTTTTGTCTGTTTTTTTTTTTTTTTCTTCCTTGAAGGCTAAAGTGGGTGGAAGGGAAAAAGATTCAAAATATATTTTCTTCTTAAACTGTAAAATTAGTCATTCCCATTTCTTAACTTCTCTGTAAAGGCTCATAATTCATCAGCACATTGCCCTTTTTTAAACATCCACTATGAATTTAAATTTAATTTTGCAGTTCTGTCATTCTCAACTCAATTACTATTCATCAGATAATGTCTTCTGAGTCACTGTTGTTCTAAATCTGTTTTGAAACTGTGAGTAAAGTTCCCTAATTGTAAGTAAAGATATAGTAACTGGTGGAGTTAATCTGAATGCAACAAATAACTAGATTAGAAACCAGCGGTTTTTATCAGTTCAAGCAAAATTTTTATAACGTTAATCAACATTACTTTTCTGGTCCTGTATTCCAGGTCTCTTAAGAGGCTTTCTGCTTGTAAATGAATAGGCCCAGGATGTGTGGAAATAAATTATCCTTCAACAGAAGTATGAAGTTATCATAAAATTTGTGCCTGGTTTAAATTTCCCATAATTTATGATATTTAATGCATAATTTAACAAACAAGATGCTACTGAAAATAATAAATTAGACATATTACTGATGTATCTGAATCGCAGGAGCAGGTAGGCTGGAAGGATCCTTCAGAAGCCAAGTGATCCAGCCTCCTGTTGGAAGCAGGTCCAATAGGGCAGGTTGTCAGGACCCATCCAGTCACGTTTTGAACATCTCCGTGGATGCAGATTTCACCACTCACAGCTGGTGGTTACAGCTCGCAACCACCTGGCAGCCCTGCACTGGATTTGGTCCAGTACATCTGCCTTTTTGAACAGCAAAGAGCTCAAAATTTATCATTGTCCCAGGTATGGCCTCACAGGTTGTACAGAGATGGAAGGATCATCCTCCTGGACATGTTGGCTAAATTTTTGCCAAGAGTTGTGCAGTTGGACTTTGTCAACTCATGCTCAACTTATTCTCCACCTGAGCTGACAGGACCATTCCTGCAAAGTTTTTTTCTACTCAGTCAGTCCTAGATTCTGCTCTGCTGCACGGAATGATTCCACTTCTAGACCAAGATATTGTCTTTGACTTTGTCAGACTCCATGATTTTCTCCAACTTTTCAAGGCAGCCTGAAGGAGTATCTCTGTTCTTTACTCTGTCACCCATTCCTCCCATTTTGCTGAGAGTGCACTGTGTCCCATCCTCCAGGAGTACATAAATGCCCTAATCAATGGTAAAACAAAGATACAATAGAATTCAGTTGTGTCATGTACTTATTTTAAAGGGATGTTACCAATGTTTGTGTCCAGTAAGAGTTAATATTTAGTAAGACAGCACAATTCTTAAAAACTCTAAATTGGGGAAAGTATCCCTGTATTGCATACCTTTTGATGTCTACCAGCCTCCCACTCTTGTCAGTGTGTCTATACTATAAGCAATCACATTTCCCAGGGCCAACTCCTTCACCTGCCTGGAAAAGTGAAAGAACCCTTGGGTACTCCAGAGTCTAAACTCAGCATTCCAGAGTTTTAGACTGTAGGGAAATACAGTGAACATGAGTAATATAGGCAAGGAACAGAATTTTAATAACTTGATATGCTTAACATATCAAATTTTCCAAGATGATCTGAAACTTTTCCTCTGTCAGCCAGGGCCTTTAGTGTCTGTTATTTGATCCATTTCTCAGCCTGAAAATGTATGTGTGTTTTTTCATATTGATCCCTGTGGACTGATGCAGAGGTAGGAATTTCTCTAGTTGCCTCTCCACTTCTTGAGTTTACAGTCTCCACAGACAGAAACATTAATGGACAACACAGAGTTACTGCAATCCTCATTTAATTTAGAAACTCTGGAGTTGATCTATGTGTCTCCTATAAGCTTTTTCATATCCTTAAAACCATGGGTAACCAACTTCTTAACTAGATCACGTGAGAGGCTATTCAAAATCAATATTATTTTCAGATGACTATATTGAGCCAGAGTTATATACTAAATTGAACAGCAACCCCATAATTTAATCCTTTCTTCCTAAATTTTTACTTAATAGCAAGAACCAAACAAAATTTATAAAACTCACAACTGCCTCTGGCCTCTTAAACAAGTTACATGCCTTTTGTTTTTTTTATAAATAGACGCAGAAAGGCAATAATTTTCATGTCCTACAAAAATATCCGTGATTTCAAACCACTTCCTGTTCTGTATCATATGCAAAGAACAAAAATTCTTTTGAATGTGTTTAAAAATATAAAGAGAAGATCCTCTTCCCACCAGGTAGTACTTATCAACATGGTTGTCATACAAGAGGAACAGAGTGCTCGGATTCTTATTCTTGCATGAGGGAATTCTCAAGTCTCTTGGCAGGAATCTTAGTTCCTGGATATTATTATCTACTGATGCATGGATTCACTTGTCCCTCCCTCTCTGTTGGTTTTTTCTTACTCTTTCCTTCTTTTTTTTT